>VZTE01001494.1:4157268-4369883 GCA_013397775.1 Eulacestoma nigropectus
GAGGGCAGGGACGGAGCCGCGGCACCGCCGGTATTCATCACCGCGGGGGGCGGCGGGGCCGGGCGGGGGGAGCAGCGGCGTGCGCGGCTGCCGGCGCTTCCTGATTTATTTATGTTTGCAGCATAGGTGGTATTTCCCCGTTAAGAGTTTATCCATTGAAGTTTTCTATTTGACTTTCTAAAGCGGCGGCGACAACAGCAACAACAGAAATCCGCGAAGTTAAAAAGCCAAATGTGTTAATTGTTAACTAAATATAGACGAGGAAGGCTTGGAAGCTGTAGTGGGTGGATTGATCAGGCAGCGTACGAATAAAATGAAAAAGGGAAAATTGTCAGCCCTACGAAGCCAGTTGCCGGTAGGAGGGAAGGATCGCACCTGTTCTGGTGAGTTGTAGGAGCCTCATAGCCCCGTGGTCCCCAGGAACCTTGTTTACCCTCCTGTGATCCGGATGGAGAAAGGCAAAACATAGGTTAAAAATGCTGTAATAAATACCAGGTCTTACCAGGAAGGCAAACGGGACATTTTTTTCCTACAGTATAAGCCATGTTCCCTCTAGTATTTTAATTTAACACAAAATTTGTGCATTCGAACTGAGCCATCTGCTAGTTATAGTAACATATTTAGCGTTTATTTTAAAAACTTAGTCTATCGTAAATATATGTTTTCATAATTGATAGACTGGATATTTTTATAAAAAATGGTTTGTTTTCCTTTTACAGTTCAGTTCTACTTGTGTGTTGAGACAATTCACTAGATTTTCTGGTTCCTGTTTTCCCTTCTGAATAAACATTTGAGAAGAAAAACCAAAACAACAGAGCAAAGGGTTTGCTCTTTTATATGAAATTTCCATAAAAGCAAGGTAATTTTCAGGAGACATTACCATTGTCAATGCAGTTACATTGGTTAGTTGTATTGCCTCACAGAGAGGCTTGAGTTCTTTCCCTTACTTTGAACTCTAAATGATACAGTTATATGAATGTATAGCCTTTTTTAAAGAGAAGAAGCTGGAGTAAATCGCTGGAAAGTGTAGCCCTTCACTTTCTCATAGAACACCTGTTTAAGGCACAACAACAACAGAAGTTTTGTGAAACTGTGTATGCCTACTTCCTTCCTCACAAGGCTTTTTTTTTTTTCTACTAACTGGCATGAAGTCACCCTTCATATTAGTCCCAGGACCCTTAAATTAGTCTCAGCCTTCTTCCAGTTTATTTGAATTGGTGACCTTTGGATGAGCTGGTGTGTTCCATTGTTAGTTGCTAATGATGGAATAATCCAGTCCTGACGTACCAGTTGTGAAACCAAGGGTGCTGCTGCTGGATGGAAATTCAAACGTCTTATGGCTCCATGTTGGAAAAGGCAGGATTTAGCTGTGGTTTTCATCTGCTTTTAACTGTGTGGACTCTGATTTTCAGAGCTGAAAGGGCTCAAACCAAAGTCTGTTAGAGTTGATGGAAAATCTGCCATTGATTTTTACTAGTTTTGGATAAAGTCTTATATGAGTTGGTGTTGAGCACATCATGGCTATGCCAAATTTTTTAGTCCTTTTGAAATTCTTCGCGTATCCCAGTCATTATGTAAAGCAAATTTTTTTGTGTGCTGTCTCTTTGTGAGAATGTTCTTCTGCTTAGTAGAAAGTGGTGGTTTTTTTGTTCACTCTCTTATATGCGACAGCACTGATTTTATTATCTGATCATTTCCTATTATGTCAGGATGACACAGGATTTTGGAAAAAGTGAAAGTGCTCTTGCTGAAGGCTGCTTACCCTAAAGACAGGTTTCTTCAGGTATTTTTCAAAGAGTAGTGGGACATCTGAAGTCGTAAGACATGCTTTCTCTGATGTGCATGTTGTACTTCCCTTGTTCAGTATATGGTTGTTTGCTGCCTTTTGGTTTTTTTTTTTTCTTGCAAATGTGAAGGGGAGAAAGCTGTTAGTGATAACAGATACTGGTGTTCTGTGAAAAAGCTTGCAGAATAGCACATACCTGTGGCAGGCTTCCCTGTTGTTGATGATGAGCAGGATTTTTCCTCTTGGCTATATGTAAAAACCCAGCCAAGAGAAAGTAGGGAGGAGAAGGACTGCTAAACTTAAATCATGGAAGTTTGTCAGAGTTTATTGTCTAGTGTAGCCTGTCTTGAAACTTGATTCCATTTGGAAGGGAGTCAAGGGATGAAACCTCAAAAAAACCCACCTGATTTGAGGCAGGACGTCCTCCAGCAAGAATCTCATTTACCACCGGAAGGGTGAGACCAGGAATTTTGGCTCCTTGGAAAAGGAAATTCTGGAGCTCATTATCTCTCCACCATCATATTCTGATTTACTGATTTGGGGTTTGCTTGTTACTAAAAGTTGAAGAAGGTAAAAGAGGCATGCATGTGAAAGAAGCTCAGGTAAATAGGCTGAGAGGAGGGAAGGCAGGAGAAGCACAATTACTGTGAGTCGTCATGCCTTGGATTTCCTTTTAGGACTTGGAAAGTGCTAATTTTCCCAGCCAAACTAATCTGCTCTTAAATGAGAGATGGCTGTCATGGCAAAAAACAGGGCTGTACTGCAAGGTGCAGAGTAGCAGTGCAGAGCTGCATATTTTCTCCATCTTGTCCCTTTTTCTGTGGGATTTCCAAAACACATAAGAGTCTGGCCTCTGGAGGAAAGGTGGAGATAGTGCTGGGGCACTGTCCATCTACCTGTAGGGACTGAGGCAGCACGTCCATGCCGTGGGTTTCCAGAGATTATGGCCAGGATATAAATGTGTGAATATTCTGTCAGAAAGGGTCAGAGGATCAATCAGGAAGGATTTTCCTAATATTTCCACAGTTCGTCTTTGTTCCCTTCTTTCCAAATATCAGAAATGGCTGTGTATGTAGTCCTAGATTCTCTCCTGCGTGGCCCCATTTAAGTAAATAAATAAAAACTGTTTGGTAGCTCTTCAGGTGTATGACAGCAGAATTCTGCCAAGTCTTCAAGGTGCTTTTCTTCTATCTGCTTAACTGAAGGAAGGCCTCTGGGTGGGTGAGGAAGTCTTAGTCCAGGGATCTGCTTGGCTTAATTTGTCCCTTCAAAAAAGTTAGCAGAATAATTCACATGGCCACTAGTGTGGCAGTATTGCTGCTGGCATTTTTTAAACTTGTCATTAATAGTGCAGTGGAGAAATAATCTCCCTTCTTAGGGATGAGCTAGGATTTTATGTATTGTACAGGAATAACTAAATGAACAGTGCATGTGTTATGAGAACCTTCATCATTAAAATCAAGGGCAGACTATAAATTTCTGTGTAAAGATTAAAGAATTGTATTCCTTTAATTCTATGTTATTCCATCAGTTGTATGTGGTCCAAGAGGACATTTTGAATAAAGTAATTGAGTCTTGCATAAGTTGTTTCTCTCATTTTATTCACAACACGTGAATGAGATTGTTTCCATTATCCATCACAACTACTTAATTTAAACATGGTTGTAGTAGGGGGACAATGCAAGTGAAAAGACTGGTTGGTAAAGTTGGTTCTGTTGTTAATCTTTTCAGTGCATGGTCACACTGCCAGAGTGAATGTAAGCCTGCAACTAGAGAGGAGGCAATTGAAAGCAAATAAATTTTTTTTTAAATATAAAAGTTAACTTGGATATTCCATTTTGAATGCCTTTGGTCATAAAAATTCTCATTTTACTCTAACTCATTGTAGCTTATTAGAAATTAAATATCCTGTGAAACTAGTGAACTAGTGAAAGAATGAAGGATTAAACCACAGTTTAAAAAAAAATACTTCATCTCTTCAAGTGTCTTAAATATAGAGAAGTTGTAAAAATTTTTACTGATGAACTAAGAGGGCAAATACTATTATGTTATAATTAGATTATACGCATGACAGCAGTGTGATCATTCTAGACTACAGAACTGTTCTGTGTCCTCTGGTGAACCTAACCAAATAAATTAGGGTTCTATTTTTCCATTGGAAGAAATAAAAGGACTGATTGTCAAGCTGCCTAGTAGTAAGGTAGAAAACAGAGCAAGAAGATCAATGTCTCATCGAGTGAATTTAAAGTCAAACCAAATGTAAGTCTTTCTTCTCCTGGATGAAGTGAAATTGATACGTGTAGAACCAAATCACTTTTACGTATGCATACACAATGATTGCTGTTTTATCTTGGGTAGAAGTTCATTCTGCTCACCCGCTAATTTTTTTTGCCTATCTTGATGCTGATGTTTGAGTGTCTTCTTGAATACTCCGTGGAAGTTGGTTGGCATGAACTGCATGCCATAGGTGCAACACCAATGTTACTTGACAGTAAGATGTGCTTTGCAACAGCTGTGCTGTAGGAAAATAAAGGAGCTCTTTGAAGAAAATCAGAAGTATCTGTCAACTACATAAGTAGTTGGATCCTTGAACAATTGCTCACTAACTGATATCTTAGTGACATGCATATGGATGAACCATTTTCAAAACATTCACAAGAAAAATATACTTCTGTGGGTAAGAAGAGCTGTTTTCATCACCACTGCAAGTTGGCTTCCTTGAGTCGTGTGTCATGTTTGCTCTCATTATCTATAGCTGTACAATGTGCTTGAACTATGGGCCTTTTCCTTTCTTACGTTTTCATTTGTAGACCTTCACATCTTTCTTCCACTGAGTTGGTCTTGCACCTTGGCCCCCTTTAGGATCCTCTTAACTCCACACCTCCCACTCATGACTTTCCATTGTTTCTCTTGATTCTACTGTGGCAGCTCCTTGCCATGTGCTCCAGCCCAGCTGTACTTCAGCAGGTATGGAGTGCTGCTGCTGCTGCTTGGTTTCCTACCAGTGGAAAGAATGAGCACCAATAAATTGCAGATATTTCTTCTTTAGTGTTGTTTATTTCCTCTGACCTTTAGCACAAAATATTCCTGGTCCATTTGCCTACCTTCTTGCAACTTTTGACAGGTAGGATTGCCTTCATGTGGGTTTATACTGTTTTCTAGCTTTACATTAAAATAGTTTTATTCCCATGATTTATTAACTTGTCCCTGGCTCTGTTTTATTTTTAATATTTCATACATCTTTTTAAAAAACATGGCATGTTTGTTTGCAAAGTGCTTCAAAGTATAATTATGAGCTGTAGCAGTTATGTATAAGGCTTAAAATAACTTTGTTCCTCACTTCAGGAAATTGAAGGGTTTATCTTGAGCCTTCCTTTATAAGTTAGGTGTCTTACTTTATATACTGCATTTTTTCTTATTAAAAAAAGATAAGGTGAAATGCATTATCCAGTTGGATAAACAGGGAAGGAGTCTGTACGAGTTGTATCCATGTAAATCCAGAATACGCATGACCATGCATATATGCGTTAAAAGAATTTTCCCCTGTAGAGTATTTGTGACTAATTTAATTTTTAAAGCAAAATAATTACTTCCCTTAAATATTAAAGTATAATTTTATTTCAACAAATACAGAGAAAATTGTATCTGGAACACAGAGTACTTCCTATGCAGTGCTGAACTGCATGTATTTTGTGTTGCACCCGATTCACTGATGTGACTTACTGAAGTGATTTAGTTTATTGAAATTCTCTGTGTGACCAGAATAAAACAGCTTGGGCCAGAGGACTTGGATATTTAACTGCAGAAGTTGCTGATTATTAAGGTTGCATAAAGAAGAAATACCAGTATTAGGGTTTGATATGCAGCCTTAATTCAGGTGTCTTTGAATATAGTCAGGTAAACTAAGGTTTAGAGTCTGTGGATGGTATTGCTTCACTTTTCAGGGTGCTTAGCCCTATGTAATAATAGTCGTCCTTGAAAACTACACTTCCTCTTAACTTTATTTGAAACCAGGAAATTTGGGATCAGACCACAGGGAATGCAGTTGGTTACATAGAATATTGTGAGCATGTGGTCCTTGCCTGCGAGTTACACACATGTAACAGTAGCTTGTCACTGGTTATTGTGAATTTTGAATTGAAAATCACCTCTGCACCATGAAGGTATCTAACCTGATTACCCAACTTCACATTCAATTGTTGCAAACTCTTTGGCTCTATTTCTCTTGCTCGTCCTGTTTCCCCTGCCCCCAGTCCCATGCCTCAGATACCTCACACTTTTCTCCTTTGCCAGAAGTGGGAGAGGGATGCTAGAGACCTTTTGTTTCTCTGAGGAGTCTTATGCATGGAGATAGCATCCTTGACCTTCTTTCCCCTTAGAATGTCCTGTCAGTTGCTCCAGTTGCTGAATCTGGCCGACGTTGAAGGCAGCTGCCATGCACCTGGTTCCTTCTTACAGGGCCTTCTTGCCACCAGAAGGGATAAGCCAAAGACAAGAGTCCCTCTTGCCATTGTGTTGGCCAGAAGTTGTGCTTTTGTCGTCTTGACTTTCTGCGTTACTGAGGATTGAGTTCTTTGGGGGTTTTTTTATCCCCTGTCCCACTGCCATTTGGCATCTCCCTGCCTTGCACCCCTACCTGGCGGTTCTGCTGCCTGTGTGTGTGAGCACTGACACCTGCTGTGAGACTTGGACAAAAATGGTGATAGGCTTGGTAGCCTCTGAAATGCATGAAGCCTTCTTTCTTGCTGAGTAGGTTGTTTCACAAGATACCATCTTGATGGCAGCTGTCTTCATTTGCATTGAACTCTGGGAGAACCCAGAGACTGCTCTGATAGTCAGGCCTCCTAGGAAGCCTGTTTGCTTTCATCCTCTGCCCAGGGAAGATGAATCTCACCCACTGCCACTCTCACGGTAGGATGCGGGGAATGTGCTTGCAGCCATTCTGGCCATGACTTTCCAGTGGTGGAAGGATGGTGGGAGTGTGTTTTGTGAGGCAGAAGGATCTTCTGCTGTTATCTCTTCAAGAGGCCTCATATCAAAGCACTCTCTTAGTTTTGGAAAGTGCTTTCTGTGCTTGGAGGTTAGGCACGAGTGGCAATAGTATGACCTGGGGAAAGGAAAGTGCTAGATTTTGTAATTCCCGGGAGAGGAAGGGCTCTGGTCATACTATCTCTATAGAGCTGTTCCCTGAGCTAGCCGTCCTCATCTCTCCATCCTACCTGCAGTGACATGGATAAGTCTCCTTGCTTTGGCTCTGCAGTGGCTTCTCTGCAGAGCCACTTTCCTTGCATAGAGCCATGTATATGGAAAATCATATGTATATAGAGTGTGCTCCCTTCTGTTTTCAGATGTCTTCACATCTTCTGAAATTCCTGATAGCTGGTAAATTCAAGAACCTGGATGAAACATGGTTTTTTTCCAAGTACTACAACAAATATTTGTAAAGCACAAATAAACTTAGGCAAGCATTTTCCCTTTCTGACTAGATTTTTATTTTCACAGGGGCAGCAGGATCCATCCTTGTCATAAGGTCCTTTCTTGCCAAGTTACAAGTTCTGTTCCAAGGAACAGAATTCAAGTAGTTGAAAGAAAAATAATTTAAAATTTTGAGTATGTAAAAAAAGCCCAACCCCAAACATTTCCTTTGCTACTTCTGCAGAGATAGCAAGACTCTTTGTACAGGTTGCCCAGAGACGTTGTGGCATCTCCATCCTTGAAGATATTAAAAAAACAGGTGGACATAGTCCAGGGCAACCTGCTCCAGGTGACCCTGCTTGATTGAGCAGGGGGGTGGACTGGACAGTCTGCAGAGGTCCTTTCCAGCCTCGGGCAGTCCTTGACTGAAACTTTCTGAAAAGGCTTTGAAAGAGAATTGCAGTTCACTTTGTTAGAGCTGAGTGAAATACGAAATAATTTAAGGTAGATTCATTCAATGGAAAGTGTAGAGCACACTTTCAAACTAAGCTGGTCTGCCAGGCTTGTCCATAATAAATTCAGGAGAGTAAAAAAAATACTATGAATTCATACCAAATTAACAGAGCAAATCATGTTGCTTCTGTCTACACAAACAACTGAAGCGTCTCTGTAACTTTGAAAGGTACTCTAAATGCATTTTCCATGCACAGATCAGAGTCATAAAAGAGAATTCATGCTCTCACCTTTGCACATATGAGGACAATTCTCAGGATCATTGCCTTTGATCCCATAGAAAGAATCAGGCTTAGAAAGGAGCCAGGACTTGCCTGCTGTTTAGTAGTAATTTTCTGATTATACTTTGCTCATAGGAATGTAAATGTAAAAAAACCAAATTTACATAAGCAGACTACTCTGTGAACCTTTGCCCTCCCCTCTCCCTTGACCTTTGCTGTCTAGTTTGGCTCCTAGTACTTTTTCAGAGATCTCTTTCTAGGGTTACATGTCTCTCTAGCAAGAAACCCAAGTTCTGAAAGCAAGAAAGTGGCAGAATTGCAGCTACAAAACCTGAACTCAAGTAATCTTCCCTCTCCCATTACTGCTACACCTACTCATGAGGCAGCCCTGTGGGGACCAGTGTGGACACTGGCTGGCAGCCAAGTGTGTACCAGACATCTCTTTACCTTTGCTCATAGATGGAGCCCATCCACAAATGGCAGCTGGAAATTCATGCCTATAATATAAGTTCACATTGGTTAAACCCGTGTTTTGCAACATCAGTGCAGGGTGCCTTTTTCTTGAAAAAACTCAGCTTAGGACTAGCAGGAGGGTTTATCAGCAATTTTTGGTGGAGACAGAAGGAAAAGGGGAATTGGTTTGCTGACAGGATATTGCTTGCTGTCTGTGCAAACATAGTGTGCAATAAGACAAAAAGCTTGGACTCCTCTTTGTGAAGTTCAACTCCAAGCCAAGTTACAACTTGAGCTCAGCCTCTTCAAAACATGTCTGTATAAATATAACTATATTCTGTTTTGATGATTGCAAGTCTGCAGCTGAATTAATTATTTGATAATGCAGGAAAGATATGTAAAGGGAGACCCTTACCACTGAAGCCCAGATCTACAAGATCAAATCTGCAGTCTGATTTTCTTTGTTAATGTTTTGTTGCTAAGTGTTTCCTGATACATCATGCCTAATCTTGTCAATATTTCTTTAGGTCTTGCTCCTTTAAATAGCTCTGGATGAGTGGAACATCCCGTACTTTTTCAAAGATCTCCTGGAGTCAATGAAAGCCATTTGTGTGAACATGGGCAGCTGAAAGAAGCAAAGGCACTGCACAGTCTTAAGGCAGTCTGTACTTGGGAAATGAGAGTAGTATGGCATTCCTGTGTTTGCTTTGGAAAGTAATCTAATCTAAAAGAGTTTGAAGCTATTTGCAAATTAGGATTGTGGAAACCTCAATGTCTTTTTTTTTTCTTCTTCAAGAGAAGAAATATTTAAACCCAGAAAGAGCATTAGGCAGGAAGAATTTGAGAGATTCAACCTGGCAGATGTTGCAAGGCATGTGATAGAATAGGACCGAGCTTTACCTATTGCTGTGTGAAGTTAAGATCTGCAATCTCTGTTAGGAGCTCCAAATTTCACAACACTTGGGTGATGGTGTAACAGGAAGAAGGGTGTGGGCAAAACTACAGAGCTACATATGAGTAATTCAAGACCTCACCTGTTTTCCCATCTGGAGAGCAGGGCAAAGTGGGGAAAGCAGATGGGCAAATCAGAAGTTACAGTTTAAATGCTTAACTTTTGCTGAGCTTATCTGTATTGAGGATAATCTTCGGGGATTCGTGTTTGTTGCATGCTTTTTGCGTTTTTTGGTGGATGCACTTTGAGTCAGAAAAAAATGATACCACACCTTTTATTTCTGTCTCAGCACAGCAAATCTGAGCTACTAAGTTATAGCCAGCAGATGCCACCAGTCTTTGTCGTACTATACTGTTAGTTTACTTGGATGTGTTTTCTGCAACGATGTTCCTAGTGGTGAACAAGCTACCTTTTTTATAGTATCAAAGGCATGGAATTACTGCCTCATTTCCATGTGAAAAAGTCTCGGTGAGTATCACAGGCAGATTATGACCTTAAGTAGTGCCCAGAAGTGATATGTCAGAAAGAAAAAGCTATGATCCCAACAATGATTTTTGAAATTCAGTCAACCTTATGTATGTTTAATAAACGCACATCTTCCTGCAACATTTAAAGTCAGGGGTCAGGACTCCAAAGTGAAACTTAGTGAGATTGTCTTCAGTGGCTATTGCAGCTGGAGAATCGAGAAAGGCGGAAATAAAGGTAGGTGATACAAGCTTACTGTTTTCCAAAGCTCAACAGTTTTGTGAGCAAAATGATCTGCTTACAGGGTGTTTTTAAGATGGAAGTAATTTTATCTACAGTGCTAAATTTGGAATCAGTATACCCAGCCATCTGCATCTGTGTATATGGCAAGTCTAATATCTTGATTTGGAGATTAATTTTATACCATGCTCTTATGTGTTCTTCTTCAGACCTTTACCTTAGGTTTTGGTATTGTTCTGGTTTTTTTTCTTTTTCTGTTGTGATGTGAAATCTCATTGTTGAATATTGTTGCATTTCTTGTTTACTGATATCTTTATGAAAATCTTGGTGAACGTTTGTGAAAACTCAAGGCTCCTTTACTCTTATATGTCAGTTAGCCAGCAGTATTGATACTGAATGCAATTAATGCTCTTCCCTTTGTAATCCAAGCTAATGTCCTCTAATCAACATTATGTAATTCAACAAATAGAGCAAAACCTACTGAATTAAGATACTGTTCTGTTCTGTTATCTCTGGATGTGCAGCACAGCACGTATTTTTGTATCTTTTGAACATTTTGTAGATCAGTAGCTGAATTTCTGGGAGTAAATGCATTGTGTTTTTGAGTCAATTAATTTCACTTTCTGTCAACACTTATGTTCAAGTTATGTTTCTGCAGAATTACACATCGTTAATTAAGAATAATTTTATCTCTTTAGTTAACAGAAGAAATTGGGGCATTATTAGGGTGTTGGCCTTGCTGTTTCCATAACAGGTTAGCTGCTTTGATCTGGCTGTGTTGACAGTAAAATTGGGTCTTCTGCTTGGACGTGTAAGAGAAGTATGTATTTGGTTAGACCGTTATCAAATTGTAGGAAGTAACTAGAATCGGTAAAGCGAAGACAGGCACAGTAATGGTAAAAAAGAGAGAGAAAATTAAGCAATGCAGGGTCAGGCAGAACACTGTCACTTTGCTGATGTAATTTGGGGCTGTAAACAGAGGTCATGACATCATGCTACAGCTATCCCAGCTCTTCTCAGTTTTGTACCATTTTCCTGTAGCTCATACAAGCCCAGTCCTACAACACTGCATTCCTTTTTGTGTACTCCTCATTATTTATTCTTTTTTTCCTAACCAGAAGAGATTAAACAGGAAAGAGTTCAGCCAGGATTTGGAAAAATAATAGAGACTGTGAAATGAAAATTACATTAGCAAAGACTGCAAAGTGTCTGTGTACATCTGTCAGTGACCATGTCTGTATTGTCTGAAGGTATTGGTAAAAGGTAACAGCAAAAGTGAGGGTTTTTAAAATTTTAGCAAGGAGATCTATGCACTAGACTTTGGTGTGTGTGTGATGGTATTATCACCCTGGAAGTGGTCGATGGGAACTAAGTTGTGTAAAGCACCAGCAGCTGTGTATTACAGAAGGATAAGACTTTGGGAGAATGAGGAATAGGCAGCTGCTGAAGTCCCCTCTTGTATGATCATTTGTGGTAGTAGTGACATGTCCTGGTTTTGAACACTAAATGCCTTTGACCTAATTTAACTCTAGTGCAACAACATTGAGAATATAGGCCATTTACATCATGGAAAGGAAAAAGGAAAATACATTGAAGTATTTCCTTATTTAAGTGTAATATTTTTCCTAGTTATACATATGCAATAATATAAAGCAAGATATAGCAAAAACAGGATTCAGTGGTATTTGCCTAAAGTAAGCATATGCAATCTTGTAAGCACTGACATTTTAGAATTTATCTAATTTCCCCTTTAAATTTATTTAATTTTCCCTTTAAGCTTCAGACAGAAAGTTAAAGTGCCCTGAAGGATTCTTTATTCTAGTTGAAGTGCTCTGATTGCACTGATCTTTTCTTCCTTTTTCTTTTCTTTTTGGTAGTATTTTAAGGTTTGTGGATTGTCAGGGAAGAAGTGCCATCTCTCTTATTATGAACATTGGCAGCTAAAGCTACTCAGTGCCTTTTCAGTGATCTTAACAATCACCAGTGAGCCAGAAAAGGAGGAGGACCTTGCAGAATTGCAGGTTATATGCGACCCTGATTCAGAAGTGTGTCTGTAATTTAGAAAACTTGCAGGGCAGGTTGTGAGATCCATGCTGTGGTTGCCCATCTCACTGGCTGTCTGGTTCTTCTCAAAAAACTGCTCTTTAAAATGTTACAACAGCTTTTGAGAAACGTGTGATTTAAAATCACAGTCTCAAAAAACCTGAACTGTGACTAAGTATATGAAGATTGTAGGTTGGCCAAAGATTACATTTCAAGACCAATGCTAGGAGAAGTACACAGGGAAGAAAGGGGAAAAAGCACCGTCTCCATGCCAGAATTACCAGCTTTTGTTCCTCTAGTTGCTTGGTACCTCAGCTGGGCAGCACCCCCTGAAATTGGGTGGTCATACCTGGGTTTGAATGGAGGTGTCATGGTAGAACTTCAGTGCTTTTCAGTGCAAAGAAATCTAATGCGACTATTTCGTCCTCATGAAATTTTCCAATGTATCCCAGCATCCTTAATTTCAGAATGTAGCATGTCAAGTAAAGAGCATTAGTCCTAACATTTGGACAACACCCATTTCAACTTTCAGTCTGGATCTTTTTCTAGTACAGTGATGTTCACAAAGAAAGCAAGTTAGGTGCTTGGTTTTTCCTATAGTCACATAATTCCTTATTGTTCTAATTTTTTTTTTTAAAGAATCCAGCTTGTTCTAGTTTAGTCCTTTCAACGAAGCATTTCAGAAGATTAAAAGAAAAGTCACAGTTCCAGTAGAATATGTTTATGGTCTTTAACTCTTGTTGTTACTCCAGAGCCATGACTATCAGCTGCTGAAAAGTTGTAAGGATCGCTAGATTCCATTTAATTTGCCTTCTAAAGCTGCTGATGAACTTCACAGGTGTCTGGGTCGCTCTGCAGAATGACTGGGAGCAAACTGTTTTAGGCAAAATCCTTACAGATGAATAGTGGACATGATGTAAGCCTATAATCTTCATTCTGTCATTTTACTCCCCTGAGGAACTTTTGCAGCCTGGTGGTGATTTTAGAAATGTATAAAGTGCCATTAGAAATAAGATGCATATGGAAGTAGCAATAATGAAGGAGAGACTATTTCACCACTGTTGGTGATTGTCTGGAGATGAATTTCCTGACGTTAAATTCCCAAAGTGCCAGAAAGTCATCTGATAACATATAATAAAAATGAGCAGATTGCATCCCTGTTATAATTATGGTGTTAAATTTGCAATGCTACTTTCTTGTCTGGATTCCAATATGTTTGGTCTGAATTGTTTGTGAGGATAGAGTAGTAATCCGTCAAGAATGACAAAGTTACCATGATTTGTTTGTGTTGTGTTGTCCAAGTAAAAATCCCTTTTCCTTTTGTACCTGCATATATTTAAGACTGCATTTACCTATTTGGATGTCTATAAATGGTGCTTTACAGTCATATGAAAAGAGATACAGTATTTTAAAGATCTTCTGACATATTTTTTACATAATTATGGCTATTTTCTGTAGCTTCTCTGGTTTTTAACACTTAATTAGGACAAATGCATATAAGTGATTTTCATCATGCACATAATTTTCAGTACTGTCTGTTCACCCATGTTAGAAATTATTCTTTAACTCTGTGTGTTTCCTTTTTCAAGGATATCATGACTCATTATTTACTCGTGGGTAATCATCTTTAGTAAACAGTGCATCTTGTGAGAGCTAATACAGAGCTTTGTGTGTATCAGTTAGAAAGAGACCCTTCGATTCTAAAGGTCCTGCCAGCTGCCACCTCCTCAGCTAATATCACCTCAAAGTATAGAGCTAGTCACAAAATAGAGAAGTAATGTTTGTGTTTAGAGAAACAGGAAAGCTTGCAAATAAACCAGAACTCAGTGACATGTATGACTTTAGGGCTGCAGCAAAATATATCTGGGCATATAATACTGCAGATTTCTATTTTGTGTCCGGTATCTTACTGCTGTGTTTAGTTGGTATTGTATACATTTTCAGTTAATGGAAGCAACAAAAAAATGGCATAAAATAGAAAAACTTAATTTTGTCCTTTTTCCTTCCATGGCAAGAAAATATACTTTGTATCTATTACCAGTTACTTTCCTTAACATGGTATCCTAGGTTTAGATTTTGAATCATTCCCTGGCTGACTAAGTGATGACTCGCTCGTTTTGTCTCCTATTTAGAAAAGAAGTGAAAAGATTTAGCTCACGTATTTTTCATACAGACTACAGATGTACTGGCTGGGGCCAAATGCTGTCCTCAGTCACAAGTCAGTGTCGCTGGTGAGCTGTCAATGGCAGGGTTGTGAATGTATTTCAGCGTAGCACTGAGACTTAAATGTTTTGTTTCTAGTGTGCACACAGGGGTAAGAATTAAGGAGATGGTAGATAAACTGATTATAAAAATAGATAGGAAATAGAGGTTCATTTTCCAGTCCAACATGCTGCTGCCAGTACTGAAGCAAGAGTAAAACCATTACTCACTGCCCTGCGGGTGCTGCACCCTGCAATGAATGAGTACCATATTTTAAAATATCTACTAACATTATGAAAAACTGAAGTCAAAGCAGAAGTTCAGATCTTAATTAGTGAAACTGCCTTTCCGCCTTTGGTGCTGCCAGCCAGAAAAATCTGATTATATTTTAAACTTTCCCAAATGGACTTTGCCTTTTCCCTTCTTAGGAACTGCCTGTGAAACCAAGAGCAAGGAAAGGTGTAGCACAGAAGGCAGCTTTACGTGCCTTCATAGCCTGGTTTCAGGTTGGTAATATCCCTCTGAAGTTTTACTGTATTCTTTCAACCTCCGAGTTTTTCTGTACTTTGAAGTTAAAAACCAAGTTAACCTTTGACCAAGAATTTCAAAATCACCTGGTAGAAAGCCCTTCCCTTTCTGCTGCCTGATAAATGAAAAACTCCCCTCTACATATGGGACTCAAAAAGCCTCTGTAGAAAAGACGTGAGGCTTTATTAATTCTGAATTGCAGTTTTTCTGGATAATTCTCTTTAGGAGGAGGCATCTCTTCTAAGTGTTTGAAGCTCTTCCTTCCTTTTTGTCCCGGAGAATAGAATACTGAGCAAAAATAATTAGAGGGAAAATGTTAGCAGCACTGTCGTGATGTATGCCTTACCTGCAGCTGGGGTCTGCCAGGTGAATGAAGATGGCTGTCAGCCTCACCAGCTCTACACCTGTCTGATGTAAAAGAAGCAACCAACACAGAGAAAGCTAAATGGAAATGCCCCCCTGCCATGTGTTTTTTGTGCTGTAATGAGGAAAAAAAAATCCCTTTGTGCTGAGCTTAAGGTTGTTTTTTCCCATTGCTTGTCTCATTCAGCATCTATTTTCCAAAAAAAGGGCAGAGCATCGCCCATTGCTGGTTTCACAGCCCTCTCTAGCTAGTGGGCACAGGAAGTCTTCTCAGCCCCTGTACTAAATTTCAATAGAAAACAAAGAGCATTGTCTGGTACACGATAGATAGTATATTTTATATTTGAAATTCCAGTCACTGCTCCCTGCATGAGCATCTCAAGGTTTCTGAGTGAGTCTGTTAGTGGTTTCATAGATTTCTGTCCTCTTGTAAGGCTTTTCCAAACCTTTTTTCTGATCCTGTGTCTGGATGGCTCACAGCGGTGCTCATGGGCTCTGTACTGTCTGCTAGAGGGTTTTGTGTCAGGGGAGAGCTGGGTATTGGTACCCCGGGGTGCTCCGTGAGCTAGCGCCGTGCCTGCTGCTGCCCTATGGCCCCCTCGGTGCTCCCAGCAGAAGGCTTCATGTGGAGGAGTCTTTCTGTCAGATGCGCGGGGTAGCATTAGTGGCATGGTTCAGCAGACATGCAGTTCTGAGTGAGATGGGGAGATTTACAGACTGCATCATGGTCTGTAGAGCTGGGTGAGTGGTCAGCACCTCTCTTGCACCCATAGGTAGTCCAACAAGCTCTGCAGCATTGTCTGTCCATATATCCTGAGTGTTCCTGCTTCAGATTGGGAAAGGCATGATTCCTGCTCATGATGCAGCTCTGAAAGCATCAGAGTAGGACATTTTTAGTACTTTTTCAGGAGGTGATATATACCTGCAAGGGACATTCTTCTAATGGAGGCAGTGTTGTTTATTATGGGATACACAGTTTCTGGGAAGGCAGGTGTGACATAAACTATCCGGTACTACCAGGATAAGGCAAGATAGGTCTTTTAAGAGAAATCATAAACATGTTTGGCACATATACACAATAAAGTGTCTCCTGTAAGGCTCATTCTTCCAGTGTTGCCTAATCAATTTGGTACGCTGTTTTTGAATGTTTGATTTCTTTTATGCATTGTGTCTCCTTCTGGTATTCAGATGTCTGGCTGGTGAGGCCTTTTGATGCTATGTGTTGTATTTATAGCCCTTATGAACTTGTCTTGCAAAATCACTAGATTTTAATCACTTGCTTCTTTGAGAACTGAATCTTAAATATGCAGACTCCTTGGCACTTAGACAGCTTTATTTGTCTATGAAAATATATTAAAAACAAGCCAGTTGGAGCTGGCTATCTTGAAAGGGTTACTGATTAAGATATCAGCTTTATCCAGGGGTGGCACAGAGGTGAGTAACAGTAGATAGATGGACAGAAAGATTGGAAAAGAATTATTAATTTAAGTATCTTGGAGTCATAAAGTCCTGTTTTAGCAGAGCAAGTCTGTCACTGTTTTGCTCTTTCTGTGGGCAGCTCCTGATCTCTCTAAAGCTGCTGCTGAATGCCATTCTGAAAATCTTGTCAAGGATATTGCTGTTGCAAAGGTAGATGTTCGCACATTCTGAAACATGACTGGGATACAAAAATGGTGATGTCTCTATCTACCCATTTCCTTGCATTTTCTCTTCTTTTCCTGAAATTTTGAAAAAGAGATGTTAAGGAATGATGCTGGTAAAATGGATTGATTGCCCTTGAGTTTTTAAATTCCTTCTTTTCTTTTTTTCATCTTTTGATTTCTTCTTTCCTTTGAATTTCCTGGATTTTTCTTTACCTTTTAAATTAATTTCCGTGGAGAGTTAAAATTCTCAGAGAGGTTTTTAGACATAGGATATGAACCATATTAACTAAACAAGAAAAGTTCCTACTGAAGCCTGTCTATGTGGCAACATGAACACAGAATGGAAGAAAATAGGCTATTAAGAAGGAATCTCAAAGATGTGATAAGTCCCCCCTTCTTTGCTACTAAAATACCTTAAAAATGCAGAGAAAGGCTGATAAGGCAGTGTGTTAAACATAGGCAATATATTGTATAAAAGCACAAGTTTAGCTTTCATCTTACATAATAGACAGGGGAAAATGTCACTCCAGATTATACTAGTTGCACTAAATGCCTGTCTATTAAAAGCAATTGAGTTTTTTTCCTGCTGTGCTGGCATATAGACCTGCTGTCTGCCGTGCTGTAGCATTCAACCAACACAATTTCAGCTATGTTGATTTTTTTTCCCTGGAACTCTCTGTCTGTCAGTCACTTTGCAGAACTTGCTTAGAATTATGGATGTAAAAGTTGTGTGACAAGGAAGCAGGCTGCTGTTCCATCAGTCTCGTCTTTTCTCAGGGCAAAGCAGAATTTTAAGAGTTTTGGAATGTCAATTCAAGTGTTGTTCAATTCTTCAAACTGCTACTTACACTGATTTTACTAGGTAAATTTTGGGGAGTTTTGATCCTTAGCATTTATATTCAGTGGTAAAAATACGATATGTTTAGTTTAAACTTTTAGAGGCACAGTGCTTGAAATGGGCTGATGTAGCATTACGTACTATGTCAAAAAAGAAGACAAGCTTTTGTTATTGCTATTATGAATTTTCTTCTAAATCACAGGCAGAAGTTGTTTAATTTGTGAGCAATCTTAAAATATTTTTTCCTTCATTTAAGGAAGAGGCTTATTTTTGTGTTTGTTTATTTGTTTGTTTTTAACTGGCCAGTTGAAAACCTTGGCTGTTGTGTTTTGTTTTGTTTTAGGAAAGAAACCAACCAAAGTGATTTTTCATTTTCTCCAAAGTATGGTTCTACTCTGATAAGAGTTGAGGAATTAATATTTTTGCTGCGTCTTGATACTAGATACAGGATCTTGAATTTTCAAAAGTGACTCACGATGTGGCATAAGGCCATTTTAGAGTGCATAACCTAAAACATCTGAAAGATGGTATTCAGTTCTTACTGGAAACAAGGTTCCATTAAAGACGTTTCAGTTGGTCAGAGAAATGCCCAGGCATCCAAAATCACCACTTGTATGTGCAAACTGAGCTTACTAGATTTCCTTCCAGACTGTGTTCGAAAGTTTTTCATAGTTTGAAAAAGTTAAAGATTAAAATCAAACAGATTTTAATCTCAAACTTCTATCTGCAATTACATAATACTGTGTGGTGATACTATAATTTATGATATAATGTCATTTATTATAAAACAATTATATTATTATTCCCTGTATTAATGCAAGAGAAAGGCAAGCAGGAATAACTGATGGCTAGACAGCATGTTAGATTTTGCTGTTTTGTATACTGCAGTATAGAATCCTCTGTAATTCTCTCTTTACAGCCTTTACAACACTGATTTTGTGGCTATTTTATAGAATCACAGAATCATAGAACGGTTTGGGTTGGAAGTGGCCTGCTGTGGGCAGAGACACCTTCCTCTTGACCAGGTTGCTCACAGCCTCATCCAGTCTTGCCTTGAAAGTGTCCAGGGTTGGGGCATCCAGAGCTTCCCTGGAAAACCAGCTCCAGTGCCTCACCATCCTCATAGTAAAGAATTCCCTCCTAATATATTATCTAAGCCTACTCTATTTCAGTTTAAAGCTATTCTGCCTTATCCTGTCACTGCATGTCCTTGTAAAAAATTGCTCTCCAGCTCTCTTGTAGGCTCCCTCTAGGTGCTGGAAGGTGCTCTAAGGTCATCCCAGAGCCTTCTCTTCTTCAGACTGAACAACCTCAACTCTCTCAGCCTGTCTTCATCGGAGAGGTTCTCCAGCTCTCTTATCATCTTCATGGCCTCCTCTGGACTCACTCCAACAGGTCCAAATCCTTCTTAGGTTGGGGCTCCAGAGCTGAACACAGTACTCTAGGTGGGGTCTCAGCAGAGGGGAGCAGAGGGACAAAATCCTCTTCTTTACTCTGCTGGTCATGCTGCTTTGGATGCAGCCCAGGACACACTCGTCTTTCTGTGCCAAGTGCACATTTCTGGGTCATGTCCAGTTCTTCATCGACCAACACCTCCAAGTCTCTCCTCAGGGCTGCTCTCTATATATATAGCCTATACTTGAGCTTGGTACTGCCCTGACACAGGTTTAGGCCCTTGCATTTGGCCTTGTTGAACTTGATGAGTTCTGCACAGGCACAGCTCTCAAGCTCGTCAGGGTCCCTCTGGCATCTCTTCCCTCCAGTGTGTTGACCACACCACAGAGCTTGGTGTTGTCAGCAGACTTGTGAGAGTGTGCTCAATCCCATTGTCATATTCCAACAAACATGATAAACAATGCTGCTTTCGCCTTTTTTGCTTTTACTTGGTGATGGAGCTGCTACAAACAGATGATTAGGCAAGAGCAAACCCATCAGTTTGTCATTCCATGAGGCTGTAGTGGGAGGAGACAGCAGGAAGGAAGTTGCTATGTGGCCTGACATAAAAGAAATAACTAAATTTTACAGAGCAAGATGTAAAACCTAGCAAGGTTCTTGAAACAGCAGCACCAAAATCAAAAGTTTCATAGAATGACAATTTATATATTGATAGATAAAAGTGGTGTGCTGTGTTTATTTCTGCCAAGGAAACATATTTCAGATTTTTGTCGTCAGTAACTACCTGTGAGGATAATCTAAACCAGTACCTTGTCACCAAAATACATCTATGAAGACAGTCCATAAGCGTGAGCTTGCTGGTGTGTTTCATTCCCAAACACTGGCCACTTCTCTGAACTGATAAAACAATGGGGAAAATAATTCGAATGTTATAAATAAAATGATCTGATTTCAAATAGGTGAGACTGTCACATTTTGTGTGTACAGCATCACTTTCTGCACAGCAGAAAATGGAAATTAAAAAATTACTTAGGAGTTCACCGTGGATGTGTCGAATGGGTCAGGTTTTCAATTCATTACTGTTCTGAATGGAGAAAGCAGGCACAAAACAGAAGGAAATCTAAAATAGTTCCATGAAGCAAGAAGCTGCTCATCAAAATAACCTGATAATAAGTGTCAGCATCCACTGGAAGATGTGTTCATAGTCAATAATTTTGATTCTTCATCGGTGAGGAAACCACAGAGTGTTCTGTCCAAGTTTTTAGAGATGCCATCCAAAATGCCGTCCAAGATTTTGATTAAAACAGAGTATGCCTTTTGCACAATGAGTTGTTGTGGCTGGATCTAATTAAGAATGAACAATTGGAACCACGGGAGAACAAAATAAAATAATGATTCAGATAAATTATAGAGCTTTTCCATTACGTAGTCCATATGACTGATCCCAAATACAAAAATCATAGATTGTTTTTTTTCTAATTTCAGGATCAAACACCGAAGTTGAAATATTATATGTAGCAAAAGCTCTTCTGCTTTTTAAAATTGAAAATGTGGATTTCTAATCTGTTGTAGCTTAGCTGTAATATACACTGGCTTTGTCACAGAATCACAGAATATCCTGAGCTGGAAGGGACCCACAGGGGTCATGGAGTCAACTCCTGGCCCTGTACAGGACAGCCCACCCCAAGAATCACACCATGTGCCTGAAAGCGTTGTTCAAACACTTCTTGAACTCCTTCCTTTTAAACAGGAAACTAAACAAGTATGAAAACATTTTCTGAATCAAATGGAAAAAAGAGAAAGTAGAATATTTTGTGTCTTAATATTTCCTATGGACATGGAATCATACATCAGAGGGATCAGGATGGAAGACTATGAACCTCTGCCTCTGTCCCATTTTCCCTGTCCCTCTCCTCTGCAGCAGGCTTTGAGGACCTCCTATCACCACCAGCTCTATGCTGATGAGGAAGGATAGTAGAGGTGATGCTTCCCATTCTTCCCTCAGGTCAAATTGGGACCACTCAGCCCCCTTGCACCTTGAGTTTGCTCCAAATGCCTCCTATGACTTTATTCCTCCCTGTGCAGTCCTGTCGCACTGCCTTCCTGCAGCTCAGTTCAGGGACCCATGCCAAAAGTCAAAACATTGTAATTAGTACATTAGGAAAAAAAAGGGGGGAGCATATTACTAGTGCAACAGATGTCTTTTGCCTGGATCTGGAATTCTCTTGACCATCTAGTTAATCATAGTGCCTGCCTCCATAAAAGCAATTAATAATAAAGTAGTGAATTTCTTTTGGTCAAACATTGCCCCAGCAACCGTTCCAATGTGTTCAGGTGTAACCTTAAAAATCCAATACAGGGTTGTATGTTACTGATACCAATAATCAATTATTTTAAAAATCTGAACTAGGAAAATGAATCACTGATCTTACAGAAGAGGTTTGGGAAAGTTATTCCAATTTTATTTACTCTATTTTTTTGAATAAGTCAGATTCTCCCATTTTAGTTTACCAGAAAGCCAGTTAGGTCAAAATGATCTCAGAATAAATTTATATAGAATGTTTTGACTTTGTGATTCCCAGCTCAATGTTTTACTGTGAGGAGATGTAGAAATCATTCTGACTTAAAAAGAATAGAAACTGTGGTGGCCATTACTAAATAAAAAAAATGGGCATCATATAGTAAAATAGCTTCTCAGCTACGTTCTGCTCATGGAATATATTGAAGTGAAACCTAACATCATCTTTAATTCAGACAGTGGGATGCTTGAAGTCATGTTTGCTTTTGTGTTTCCTCACTGTTGGGACAAGCTGGCTGGCAGCCAGCTTCAAAGCATCCTCAGGGCACAGCTGTATCTGGAGTGGGTCTCCTGGGGAATGCTGTGCAACCAGCCACAGGTCTCTGGTGCACTGGGAACACCTGTCCTCAGGAAGCTGCTGGTGAAAGGGGAGATCCAAAATATTGGCTGCATCCCCCATGGTTTAGGGCATCCTGCTCCTGTGTGTCCAAGTGCCTTTCATGGCCAGATGGATCAGAGCAAAGGCAAGAATATGGTCTTTGTCCTTGGTGGTGTGTTACTGACTGGGTGCGTTGTCACTCACGTGCTGGTGTCCTTACAGGAGCCCGATCGTAGCCGGGGTGGGCTCCTCGCTCCGTGGTTCTCGTGCCTGTCATGCAACCAACCGTGCGGCGGCTGGGGACGGCACGCTCCACCTCTCGGTCTCTGCTCCCAACTCACTGCCAAGGCTTGCAGCAGCTGACGTGCTTTGGCTGGTTGCTGGAGTATATCATCTGCCTTTAGTGTGGTTTGTTTTGGGCTCAAGGTTTGCTCTGTTCGTTCATCCTCATTTGCTAACCATAAAACAGGTATATGCTACCAACTTCAGCCTACGTAGGAGAGCTTGGCAGAGTCTGCGGGCATCCTTTAGGGATGACATGCTTTTAAAATCTCTTTTATGGTAAAAGATCCCTTACTATAAGCAGTGATAATGCTCAGAGGATTTCTTTTTTTAAAAAGTTATTTTGCGTATAGTATTTCTTTTAATACATCCTTATGCATAAACCCTCTCAGTATAATTACAGCTTTGTAAATCCCCATTATTTGTTCTCTCTTTGTAACAAAGGATTTGTCTGTTGAGTTACAATTGCAAGTACCTCATAAACCCAGCAGCTGAGTATTATCTGTGATATACTGGAAGAAACAAGCAAATACCATCATCTTTCTAAAAATACAGAAATGTAAATGAGGCCTTTTTTATGGAGCATCCAAAGTGGGGAAAATACCACTTTCCCCTTGCCTGCTAGTTGTGCGTTCCAAGGTTTTCAATGTGCATGAATCCAGTTCTGAATTTGAATACTTTGATAGGTTTTTTTTGTTCTGTTCTCCTTTGGTAGAAATAAACACAAAAGGCAATTCCAATGGGTTGGCTTTCATAGATCACTATGTAGCTCCTGAACAAATATCTTGCTCTGTCAGTTTGTCTCTTAATTGGAGTTTAGCCCTATTCCACCTTTCAAAAAAACCCCTGGATCTTCAGCATGCTTGACCTTGGCTCCAGAAAATAAATTAAACATAGTTTCTTAGGGCTTTTATCCTGTTAGCTTAGCCAGAAAACCTTGATTCAACAATATTTTGAATTTAGCCATAGTTGATTATCACTAGTAAATGACATCATTGTCACTAACAATGTTTTCTACCACCTCTCCACAGAAGATGAAGAGAAGTTAGGCAGCTGCAGACACTAATGAAATATAACTCAGTTTCAGTGAAGATTTGTATTTGCTCTATATACTGGGCACAGGGAGACATTTTCCAAAGCCCTTTTTCAGAATACTTGTTTCTATTTTGTTGTCTGTTTCTTATATCGGCAGCTTTGAGTTTTTAGCTCTTTAGTATGGTCTCAACAAAACTGCCATTTGAAAAACACTTCCCAGCAGAATTTTGGGCCTGATGATTATACAGCATTGTTGTACAACACACCTCAAAATCTTTAGAGTACCATAAAAAAGAAGAAATAACTCTTCTCTTTAAGCTTGCTTTCACTGACTTTCAAATGTCAGATTTCCATTTTATTTATTCTTCAGCTATTTTTCATAGCTTTCGAAATGTATGCAGAGCTTAAGGACATTTCTTGCTCAAATCGTGCAGTCTGTGCCACAGTTCTGAACTGCACTGGGACAATTTACTGGGACACATGCTATACGTAGGATTTAAATGAGGGCACATGCCATACAGGTAGAAAAAAGTAGAAGAAAGAAATGTAACAAAAAAAAAAACCTGAACTCAAAGTAGTTAATGTGCTACAGACCAGTTCACCATATTTTTCCCCCATTAGATGCATGTATTAAACCTTTGCTTTCATGGAACTTGCTTTAATTTTGGATGGCAAATTACAGCTGCATTCCAGTGTGCAGGTGTGATAGTTGTCATCCACCAACCCAGGAAGAACAGAACACCACCGGTTATTAAAAAAAGCAGTGTGGGGAAAAAATACGTGTTCTTGATGTATCATGAGTTGGAGGCAGCCAGGCTTTATTAAGTTCTATTATGTGTTGGGTTGGTAGTGACACCCTGGAAAAGATAACATAACAAAGTCTGTCATGTTTTATTCTAGGACTCAATAATGAACTTTACTGGCTGGGGATATTATGCAGCAATACTTACTGTACATTTGTCCTTCAATATACTAGCTTTTCAAATTTCACCATTGCACAGAAGACAAATCAGGGACAATTAAGAAAATCATAATCATTCACATGTCAGTGGGGTGATTTTAAGCAGAAAAAGATGTGCTTTCTGACAGAAAGTATGAAGGTCCAAGTTTCATCTCTGCGGTACATACTTTGTGCTTACTCAGACATATGAACAATGATTAAAATCAGGCATCCAGTGTAAAGCAGTCTGAATCTAAGGATGATTGAATGGCTGAAGAAACCTTGTTTTGGCTGTCTCAGCTTATCTGCTCCCTGAGTTCCTCTTCAGTAAGCTGATGGAGGAAAGGAGAAAATTCCAGGGTGCTGTTTGTACCATCAATCTCAGAAGTGGTGACTTCCACCAGTAACTGCAGTATATGGTTAGACACACGTGGGATGAATACCCCTGAGTTCCCCAAACTTCCCATTTCACTATTGTCATACATTGCGTATAGAGCTGGAAGGTTCCCCTTAGATTTGACTATTAGTTGGTTGGTTTTTTTAAGTTTTGATGAATATCAATAGTTAAAAAATACATATGAGGACTTTTTTTCAACATGCTTTTCATGCTTGAGTCTTTGGTCCTACACAAGGTTTTCAAGCCTAAAGGGAATGCAGGGTTTCTCATCGGCTACGGTGTGCATCGTTGTGCTTTCCATGGCACTGGGCCAGGCCCTATGGAGATGACATCTTTAAACACCTTTCAGAGGAAGAAAGTAATTGGATTTAGGGCATATGATTATGTTATGTACAGAGAGAATAGCTGCCCTTTTCTGGGATCTGCTTAGTTCTCTTGAATTCAATTAATTCTTACATTATAAAAATGCATTAGCTTTTCCTTTTAATGGCATAAATAATGTACTTTTTCTGTAGAGACTAGTGGAATAAATTTGAAGATTTTAAACAACTATTTTGGAACGGTTTTTATTTTAAAAGTAAATTAATTTATCATTGTACTTTTCAAAGTCAAGAAGAATTGTGACATTAATATTTCTAATGTAAATACAATGTACTGTAATAGAACTTGAAGGTCTGCTAGCCTAAGTGTATTTAATCTTGTTAATTCTTCATTAAAACAGAGAATTGTAATGGAAATGCTGGCAAAACAGGACTTCAGACATTACTGTCTGTGGACTCATCATTTACTGGAGAGGATAATAGCTTCTGGACAGCATATTTGTAGCATTTTTAGTAAAGCAGCTTTGAGTTTTTAGCTCTTCAGTATGGTCTCAACAGGCATACAGCAGTATAGCAATGGTGATTTTTGTTTCAACATTATTCCACCTCTAAACAGTTGGGTCAAGCTACGTGGCTGAAATTTAAGACTTCTTAGACCCAGGAGGACGACTAGCTTCCAAAAAATCATTGAAGTCCATGATTTCTGTGACAGCCAGTCATCAAGAGCAATAATAAATGGTGACTCTTTCTTGGGCACTTTCTTGGGGAGCAGGACAGATGTGAGATGGTGGCTCTTGGTTGGTCATGCTGGTGGGGCAGCAGAGCACAGAGCACATATTCCACTTGCATTTGGCAATCCCTGCGTAGGCAGTTATAGCTGTGGGTGGGGTTATGTGCAGTTTTTTGGCAACAGTGGTTAATTTTTAATCTGTATGTATGCTTTAAATGGAGCTATTTTATGAGTTCTCTGCCTCCCGGCTATGATCTTGTCTTTGCTGTCCAATCTAAACACAGACTTTCTTCTGCCCTTTTATCCTGCAGAGAGCATATACCCACATGCTGATTATGATTAGCATTGTACCGGTAGTAAACATTCTCAGGATGCATCCCTGGGTCCCGGAGTTTAGACTGTGCACACAGGCCTATCTGCTGCTTCACAGCACCAAGCAATCCGAGGCACGCTGTGTAGGGTTCCAGAACTGGGAATGCCTGTCACAGATTAGACTTTGGCATGCTGCAGTCATGGCTTTTCACTCTGCAGAGTGCATGGCACGACTTGCTAACTACTGCAAGTACTGGAACTGTGAAATCAAATGGCCTTGAGTCAAGACTGGTGGGGCAGGAAGAATTAAATTAACTTTCTGTGCCAGCAGAGTTCCTTGCATCTTGAGGAAGAGCTTTGCTGAGGGAGGTCAGTGAGATTTTTCCCTGCTGTCTTTTTCTTTCCCCTACATTTTTTGTTCTTTTTTACTCCACCTCCACTGACATGCTTTTAATTCTTCCTGGGAGCTGCTAAACAAAAGAACTGAAAGCCAAACTTACTGGAACAGCTTTAAGAATGGATTTATCTCCTGGTCAGGATTGCTCATCCCCCACCCCTTTCTTTTTCCTTCCTTGGCTCTGATGGAATGAGAACTCTCTGGCTTTTTCGGGCCTGGTTGGCTTTCTGGGGTCTTTTGTGAAAAAGGAAATTGTAGTTACTTTGTTCAGTCAGTCTCTTTGTGGACCTCTGAACACCAGAGCATCCTGCAGGGACTAAAAATATAAACTGAAAAAAATTCTGGAGTAGTGGTGAATTTGTCTAGAGGACTGAATAGATTTCCATCTTTTGGTAACTTTGTTTTTTTCTGAATGAAGATGTCTGTGATGGGTGTCAGGAGCTTGAAAGTAACTTTTAATAGGATGAATGGGATTTGGTTGGATAAGAAGAAAAGCATAAGAAGAAAAGTACTGCTCTCATCCCTAATCTGATATCTGTTCAAAGACTTAGGCAGAATATGTCTTTATATCTAACTTTTCTGAAGAGCACCTGGATGTCTTTTCTCCTACTGTGTACTGGATAAGTATTGGATCATATGGAAATGAATTGTTTTAGCTAATTGTGTGTATTATAGGGATCAAACCCATATTTTAGTTAATGACAAGTTGTGTTTCTGTATATCTGTATCTGTATATTTCATATACATTTTTCAGTTTCTGCTAAACAGCATACAACAAAAAAGATGAAACAATAATGACTGAAACAAAAAGGAACATTTTTATTTGTACAACTCCATACAGTCAGGAGTTTTCTGTGTGTCAAAGTAGGCGATTTTCATCTACATCTGTTCTGCTGTCTGATCATTTTAGCAGTATTGATTTCCTGTGGTTCAACAAGTCAGTGGTGAGTCTTCCTTGAGAAAAATCATGAACAGCTTCAGTAGCAAAGTGCATTGTTTTAACGATCTGTATCAGTAGGTTTTTTTTAGTGTTAATTATAGTATTTATAAAACGGAGAAGGTTCGTAACTTGTTCTGGAAAAGATGGAACTTGAAAAAATATTTACGATTTTTCTCTTTTTTTATTTTTTCTTTGCCTGGATTGAAAGGAAAACGGTAAACACCCTGTTGAATTTACAGAGCTTCTTGTCACTGAGTGTGGACAGTTGTCTACTTAGTTTAACTTGATGGTACTGATGTGCCTTTGAGGCAGTCGGGTAGAATCCTCCCAGAGTCTGTCCAAAGTTAACACATTTGGTGACTGGCAACAAGTATACTTTTTACTGTAAAGAGGCATATGCTTAGAAAAATGACACATCTGAATATTGCAATGTGAATGTCCTCACTTTTTAACTTTTTTTTTTTTTTGGTAACACTCTCCCCCTCCATCTAAGCAAGGAGGCATTAAGCACAAAGGCAGTGCAAGCAGTTAACAGGAGATGTATTTTGATTTGAAATTCTTTGCCAAGTTCTCAGAGACAGATAAGGCAAAAACCTTAAACCTGATAAGTCTTCTGCAGGGACCATTGAATGCTTGAACCTCACTTATCCAGTGTTGTTTTGGGCACACTGGAGTGGAGGTTATCTCCACTTGGATAGAAGCCAGATCTTCTGAGGCTAGAAGCTTCCTACTACCTGATGGAGGTAGTAATGGGTCCTCTTGAACAAATGTCCACTGAGACCATCAGGGTAGACAGGCAGCAGGACCCGTGAGAACCTGTGATAGGAGGTGCTCATGGCCCTCACTATAGCTTTTCCTGTTATCAACAGCTAGATCAGATAAGGAAAACTTATGCAAATTGGTTTTTTTAAGCATGCTAGAGTGTTTGGTTTTTTTTTTCTGGGAGTCATAAACCCTGCCAAAGTAAGCTTTCATTCTTCTTTTGAAGGTATGTAGGATGCGTTAAATATGCTTCAAAGCAGCTTGCACTGTGAGTGTTTCTAGCATAGAAATACTTTGCTTTAAAATCTGTGGATCTTGTCACAAGTCCAGGATGACTTTTAGTCTTCTTCAGACTTGCTTCTGTACCTGCTTTATGGTTAAACAGGCTAGCCTGTAAGATACTCCTATCCCTTCCCAGAAAGAACCATTCTGGTCCCATAAGATTTGTGCTGTGGACCGCAGTAGTATTGTGACAGGTGAGTAATAGAGAATCAGAGATGTAATATGTCCTCAGTTGCACTCTGGCTAGCTTCAATGGGTGTTTTGCATGAGAAAAGTAAGAAGGATTTGGCTTGTGCTGTAATAAATCCCACTCAATCCTATTGAAACCCTGCATAGCATCCAGTAATGAAATACTTACTGGTTCTGTCCCTTGATTCCTGCATGCTAAGTCTTTCTTAAATTACCTTTTGTGGGTGACCCACACCTGAAGCCAGACAGGCAAATGTGAACTAATCTGGTACTGATGCATGTTTTTAATAGCTGATTATCAGGAGGAGCTGTAGAAAAATTAAACTTATGAGGATTTTATGTTTGACTAAGTAATTAAATGACCTTATAGTTACTCTTCCTCCTTTAAAGGTACATGTGTGCAGATACTCTGTTGTGGGAAACCAGACTTTGTAAATGTCAGCTCTCATGAGCTGACGCATAAAAATGGGATCTCGAGCCTTTTCTCAAAATGGGTGGTTAATCTAATAATTTACTGCACTCCAGCAGTATCTCTCTTTAAGTTTATCTGTTTCATTTGTGAAATAGTCTCATTTTATAGGTCTCTCAAAAATACCAGGTGACCCTACCCTAAATGAAAGGAAGAGGCACTTTTACTATTCACTTAAGCTTTGCTTCCCTCAGATTGACAGATTCATTCCTAGAAGACTCTGTCTTAACCCTGCTGTCCCCCAAATCACAGTATTTTCACTGTAGAGCAAAGAATTCATCTCTTCAACCATTGCATTGGTTGCATGCTTTGAGGCCCAGCTTCAAATTTGTCCTTGGCAAAGATGAGCAAGGTCTCTCCTTGTTTTCTCTTCATCTGTAAACCTCTAACCATACTGACTGATGGCTAATGAAGTGTACAGAAAGTGCTAGAGGTTGAGATGCTTTGCCTGTGACTCAGCATGATTTTCTCTGCTTTTCAACTAATACTGCTAATAATTGTCACATTTTATTAGACTTGCCTTTTTGTTTTCTATTTCATGCTGTATATTATGCTAATTTAGAAAATGAAATAAGAAAAAGTATGATTTTGTTCTTGCATGCATTGGTGACAAAAAATACCCATTTACTTCAGAGTTACCAGAATCCAATTCCCAATTGTAAGGCTGATGCTTGCAAATACTTCTCCATGGTTGTAAAGGACTGAACAAAGCTCACGAAGAAATGAAAGGTTAATTAATATTTTTACAGGCCTCAATGTTCATTGATTGTTCTGACTTATGCCTGAACTTTTCCAGAGTATTCTTAAAGCTTTTTTGTTTTTTGATTTTGTGATGTGTGTTGGTAAATTGCTGACAAATGTGTCATACAGAGTGGCAGAGATGAAGTAGGTGTTTATTGAAGTGGCTTGATGCTTTCATTCTTCTAAACTGCCACTGACCCTACCTGTTTGGAGATTGAGAAGAAAATAGCTACGTTTAAAAAAACCTTTCAGGCTGAGAAACTCTTTGAATGGGCATACTGAAATGCGAACCCATCTTATAATAGAAAATATCAAATGTCCAATAAAAATAATGGCAACACAAACACAAATACTGTTCATGAAACACAGCTTGAAGTGAAAATAAACCTATTGAGTGTGTCTAATCAGCCTGTAGTTTAGGTGGTGAATTGATGAGATCAGTTGTTTGTATTGATATTTCCAAAGCATTTGAAATATTTGTTCAGAACAGCTAATTAAGATGGTAAATAAATAAAGGCCTCCACTCCAGAGTGTGGAGAATGACTAACTCTGCAGCATAACGGAGACTTACTACAGTTATGTAAAAAGAACCTTTTCGTTTTGGTGTTAATTGAAGTGAAACTAAAATAGTAACTTGAGAAGGTTCTTTTTACCAAATGGATCTTTAATACAGATTTCTTTACTCTTTTCAGTGAAAGAACAGAAAATGAAGCTCTAATAAGGTAAGATATTTTTTTATTCCACTTTAGTAGCATATTCAAGTTAATTGGAGATAATTTTAACAAATATGCTGAGCATTTTAGGCTAGATCCTAGACCAGTAGATTTCAGCATTTCTTTAGAGGATCCCAGTGTGGGTCGGTATGTCAAAGTACAAAAAAGAAAGAGTACAGTACTGCAGAATGAGTCTAACAACATTTAACTTTTTTTGTTGTTGTTGTTACTGAACCACTATTTGGTCTTTAATCAAAATAAGATGCTTTCGTAGATTTGGAAACTTCTTTTTGCCTGTAAGGAATTTACAGGTAATTATTTTTCAGCAGATGCTACAGTTTTCACTACGCAGTCAATGGAAATCTTCATTTTCTTGCAGTTTGAAAATTAAATGTTAGAGGATATGCTGATAAAATAAGTAGCTTGTTCACAGATTTTTGGTTTTTGAGATGTGGTGGTGGGAGTTCATGAGTTACGTAGTTAAATAAATAAAGGAGGGTTGAACTCTTCTAGCAGTGAATATTTCCCCTTATATATAACATAATTCAGCTGCGTTCTCAAAATGGATTCTGTATCATCTGCTAGGTGGGCAAAATGCAGAAGAAGGTCTTTCAATACACTACCAGCTGCAAGGGGTGTTAAAAAAGTGGTTTTATCTTTCTATTTCTTCCATTGTTAGTGAGGATGCTGACATTCATGTGTTGTGTCACCTAGAAAATGAAGCATCTATGTCAAATAACAGAGCCAGGTGTACAATAGCAAGCTGTTCTGACAGGCAGCTGAAGTATGAACCTATTCAGAGCATTACAAAAATATATAATTACTTTTCTGTCACAGGTAATATTTCAATTATAACAACCATTCTCAAGATTCCAAGGAAGGGAAGTGTTGTTGGTTATTGATTTCTTTTCCTCCCTTATTTGCCTGGTTTGGTTTTTTGTATCGGTGGTTAATGTAAAATTTTGCAGAGTTGTTAGCTGGATTTCGTACACCTATTTCAAGTCAAATGGCTTCCAAATGGAAGAGTGTTCAAAAGAATTTTTTTTAAAAGCTGTTGACATCAGTAAAAGTTGATATGTCTGTGTTTCTGGTTTGCAGAGGGGCATTCTTGGAATAGGGAAGAGGGAGGCTTAAAAAAAAAAAAGCATTTAAGCTATGCAAAATATAAACTGCTAGAAACCACAAGTGAGTAGAAATGTGAAGTATTAATGGAAAAAACAGTAGTGTTGTGAAAAACTAATGAGGTGTCATAACAAATGGTGGTGTAAATAGCAGACTATCTTTGCAATTCTTACTTTGTATTAATACATGGAGAGTATGTACATCTATTTGCAGCTTCAAAGGTGTGTGCTTATATAATACATCCCTGAGACAGCGAAACCCTGCTCTTTTTCACCCAATCAGTGAGAAGGACTGAAAACCCTTCTGGAATAGGGCTAATGAAGCTAAGGAACTTTATAGTGTGTTGAGAACCACATGGGTAGTGCAGGGATTTAGTAAATGCCAGAAGAAATTCTAGTTCTGAGCAGTCTTTGTACACTGATCTCATCAGCATCTGTGATCCAGGAAGGACACAAGTCCTCCTTCTGTCTCTTTACCAGGATTCAGCCATACAAGCACTGGGCAAATGTTGCAAAAACGAATTAAACTTGCTCTGTCTGTAGTTGATCACTTAACACAAGGGAGCCTTATGTGGAGCCTCTGAATGCCACAGTAATACAAATACCTAAGTAGTAGGCCTAAGTAATATAGCATGACAGCAGTAGTGGAAATTTACTTCTTTTGTTTACCAGAGTCACAGCTGGAAGTATTTTAGGCTATACATTGCTCACTCCTGGATTTCTGCCTTGGCAGTGCCTGCAGAAGTACCGGGTCATTCTTATGTGATTTGACATATGGGCAGTAGAAAACCACCTGCCATCAGCCGTCTTTTTCTTTTAAGTTAACTGGAGTGTTTAGTAGCTACTGATCTGGTTTGAGCTGGAATTTATCAGTTAGGTTAAAAATGAAGCTATGCAGGTCGCAGTGCTGTTCATCCCAAATTTCCGGGTCATACAAACGAGTGCTACGGAAGCTGGAAAAGCTTGTTAAAGAAGATGTTCGGTGCCTTCCCCTCACATTTGAATTGACTTTTCTCTTTAGTCAAAAGCTGTCTCTAATACACCACCGCAGATGCTGTGGAATTGACTCAGGAATCCCTGTTTTGGTCTGCCAAGCAGGCAAACTATTTATCTCAGGTAAGAGAATTTTGAGGTATGATGTGGTTAGTATCTAAAAATATCAGTGTAGGGGAGATGGGATAGGGCTCCAACAGACAAAAACATGGCAAGATAAGGAAGAGGAGTTTGCGTTGGAATTACGATAACGTGGGTGTAATTAACCATTGGAAATGCTTAGAAAGGAATGTGGTAGATCACTCAGAGTAATTAAATCAAGATTAGATCTGCTTCTGAAATATCTTCTAGTAGAGTTACAAGTTCTTGTGCTTTGTAAAGAAATTGCTGCATGAGGTATTACAGGCTGTGCCAGGAAGTCAGACCAGATTATCATAAGAGTTCCTCCAGGCCTTTTAAATCCACATCTCCACCAACAAAGGCTCTTATGTGGTACAGGCTGCCACAGAATTTCCAAAATCTGAGGTGGAGCAGGTCACTCTTGTTTCAATGGTGAAAGGTTGAAAAGTCTTTGAGCAGATCCTTCCAGCATTGCAGTGGTGGGTACTTAGTGCCGCTGAGTTTGCACATTTTGTGTGCTTCAGTCCTGTGAGCCAGTTCCTGCTCTTGTCTGATCAGCCCATTAACCCATCCTTCTGCATAATCTTCTAATATTTTACCTGATTTATTTAGTAGCTTGCATTTTTTATTGAGTTCAATGAAAAATAATAATTATTCTATGATGCTTATTGAATCCCTTCTGCGATACAAGTAAAGTCCTAAATGAGTTCAGAATTTTCTTCAGTTACACAGTGAGCATAATTCCATTGTCTTTAACACAGGATCTTCTATAGCCAGTCTTAATATCCCTGTGAGTAGAAAGGGCAGGGGACATATTTAGCAGATTATGTAGAATTCCTAGGATAAAATAATCTGCTTTCCCTAAAACTGAAAAAGTAGTAACTTGTATGTTTGCTCTGGGACCTGCATGGATTGCTGAGAGAGAGTAGAGGAGACTCGTCCTTCAGTTTTCTTCAGCTACAGTGAAGTGTAGTCTTGTCTTACTGGGTAAGAAGCAGCAGATCCTTTTAATAGAAAATAGATTAAAATAGTTGGTCAAAAAGTAATTTTTTACTAGAAGAAACACAAAACACTGTGGTGAACAAGAATAGCCCTGGCTCCTTCTTTTTACTTTGATAAGCTCATTAATTTCAACATTCAGAATTAATCAGGAATTACTGTGCAAAATCTTGCAAATGGAAAAATCCATCAACTTGAGCTCAGAATTATGTCACCCTACTGTACTTAGGTTGCATAGCTTTTCTTACAGGAATGCTCAATTCCACAGCAGCGCAAGAGGAAGAACAGGCCGTATGTGGGCATAAAAACTTATTCAGGAAAGTTTTCATGTAATTCTGGCTCTGTAAAAAGACCTATGAAAAAGCTTTTCTGTAAAATTATCCAGGATAAATTCAAGAGTGAGCCCAGGAATGTTAGAAGATTTTTGTTTTCCTGAATACCTGATACCCAGCCTGACAGCAGGTAGTGGATACTTTGTACCTGACCATCCCTACTGCTCTCCCTCCCTGGACCAAGGTGCACTTATGGTTTACACGTTGCAGCCTAGACCTGAATTGGAAAAAATATTGGACTAAAACAATAGGAGAACTAAAGTAGAGAAGAGAAATACCATTGTGTTTGATAAACCAAAGTAAGGTGGTTGAGGTAGGTCTGTGTCCCTCCATGTGGAGGCTCCACCTGCTTTCATGGACATCCAAGAAAGAGAGAAAGGAGAAAGAGGGCAAGACGTTGGAAAAAGAAAAAAAAAAAAGGGTTAATTACCCTTGCTAGTAGGTTAGGGATTCATGGCTGTGGTGAAAGGGGAGAAGACTTTGTTTAGTCAGGAATCAAACATGTTTGCTTGGTTGCTATGCAATAATAGTTGTGATTTTTTAGCATGAAGTTTCTTCTGCACCCTGTCTCTTGAAAATATATTACATACCTATGGTTTTAACAAATTCCTGATAGCCATAATACCGACTGTGGAGAGTATTTAAAAACAAACTTCAGGATGTCTCTTTTTCACATGTTTTCTCAACCAGTGAGTCACTCTTAATGGATACTTCAGTTCTGAAAAGCAGTGGAGGAGGCAGTGCCATGGAAGAAAATTGCCCTCTCCATTAGTAAATGTATTTGAGACATCATATTGCTGCTATTTCCGTGTGAAAGCTCATGGCCAAGTCATTTAATGTAAATAAATACAAACAGTCTTTTCTACCACAGAAGAAGGGCCTCTACTGGACAGTGGCACACAAGCCTGCAAAATTGACTTTGGTTATCACTGAGGGTTTCCTTGGCATTTCTTTCTGTTCAGGCAATTAATGCTGTAAAAGCATTCCAGATGACAGAAAAGAGCAGTTGAGTTGAGGTCTAGGGAGTTCCTTTGGCGCATCTCCAGTGCACTGCTAGTCCCGAATTCATTGTTTGCATCGGAGAACTGCACTTGCTTTAAAAGCTCAGTTTTACTGCATTTGAAAGCTATTCAGTCTTGTTTCCTGCACTTTGTTTACTTAATAACCCCTGTACAAGTATCCATCATTTAGCCCGGGTAACTTGCTGGTCTCTTCCAAGGAATAAATACACTGTTTTTAAAATTTTTTAAATCCAGATGCTAGGCTGGGGCACAGTTCGGTGTAAAGAAGTACCCTGGTGCTTGCGCTGTGCTCGCAGTGTCTGCTCAGATGAGAGTCAAGCATGCTGTGCGCACTGTTACATAACTCTGCAAAAAGTGTCGATTCAGGGAAATTCTGCTGCCGTGAGAGAATGGGAGCATCAGGAATGTTCTCTCCTGCTTAATGGAAATGTGGCTTTTGGTGACTAGTACATTTAAAAAATAGCAGATTGCGTGTATGCGCTCATTGACAGAGTCCAACTTGAACATCACAGTGATGTTCAGGATAGCAGATCCTGCTGTTTGCTGCAACCCTGGGAACTGGATGAGGTTCTGGTAGCAGCGTATCTGTGGCTGCTACCAGAAGGGACTTGCAGCTGTACAATTTTTGGTTTTGAGTAACCTTTAGAAGAGTGCATCTGAAAAATTGCCAGGTTGGCCAAACAGATTAATTTCCCATCAGCAGGAGAGACAGCTGTTCATTTGACTACATCTGCTTCATTTGGCTGTGTGGGTCGTCTTACTGGAGGGAATGGGTTCCAGAGACCTGCCTGTGGAGAAGAGACGCAGGTAAGACAACATGCACTGTGTCAGAAATTCTCTTAGCCTTTGACATTACAGAAATGGCCTTGCCTTATGGATGTGTGGAGCGATAGGTGGCTAGTTGAATTGTTTGACCTTTGCCCTTTTGCACATAGCCCCTGTATTTCAGACCTGAGGGATTCTGTTAACTACAGAATATTTCTGATGGCTGCACCCTGCTGATAGCTCTAGTCGAAGTCTCCCCACCCCCCGATATATTACTGTGAAAATACAGATAAGAAAATAAATTAAAGGTTGGAAAAGTCAATGTAGGTTGAATATTATTAGTCCTAATCTCTCTAAGCAATATGTATTCTCTGCCTTTTTGCTCACTTTAAGGGTCAAAAGCCTGTCTAGAAAATGCTGGCGATCTAGATGGTGTTAGCAGGATTTGCTTCTGGGTTATTCTTATTCAGCACCATCCTCAGAGCAAGCTTTGGTTCTATTGTTTCAGTTTCTCCATCTGTGGCTTTAATACAGTTCTCTTTCTTTAATCACATCCTATATAGACTTATCTTTTGAGTCCCACAGCTCTTCTCCTCTCCAAGTTTAAGGTCTCAGTTGTTGTGCAGGAGATCCTGTGAATGATTTTATTTTGTCAGCTGAGATAAACAGACAATAAAAACATATACCACAGCACAAAATGTTCTCTAATCACTTACTTGACAAGCGCAGTTTAATTATTTAGCATAGCTTGTAAAAGTAATGAAGTCCTTGTAACATGAGATTTAACACTCTCCTATTAATTTTTCCCTAAGAGGTGGGAAAAGACTGCTATATTTTTGTGTGCAAACTGAGAGCATGAAGCTAATGAGATTTGACTGAGAATACGTAAAAGGGAATGGAGCCTTTCAGTGCTTCTTGGGAGTTTTGCTAATAGGTAGTAAATTCAAGCACATCCCACAGTTAGATAAGATTCTGCCTGTGTTGGCAAACCAGAAGGTGCTGTCTGATGCTTTGCCAAAGCAAAACAGAGTTTTCTTGGACCAGCTGTATTTTTTTTGAATGTTTAGCTTAGTAAAAAGAAAAGCTGTAAGTCGCAGTCTTGCTCAAGAGATATCATTCAAAATAATTTTTTATAGCATGATAGATTTCATGTTGCTACAAAATAAATATTTAATCAGTGCTAATATTTTTGGTTCTCTCATGCAGGGAGAGAAGTTCTAACTTTTTACTCAAGTAAGTGCAAATGCAGTCTAGCAGGCAGTTCAAAGTAAAATGCATGTATATCTTAGAGATTTTCTTAATGGATTTTAGGTCCAGCCAGGATTGATGGCTGGTTTTGTTCCTGACAGAGAACACTTTATCTCAAAGTTAAAAAGCCCCTATCCCCAAAAAAGGAAAAGAACCCAAAAAGAATCTGTGTTTGATTGATTTGAGTTGTATGGTGAACTAGATCCGTTACAATTACATTGAAAAAAAATAATAAAAGAAGAAGAGAGGCAGCCTGAAATGCTTTGTTTACAGTCACAAAGCTGCCTCAACCATGCCAGCCCAACTCCATGACTGAAGGGAACAGTCTAGTGACTCCGTAGAGTTGCACTTACTGGTTAGTTTCTTATTCCTTGGTCTTATGTCATCTACTGGGCTCTTTATTCAGGGGCTTCACTTTGTAGTACAAAAGAATATTGTGTGCTGGGAAGACTTCTTATCTTGACAGCTGCTCTGTCAAGTGCAGTAGCAGAGTTTGGCTTTTGGAGGACATGAGCTCTCTGTGGGCTTCCTGCGAAAGCTGTAGCTCCCACAATCCTCATCAGACAGGAGGATGGGAGACAAGCACTTGAATTTCATGCTCCTCCTGTGTCTGCAGAGGGAGCAAGGACTAAATAGATCCCACTTGATTTTTTCTTCAAATGTGAACCACCGACTGAGTCTCCTGCTGTTTTCCCTTTCTGCTCAAGAGTCAGTAAGGGCTCTTCCCTGGTACCGTGATGGGCAGACCTCTGTTTGCAATGGATCAGTCTTGAGACAGTCATTATGCTTGCATTTAAGAAAATCTTTCAGGACACATCTGCTCATTAGTGCTCTTTCTCTTTTGATCTGTTAGAAACTCATTCCCATCCTTCTAGCCATCAGCATCTTCCATTGTCCTTTCACAAATTAATTTAAAAACTAATCATCCCTTCTTTGATTTAATAATCATAGAAAAGAACAAACAGAGGTAAAGGCAAAATAATACAATTTCAGGAGGGAAATTGTGCGTTCTGAATTGAAACGTGAATGCATGTGCACCTCACAGAAAGGGAGCAGGTTTCCCTAAAGGTCACCCAGAAATAAAGGAAAATATTCCCTGCTGTGTCTGACTGTCACCAAGGAAAAGTGGTACTGAATTTTTGCTGACTCTGAGGATGTCAGGTTAAAATTTGTCATAGTCCTTCAGTTGTAGTAGATACGCAGTATAGAGAGAGAATACTATTGAGCAGTTAAGACAAGTTTTGACATTTATGATTTCCTTTATATTAAGATGCTAACCATAGACACTCTTAGTCTCACTCCTTGATTGGGGCTGATTCAGAGAGCCTTAGTTTTCAGGTACAGAGCAGGTTTGTAAAACATTAGGATATACAGGATAGTAAAATTTTCAGTGTAGAGCTGCTTTAAAATACAGTGACAGTTCTAACCCATCAAGATTTCCAGGTAAGTAGCCACAGTGCAGATGTTCACCAGCTCTGATTTTCTTGAGATACAGGATGTTGTGTTTTTTCTACCCTGAAATTCCATTTCTGAAAATGAGTTGATAGAAGAATACTTAGATTTATAGGAGGAGCTCCTGCTTTGCTGGCAGCAAAAGTTAAGTGAAAATGATGGTGAGTGCTCACTTCCTTCTGCAAGTTCTGTCTTCAGTGGGAAAATGGCAGGCTAACCCTGGTATGTTCCCATTCTGTGTGGGAGGATTTGATGTACTTTGTTTCTGAACGCTGGTTGTAGTTGCAGCTTTCACATATGGAAAGACACAGAGGTTAAACATGAGACTGCTGTAAAAATGTACTAGCATTCATAATTATGTTTAAATTTTATTATTCCTTGCTTCCTTGAAATAAAACAATTAAAGGAGCATAAAATAATAACAGAAGAGAAAAAAGTTATTTCTTGTTCTTATAGGATCATAAAATCATAGAATGGCTTTGGTCAGAAGGCACCTTACAGGTCATCGAGTTCCAACCCCCCTGCCTTAGGTGTGGATGCCTTCCACTAGACCAGGTTGCTCAAGGCCCCGTCCAACCTGGCCTTGAACACTTCCAGGGATGGGGCATCCACAGCTTCCCTGGGCAACCTGTTCCAGTGCCTCACCTCCCTCACAGAAAAGAATCCTAACCAGGTTCCTAAATCCTGGTTCTGGTAATATTACAGTCGTTGTATCAAAACCTTTTAGATCCTCTTAACTTTTTCTGCCTTCCTTAAATTGCCAGTACAGTTGCTCCAACTAATTCTTAAATGGAGTGGAAATTACACAAATAGGACTTATTTGAAGCTGCAGAATGATTTTACACTCATTCTTATGTAATGAGCTAGAACTGCACAGCTGACCAAAAAACAGTCCTTAATTCACAATTCCAGCCTGTTTTTCACTTCAGTGGCTTTGTAAACTTCCCTCTAGTCTTTATGCACCATTTTATGTGGTTTAACTGAAATTCTAAGAAAATAAAGAAAAATAAACCATGGGCATGGAGAAATGTGGAAGGACAGATGAAGTGAGAGATTTCGCATTGGAATGGGGCATAGAGAAAGCAGTTCTGTAAGAATGGTTTGATCAAAATGTTTGGGATGGTAAAGTGACATAGAGAAAAAATTTGGTTAATTGAGAAAGAATGCATGACAGGAAAGATGTGATTTATTGGACTGGAGAAGACTTCCTCAACGACAGCGAGTGGCATAGTTTTCCAAAGTGTCTGTATTATTTGGGAACTGAAAACTTGGTTGAATAAACACTAGAAAATACCACTGTAGAATCTATGCTTCTATAGGTGAACACTCTTCAAGCAGAAAACCTTTTCTACATCCTTATTCTGGCTTGCTTGAGAGAGCTCCATGAATCTGGTTCAGGCTTGGGATAAAACCATAAGGTATGTTTTCTCTGCTCGCTCCATTTTTCCCCTAAATGTTATACTGCAGCTTGGCTGTGTCCACACAGTCTGGAGCAGACTGTGTTGTAACTTGCTTTAGCCGCCGCTGAATTTAACAGCTTTTGGCTTTGTAACTAATGCCTTAGGAGAACTCTTGCTCATCTGTTCCCCGAGCCAAAGGAAAACTCCTCCAGTAGCTTTCCCAGTGTTTTCTCTGGCTGGAACACATAGTTACCAATTGCTAGGTGAAGATACACTATCTTTAATCTTATTTTTGTGGTTTTGGTTTGTCCAGCTGACATATTCTAAGACATCCACTTTGACGAAAGCAGTGAAAGAGGACTTTTACAATGGATTTTCTTTCCTTTTACCTGTACCCCGTGTAATTAAATTCTTCCACTGGTGGGAAAAATGCTTTTCCTTGATGTAAATGTGTGGCAAGTAGTTGAATACGGAGCCAGTCAGTCACATTTCCCTACTAAGCATACTATTTCCAGTATTTTTCATAACAGAAGGACTTATCTTTGAGATCTTGTTCAGATATTTCTTTACATGGGTTTCCTAGCCCTTTACGGTTGGCTTTCTGATCCTGTTGTCAGTTAATCTGTTGCAAGAAATGCAACCATTGGGAAATTGTTAAATAGGATCTCAGTAAACATTTGGCTTATATTTAGCAAGTACAAATCACTAGGAGATATTTGCATATTTATTTGTTGAATCTCATCTTCCACTTCAGGTTAGATGAGACATAAACAATTATACAGCACCTCTGGCAAAGAATTAGTCTTCAAAGCAATTCAAAGTAACACTGGGAATTCAGAGGAATATTTCTGAAGTTTTAGAAGGAACTGTGAAAGACTTGTGCTTTGTTTTAGCTCCATACATTTTATGTCAAGTATGGAATTAATGTTGTAGACTTCTACTCTGATGCAGCTTATTTGTTTTACTCTAATATATCTTTCTAAAAATATTTATGGGAGCACTGGTCAGAGACAGAGACTGCACCTTTGCCTGCATCATTAATGGAAAAAGTTACCCTAATTTAAAGCCAGCTAAAATATTTCGGAGGTGGTGGTTTTTTTGGGGTGGTTGGTTGGGTTGGTTTTTTTTTGTTTTTTTTTTTTTTTTTATTTTGCCAGGGTCTATGGATCAGACTCTGCATTGTAACAGAGGCCACAGATAACTGTGATCTGCCAGAAAGGTTTTAATAGGTTTTATGCAAGATCCAGGATCAGGAGGGCCAGGTAGCACAGCATGCTCTTGTGCCCTAGCAGAGGAAATACCTCTTTGGATGTGTTCCTGGCTTGCTTCATTTTAGGAGAATCTCTGTGTAAATTATAAGTGAAAATTAACGTAATTAATTGTAATTAGTATAGTGTTTATAGTAGATACATGTTCCAAAATCTTTAACAACAGTGCAGGAGACTTCATAGTTTTTGGGAGCTGTAGATTTACAGCAGCAATTAGATCATTTAGGCCAACCCCGAATACCTTTTGGACTCTGCATTTACTGTCCATTTGCATCTTTGAAAATCCTCCCACTTATTGACAGTTACATTTGATGCCTCGTTGCTTGTTTATATGAAAGCAATTGGCATGCTCTTTCTGTTTGTTTTTCAGTGTGCCTTATTTATTTAGCAGCATTGGTGGATTTTAAGTTCTGGAGATAAACCAAAGCATGAAGGGCACAAGGCTTACCTGTTATTCATTGCTTGTCCTTTCTTGCATGCCTGGATATGCAGGAAAGCCTTGCACTGAAAGTGAGACTGATAAACTTTCAATTCTCAAAAAAAAAGTGTTATTTTTATTACATAGTCAAAGAGATGACACTTTGCTTGGTACTCTGTTCCTGCACATCCACGTGCTCTTTGAAGCTCTGTCCTTAACATTTGTTCTATAAAATCTGTGTTGTTTAAAGGGGAAAAAACAATAAAGTGCATTTTAGAATGTGTGATCCAACTCCTTAATATTATTTTATGCTTTGATGTGAATAATCAAGGGTTGGAGTCTGTACTTTGATTTGCAGAAAGATATCCTTGTTAAATCCTTGAACTTTATTTTCTTTCTAGCCACATGCTTCTGCAATCAATTCCAGTTTTGCAGAATATTATGTTCAAAAGACAGTGTTCTGTATAAGGTTTATGTAAGCTTGTTTTTCCTATTTCACGAGCATGAGGAGTCATTTGTTAGTACCTAGCCTCTTCTCAGAAAATTAAGATTACTTGAAGTGGATTTGTGATCTCTGACATGAAATTGCTCCCACTGCTTCTTTCATTTTCTTCCACTAAGGCAGGCATCCATTTTTCTTCAAGTTCTAGTAAATCTTCATGTACAAGAATCCCTACCCTACATTGTAATTACTCTTTCTCTTTTTTTCTTTTTTTTTTTTTTCTTTTCTTTCTGGTGTTTGCAAGACCAATTTGCATTTTTCAGTGGATTAAACTTGTAGCTGAAGGTGACTTTGATCACAACTAGAACTTTCCACCTAAGAGAACTTAGTTCAGGCAGATAACTGCCTTTCAGTCAGTGGCCAGAGGAAGCCAGCATTTAATGAAAATTTAAAGTCTGGATGCATTTTGTCTGGGCTATTTATTTTTCCTTGAAGGCAGAGATGAGGAAGGATGTGCAATGATGCAGCACTGAATGAAGGATAGCAGAGAAGACACCAAGACTGGATGCAGGAACAGAAGGAGATTTGCTTTCTTCAGTGTTACCTGAGAGGATCTATTTTTATATAGAAATGTCACCTGACAGAAGTCAGGAGAGAGAATATCCAAGCAGTTTAGATGCAGCTAGAGGCAGGGAGCTAAAGACACGAGGGAATAGAAGAGGCAGTTGAGGTGATCTGAATGCACAGCTGCATATAAAAATAGTAGTTGGAAAGGAGAGATCTTTGAGGAAGCTGACCACAGCTGCATGTGGCTATAATCACAGCATAGAGGCTGGCACTAATTGGTAGTGGAAAAATCAAGTGAAAGACTGGTGTGTTATGATGGAGAACTCAGGAGGAAAAAGTGAGAAACAGATGACTCAAAGAAGAGTGGCACCAGAAAAAAAAGGAGGATAAGATGGAGGTAAGTAGAGATTTGAGGCTGGGAAGGAAGAAGGATGTGATTAAAGAACTGGGGACAGCAAATATAAGGTAGTTGGGCAGCACCAGGGAAAAAAGGAAAAATAAACCCAAACCCCACAAAAGTCTGGGTTTCCCAGTGGCACAAGGAAGACTCAAGTGTGTGAGTCTGAAGACTCATCTGCTTTAGGCGGAAAGACACATCTGTCAGCAGAGTTTATCTGGGGAAAGAGCAGCGTTTTGTTTTCCAAGACCAAAGAAACACTGTGGAAAGATAAAACTAAAAACAGTCCTGGAGAAGAAACTTGGGACAAAGGTCTCAGAATCCTTTCTGAAACAAAACAAAGATTAATTCATCCAGCCAGAGAAAACTCTCCTAAAAGCTGTGGCTGATGTGGTTTTAGTAGAATTACTTTGGTCTCTGAGAAGGAAGGTGGGTGAATGCAAGCTGATGAAGATGTACCAAGAGGCACGAAGAACGCAGGGTCATGCAGGCATGAAGAGGTCTTCATGCAATGGGCATGTCTGTACTAGTAAATTAAATGGAGTCTAGAAGCAGTCCCTGGCCCTGGAAATCAAGTGTATCTACTGTTGACTGTCCCTGGCCTAGTTTTGGTTTATACTTCCGGGAACTCACCTGAGCTATTCCCAGGTAAGGTTTGAAAGTTGTCTTGGGATTGTTCCCAGTAGGCAGTTTGAAAGCAACCACCCCGTTTTGGAGGGCAGTAGACTTTATTAGCATGGCACCTTTCTGTGCCAGTTGGCCTCAACATTCTTCATGTTTATTTTGCTTGTAGAAGTAGAGCTGTAAATGGCTCAGTAGATGCAATCCCTTGGAAACTTAGGACATTGACAGTCTTTGATGCAAGCTGTGACAGGCAGTGAATATGATTTCCTCTTTAAAATGTTGCTGAACTGAGATGTTGATGTGCTCTCAGATTTTGTTTTCATGGAGCATGATTACATTGTAGAAGAGTTGGTTATACAGAGTAAGTTTGTATGAAGCATGCATTTTCTTATTTCCATTTGAGTGTTATACAAGCATAAGCAAACATAGGTCATAAATAACACTCCGTCTCACAGAACGATGGGCTGTGAAATTAAGGAAACGAGGTCATGAGGTTGGTAGGTAATTCAGCTGGCTGGACTAAAAAGCCCAAATGTTTGAAAGTAGAGAAAATATTTTTAAAAGTTCTTGAAGCTTGTGTAAAAGCAAGGCAAATCTCCAGACCTACATAGATAAGATAAATATGGATCTAGAATGGAATAGGTGTAATGTGAAGGTGATGGAAACATGGAAACCTTACAATCGGTGTAGAAATATGTACAAAATGAAATTTCATGTCTTGTTCTGGATTTTGAATTCAGGAATGATTCAAACTAAAACAGGCACAGCAAGAAAAGCGTCTCTGAGAGCCTTTATCTTAGCAGAACAGGCTAGCAAATTGAAACCCAGAGCATGATAATATAGTTCCTTGATAAATACATCAGGGAAGGGGCTGGAACAGAGGAAAACTGGTTAATAAAGCTAAACAGTGTTGACACATGAACAAAGTTAGTAACAGATGTCAGTTATGGCAGAAAGCAGTCAATTGACTCTGAAACTAGAGTTAGATCATCCATGCTACTAGAAGCAGCATGTGTCTCAGCTCACATTTTCTAAATGGGTTCATGAATGTGACCTGTTCTTAACCAGGGGCAACGTCGGTTTTGTGAGGAGCTTCAGAGATGAGCAGGAGGATTTGCACTTTCCTTTTGAATGCCTTAGCTTCTGAACAGCCAAATGCAACATTTTTGGAAAGGACTGTGCAGGGTGTTTGGCAGTTCTCCTCCAGCATATCATCAGTCTTTCAGCAGTCATCCTACACTCATGGATCCTTTCCTCTTCAGTTACAGAATTATAGAATCATAGAATGGTTAGGGTTGGGTCTTTCACTAGAACGGCTTGTTCAGAACCTCACCCAGCCTATCCTTGAACATTTCCAGGGATGGGGTATCCACAACTTCTCTGGACAACCAGCGTCTCAGCACCGTCACAGTAAAGAATTTCTTCCTGATATAAACCTACTTTCTTTCAGTTTAAAGTCATCACCCCTTGCCCTTTCACTGCATGTCCTTGTAAAAAGTCCCTCTCCAGATCTCTTTAAGGCCCCCTCTAAGTGCTGGAAGGTGCTCTAAGGTGTCCCCGGAGCCTTCTCCAGTTGTGCCCTTATGATTTGCTCTGTTGTGAGTTGATGTTGTATAGGTTCTGCATGGCCCTGCCATGACAGGTGCTGTGCTGCTTTCCTGGTTCAGCTGTACGAGAAATCGAGCCCACACAGCAAGTTCACCTGAAGGAGCTTATCTCCAGGGAGCCTTAAGTTGTGTCAGACTGTGTCAAACTGTTGCACTATTTTTTTTCAGTGTGCCCTGTTGCTGGAGCAGGATTTCATGGAGAGAATTCAAAGTGTCAATTAGTGTAATATTGGGAAATGTTTTGTTTATGTGTGACTGAATGTGAATATGAATTGATAACCACAAATTGTGACAAAAGTTGATTTAAATGTCTTTTTCATTATTTTTGTTGGCCTTTACATATTTCTATAAATACTATGTACTTGAATGAAAACCAGACTGATGAATGTGGAAGCCTGCCTGTCAGTGTCTCTAAATGAAAGCTTTCAATTATAAATAGTTTTAAAACTATAAATAGAAAAATCTCCAAACTGTATTTATCACTGACCACGCTTTTTCCCCCTTTCACTGCATCTCCCATTTTATTTTTAGTGATGCTTACTTAAAATAGTTTCTCTGCTTTCCTGTTGGCCATTAGATGGCCACTGTGGAATCTGAGTGATTCCTAAGCCAGATGGTAAGGAAAGTGTTCCTTACTCGAGCAGTGTGAGCCTGAAGTCTTGTATGTTCAGACCTTCTTCACCGATGCATCAGATTTGTCTGTTCAGTTGATTTCACGTATGTATTCCTTAGCTGGTTTCAAAATGTGATTCCAGCATTGTTCAGGACCTCCTGTTCTTCTTACATTAATGTCATTCTATGTCCCCCTCATGAGGTGGTAGCTCTGGTTTTGCTAGCTTACTAAAGCCCATACTCTTCACAGAAATCACCATGTTGGCAGCCATAACAATTTTTAGGTTTTTTTAATTCTAATTTGATTAGTTTTACAATATTGATGTGTTGGTAGTCACCTCAGCTGCACACAAAGTAATAGGAACAGCTCTAACTTTTGATGGCCCTCAGGCCTTAGCTTGACTTCAGTGCTGAAACTGCAGGTTCCTGTCCACTTTTAATTTGTTCTGTTAACATCCTTTTCCCCCTTTGTGTGTATGTTAATAAATACATAATTTAAAGCAGAGTGGTGTATGTGGTGTAAGCCACATTACTGTTTGTTAGGGTTTGCAGGCCACTGCTGTCTTCCAACGCTAGTTGAAGAGGCTGCAAGGGTATCACATGGTTCTTTTCTCCTGAACTATCTCAAGAAAGGGAAGAAAGTGTCTGCAAGGACTGGCTGATTATCTGTACACTGCTCAAAATGGCAGATGAAGTGTAGAAACGCAGTTATTAAAGGCAAATAAAATCAAGGTTGGTTCCTTTTAACTCTGACTGCATGCTTTGGTCTCAGCTGAAACACTGCTGTGGGAAGGAAGAGGAAGGAAGCAGGATAGGAATTCTTACGGCAAAGAAGTAGGAAACAAGTAGGACAAGCGGACAAGTTTTGTGCCCACTTCACCAGCAGCGAAGGGCTTCCTGGCACTTCTGAGGCAGCAGTGGTTCCCTCTTGTGCCAAGAGAAATGCCTTCTCCCGTGTCATTTGCCAGCAAGCAGGAGATGTGTCTGTACAGGTGGATGAGCTGGGCCCAGGGTGCACCTCAGACATGCCAAGGTGTTTGATACCATTTCTTGTGGTGTTAGTGGGGTCCCAAGAGCAGTGCATCTGGGAGCTGATGTGATGACTTGGGGTGAGAGGTGACGCTCCTGTCTCTGCCCAAACCTGTGCTACTTGTAGTCATTGCCTTGAGATCACTTGTGCCTCGGGCTTCTTGCAGCTGTGGAGGAGCAAAGACAGGAGCAGAAATGTGTTCTGTTGTCTTTGAGAGGTGGAGGAGGCATTGCTGCTCATCAGATAGGAAATCCCCAAAATGGCCAGCTACTATTCACGGACTAAAACTGTTTTCCTGTCCTTATCAGGGAGGAATGTTTTTTCCTGCTGGTAGGCCATCATGAAGATTCCTTAATTTTACTTCCAAACAGATTGCTGATGCATCCAGCCAATTACAAGTAAAATGGTCTGTGTTCATGTGGCTCTGAGACTTTGGGGAATCATGGACTCATTTAACCATCAATCTTCATGCTTCGAGGCATGCCAGCATCTGCAAGCTTCTTGTTCATTTTAAATGTGATTGGTGTAGTTTTATTTTTATGCAGTGCCTTGGGATGCCTACTGAGAAGGGCTCTTAAAATAGGTATAACTTAATGTGCTGTTCAGACTTCTCGTTAATCTGTTTGTCTTCACTCTTACCCAGAGGTAAAATACAAAAACTACAGAGGGAGGAGTTTGGAATAAAATGATAGGAAAGGGGGCTCTGAAATAAAGACATTTAGTACTGAGGGCTAAGACTAGTAGCAGAGGAAACAGAACAGGATGTTCAGAAAGTCCAGGCCCTTTGGCATGAGTTAAGGAGCTTGGAAAATAAGCAGGGCTACAGTGAATTTGTGAAACAATGTTTGACTTCCTAAACTGAATACTGGAAAGGATCCATTTCACACTTTGCCTTTGCCAGCGCCCTGATATCTATTGTAGCACTCATCTTCTGGCCTCTTTATTTTCAGAGAAAAGTTTGACTTTGTGTTTAGAAGTTATTTGTGCTTCCCGCTTTCTTATGGCAGCAGCATGGTCATGTTGTGGCTTTGGGGCTAAACTTTGGAGTCTTAATCTTTGGTCCTGCTGTGCCACCCTGTTTCTGATGTTTGTATTTTAACTGCAGTGATGGAGTTGAAAGACTCCACTTCCACTCTGCTTCACCACTGCTTTGTCTGCATTAGTAAATTAATCAGGACCAGGACTTGTATCTTATGATTGTCCATATTGTTTAATTTCTAGCACATTCCGTGACATGATTTTGGTCCGTGCCAACTAGCACACTCCCAGATGACAGCTGTGGCAGGATGGCGTGGGAGAGAGACTGTTCTCAACAGGCATTATTGAAGAGGTAACCATGTTTTGCAGGGGAAAACAGTGTAAAGGTGTGGATTGGAACTGGCTTTGCCTTTCTCCCCAGGCCTCTGGATTCTGATGTATTTTATACACTAGGACTGGTCTCTCCTGGTCTTAGCCGTTGCGAAGGATTCTGAAATACAAACTTTTGCTTCCTCATTGCATCGCTAGGTGCTGTTATCCACAAAAACATCAAGCCACCTCCTCCTCTTCCCTGTGGGCCATCTGCTCAGGCTTACAGCAACACTTCCATAATGATAAGATCTTTTGTCTTTGAATAAGAGTCAGGTTAGAAGCACAACTCAAGTTTTATGTCAAGCTAGTTCATGACAAAACCAATCCCTCTGAACCCGAGTGAGCTTTCCAGAGAGTGGTCTTCCGTCATGCAGCATATTTGCACGCAGAGGTACAGCAGTAGCTCACAAAGTTGGTGTTGTCACAGGCCCACAACAGCAAGTTAGATAAGTAATTGCTGTTCTGGTATGTATGTATTTGCTTATCACACAGGGTCGTGATGATTGCACATACAGATTGTACATTTGCTTGCACACATGGACTTTTTTGAACTTCACACCTGTAATTCACTCTTCAGGCTTTGTTTGTTGCACTTAACATGAAAATAGGGAATGTTTACTGTCCCCTGTGAGACTTGTAGTTTGTGAAGCGCAGTTCTCTGTTGTGTAAGGAATCATTGAATTCCAGAGCATTGCTGATGCTTTGGCTGAATGTGTTTTTCCAAAAATTGTTTGTATAAGGTGCACCTCTATATGAAATATTCTTTATAAATGTTGATTGCTCTCTTTCAGACTTCATTTTTTACTGTCTGAGTTTTTAATGGAGATATTATTAAAACCATAGTCTTCCTCACTCACTCACTGTTGAAAATATTTTTTCATTTAGGTAGTACATGGTGTGCTGTTTGTAGGATGTAAATCAACAGTAGCTATAGGCTGCACAGACTTGGGGTTTTGTCTTGAAAATGATAGGATTAACTGCACAGTGAGCATGTATCTATCATCAAGATTTAAGCTCCTGAGCCTGTTCTTGGTGCTGCTGGAGCAGCAAAGGAAGAAACCACTGCTGAGTCATTGGACTAACCAGTGTAGTTTTCTTCATCGTGACAATCTGTGTACAGCACTGTTATCAAGGGGATTAGAAACACTGAGCAAAAGGGATTTTGTTGTGTCAGTGCTAGGTGAAATGATGTTTTTACAAACTAGTGTGGTGGGCAGGTTTGAGGCTAGTGAGAGCCATGACGGTAACAGTCACGCAGGAATTGTTAGGAAAAAGAAAGGCTGCAAGAGGTGCAGGGTCTCCCATGTTAACTCCGTTTACAGTTGTTGCCAGTCTATGCACTCCTCTCAGTATTCATTAGCTGAAGAGACTGAAAAGTCAGTCTGGAAGAGATTGTGCTGACTACAAGTTTCTGTAGCCTTTGGTGGTGCCAGCTGCAAAAATAGGCAAATCCGGCTGCAGTGGAAGGGCGTGATGGGGCAGCTCCAGCCCAACTGCTGCCCTGGAGGCGTTTTGGAGGCTTTGGCTGGAAGCCGTGAAATGCATCTCCCAGGGGAGGACTGCATTGCAAACAGACCTTGCCCTTCCCTGTCGGTGGATTCCTTTGGCAGTAAGTAGGCTGGCATCACAACAGCTAAACGTATTTATGATAAACTGCAATGTTTTTTTGCCCCTCTTTGAGATGGATGTGAGGCTTGCATTGTGTTCATTAATTCATCTCACATATGACCCTTTCAAAAGGTCTCTTTATAGCAGCCACTCATTAGTGGTGGCATTGTGCCTGGCTGAAGGCCAGGTGAAAACATGTTTCCCAATTTCTCACTCTTACATGGCCTGAACCAAACATTAACAGCTCCCCATTGATTTAAGTGCCTCTCGATTGGACCAAGCCTACTCTGTTGTAGGAAACAAAGGACTGGAGGAGTAGCTCCTGTTTTTCCTTGGAGTTTAGCTTTGTTAAAGAGAAGAACTAAAAGGTCTTCTGCACCTCCCCCTGAAGAAATACCTTTGAAATAGGATACTTGTTTACATGTATAAAGAGAGATTAGCATTAGAAGGTAACTTAGAGGTAATGAAATAAACCTTTATGAGTGCTTTAGAGGACTTTCTCTTTTCCCACAGAATTATGGTCCTTGGTAACTTGGTCAACTCTGTGTAGGAAAAATCTTTCTGGGAAGGGGTTAATGTACAGGGAGAAAAGCCCACTGAACAAAGCAAGTTTTCTGCTGAAAATTAAGAGTTTAAAAACTGTAAAACTGATTTATCTGTTATCTTTTTTTTTGTACAGAGAATAATTAATTTTTCTTGTTCATCTTATTTACTTTCTTTTCATAGGAAAGGGGAAATGTTGGGATCACTCAGTAAATAAGAAGTCTCAATAAGAGCCAGCCTTTGCTTCAGGCAGCAATTGGACCACAGCAAATGTAGGTAGACTGGTGTTAGCTCCCATGAACTGTAATGACACTTAGATTGTTGCTGAACTAAGTATGCAGGTCAATGGGTAGGTCACTGCATCCCATACTGGAGCTCTTACTGCTGTATGATTCACTGCTTTTAGGACCTGCATTAGTAAGATTATAGTCAGTGCTGCTTTGCCTACCTAGCTCCTTCCTGCAGGGAATGCAGGGGAAAAATACTTGTGAAATCTTGAGCACGTAGAAAACAATGAGAGATCCACACCTCCCTTTTGCAGTGATTCGGAGGCTTTTCTACGCTTTCCTGTGGGACAAATTGCTGTGTTGCCTCATTTTCATTGGTGTTGTTCAGACATCAGTTATTCAGTTCCTACTCTTGCACAAGTGCCAAAAATCACAGATGTGGAAATCTTGGACACTCTGATTTTTCACAGCATTCATGACAAAAAGACAGTTGGCTTCAGAGATCAGAGGCATCTTTGAATATGAAAAAAGCTCTTTTAAGTGTATTCTTCCTTTGTAAAGGCAGTTGCTCATTCAGACTGCAGTCAAGTGTGAGTACCCTCAGCTGGAATCCGCTGCTGCAGTGTGGTCTTGCTCCTGTTTAGAGTCAATGGAGTTGTTTGCGCCACTGCAGCTCATTACCCAGGCTTTTCATCAGCTGCTGAACTTCATTTGTTTTCTGGAGTTTACTCCCTTAAGAATATGGTAGCCATCAGCAGAAAGCCAACTAAAATGGGAAGTGTTGGACTTGTTTTCTATTTTAGGTATTATGTGGTTCTAGAGCAAAAAAAGGATATAGATTATTTATTTTTATTCAAACAATTAATTTGCAACAACTGGTAAGGAAGGGGAACAGCCATGAGCTGAAAATAAAATTTACAGTGCAATTCTGTGTATGTTGTCAGGGAATCATTCCCATGCAACCCAGTAATGGCGCAGAGATTTCAGGGATTATGTTCAGATTAAATGTCATCAAGAGCTGAGCCTTGGCAGTATGCCAGGAAGGTCATATGAGGAAAGTCCCAAACTTTTACACTCAAATAAAATTGTGTTCTGCTTAATAACCATAATACGCTGCAAATTTTAGCACAGCTAATGACTTAGGTTAGGAAATCTCATCATAATTTGACTTTTAAAAAAATTATTATTTTTTTCGTTTAGATTCAGGACTTTTCACTGCTTTTTTGGGATCTGAGACTGTGTCAGCAATTTTATTTGGGGGTTATGCCTCTATTGTATATATTTTTTCTTGATAGCATGAAATGTCATGCTATCAAGAAACTTTAGTCCAAAGCTTCTGCAGGTTTTAAAATTTGAAATTTTTCATTTTCAAGTTAAACATGAATGGAACAATAGCCTGCTAATACTTCTGCAAGTATTATTTCCCAGAAACACCCCTGTTATTTTTAAGTAGTCTAAGATGCTGTAATTCCGTGGCATTTATAGAAGATTCCTTTATTACTGGGAGGGAATGAGAAAATAGTTACAAATGCATAGTCGAGAATTGCTTTTTCTTTTCTTTATCTGTGGTTGGTCTGTACCATTCCAAAATACCTGTGGAATTACGAAGGAGTATGCTGACAGTCTAATACTGCATTGAGAATGTCTCATTTTGGTTTAATCTGATCTGTTTACAGTAGATCGGTTTCAACTGTGGAAGGGAATTCTTTCTCAAGGGGATATCTACACATGGAATTGTAGAGCCTTAGCTATACCACTTGAAATAAACACTCTTTTAATCCACTTGCCATCTCTGAAAAAAAACTGAAACTGTTTTAAAAGTGATTTCTTTAATCTCTTAAGTGCTCTCAAATGTGATCCCTACTACTGCATATGCCTAAGGGCATATGATGATTTTTTTCTATCCTTTCATTTGCTGCCTGGCACTGACCCCAGCAATGGTGTGAGCACACCCCTTCCTGGTGCCCTTTGTGGGCACTGGGTGTTACAGAGATAATTGTCAGAAGACTTTCTTTTGGATATGACCAACCTCCTGAATCAAACCACAGCTGTTGGATTTGATTTGCCAGTGAGCTTCAATAAAAGGGGAGCAAAACTTGGAGTCATTAGCCAAAGCTGTGATCAGACTGTGGCTTCAGGGCTCCACCTTTATTTTCTAGTTATATATCCATCCCGTATTTGTAAACCTTATTTTAGGTATTCTGTATATACTTCAGTATGTGTTTATGTACCCATGTATGCATGTGTTTGTAAACATATGTGTGTATGTGCATGCTGAAGTTTATTTTCCCCTTTCTCCTCCTCTCCTCTTTGCTCACCTTGCCTTCTGCAGTGAGGCACAAGACAGGGAAGAAAATTGTTTTAGGTGATGAAGGCCAGCATTGCAATGGGAGAGTCTACAAACTTATCTGCAGTTCATTAAATTGTAGAGGTTGGGAGATAATGATTAGAGTTGTCAGATTCTGGGAAGGGTCACAGTGATAACAGGGGGATCAAAAATCAAACTGAAAAGCATCAGGAGATGTGGCTGGGTGCAGCAGCAGGACCCCAGGCTGGGTGCCTGGGCTCCTGAGGCAGAGGTGCTGCCCAGTTTTGCAGAACAATACATTCAATTGGTTTGTTATTGGTGAAGGGTATGGTATGCAACCCTCAACAGTTCTTTAAAGTGCAGATGTAAGAAATTCCAGTTAGAAGTCGGTCCTTTAAATACTATGAGTAAACAAGGTAAATTCATTAATTATTTCAATAAACATAAAGACCTCATGTTGCACCATTAATTTGTCCTGAATTATCGATAGGATTTTTTCCATTGCTTTTCAAGACCTTTATTTAAACTACAGTCAGTAGAATTTTACCATCCTACAGCCCCAGACACACACAGCAATAAATCAACCCTTATTTCCTTATTTGCTTGAAGCTAATGTGACAACAAATAGTCTGTTCACATACATTATCTCTTTGTACTGTATCATATGCAAATATTTCAATTATTATCCTTTTATCTCTATAATATTTTAATAACATGATGCAACATGTTTCTCTGATAAATTGAGTTACATAAAAGCAGCTTCACATCTGCATAATGCTTTAACAAAACATTCCCTCTATTTCAAGTTAAAATGTGTGTTCAGCTTGGGAATATCCTCATAAAGAAACTTAATTTGCCTTATTAAGAAACACTTGTGTATTCTCATAAGTTTCAATTTTATTTTATTTTTTTTAATAATAATTTTATCACATTCTGGACTCCTGCCTGCCCAGGCTGCCCGAGGCTGGCAAAGGCTTGGTAAGTCGAATTCTGCAATTAAATTGAGTTGGTTTCTTGTTTATAAAGGATGTAGCTTGACTTCCTTGCACCTTTTTTTTTCCCCTTCTGTGAATATTTTCTGCAACTAGATGTTTATTTTCTAGTATTAATCCTTAGTGGCTTGTGAATTATGGCTTTTCTTCTAAAGCTGGTAGAACCATGACAACTGATGTTACCCCAGCAGGGTTGATCCAGGTTCGTATCTGTGCAGCACTGTGTCACCAGCATTTTCTTTAAGCAGGATTGTTCCGAGGGCCTGTGAGATCCCTGGGCACGGTGCAGCCTCACCCTGTGTGCGTGTGGCTGTGCCCTGGTGCCTTGCTTGGACAGGTGGGAGTTGTGGTGCCCGTCGTGGTCACAAGGACGGCGATGGCAGATGTGCTGCTGGGTACCTGTGCGCTGGGGTGATGCAGGTGACCCCTGTGTGCTGCCCACCCAGGGTGGCTTCCTCAGTGCGAGTTGAGTATCAGGTACTTAGGGCTGTGTAAAGTTACACTGGTTGTATCCTAAAGTATTTAAAGTGTTTTATCCTAATGTAAAAAGGAAAATATGCGAGGGAGGAGTAGTTATGTAGGTATCCCTTTCCCAAAGAAAGGGAAGAGAAACACATAATGATAGAAGAATTAATTTCCTCTTAACTCTGGCTGTACTGTCTCAAAGCTTTTCATAAAACAAACAGCATTACTAAGCATCTGTTTGCTGGAGGGGTGTGAAATAGCCAGGTGTGCTTTATGTATAAGCAAGTGATTGTAGCCTGAAACATCACTGCAGACGCTTCATGAGTCAGATCATTCATGACTGCAATAACGAGATTATTCATGGTAGGCTCCTCATTGTGACAATGGTCCTTTGTTTGAAGTCTGCATTGTATAGGTGCTGTACTTCCGATTTGCAGATTCCTTCTCTGCTAGAAAACAGCATTGCAGCGGGGAACCAGAAGTGCTACAAAGTTCAGGATGTCACTCAGTGCTGGAAATAATTGGGAAAGTTCATAGCTGAGTTAAAAGCTGTAACCATGACTTTTACTGGGATGGTACTTCTTCCTGTTGGTCCTGAGGTAGGTTTTTAATTTGGTTTTTAGTGAGTTGTCTTTTGGTTTTGTGGGGTTTTTTAAACTCTATCTTCTGATTAGAACTGGTTAAATGCTGCCAAGAGAGTTTTGTTGTTCATGTTCATGTAAGAGGTGTTTTGTCTTGCTAGTGGTGGTACTTCATGTACACAACCATTTTGTTTAAGGAAAGGAAGAAGAAAACTACAGTATTTCTTTAGTGTTCAGAGTCAAATTTATTTTAAGTTAGTCCATATTCTTAATTTTTTAGTAAAGTAATTCTTGTCTCCATGATATGAGGTCCCTATGGTAAGAAGTGACTGTCTCCCACAGGAAGGTGATTGCACTTTGTGATGGAACCATGACCAGAGCGTTTTAGACTTAGGTGCTATAATATGGCTTGGATTCATCTCCTGTACACCTGGGTGGTCAGGCTGAAGCCAAGGCATGTTGTGCTCCAGATCTTTCCCCCAAGTGGAGCATCCTTGTGTGATCTTCCTGTTCCTGGTGTACAGAGCAGCTGGGAAGTTCATCCCTGGTGAGGCAGGCTGGGGAACAGGGGGTACTGGAATCCTCCTGCTCTTGAGGAATTCCACAGAGCTCGTAGGCAGCTCTGGTGGCTGCACCGAGAGGAGGCAACCTCTGCCGCCACTGGGAAGATGACGATGGTGAGTCAGGGATGACTTTTAGGAAAATGGAGAGACCATCCCAGTGTGGCGGCAGCACCTCAGAGGGAATCACCAGAGTAGAGTTGAAAATAACTCTGTTTCCCATGGAGAGTGTCAGCAGCTTGTAAAAAAAACACAGAGCAAACTCAGTTCTTGAAAAACACATCTGAAACTAAAATACTGCTTTTGTTTTTAATTCTTTGATTCCAGCTTTTATCCTTGAAGCTCAGAGGTTTCCTGGTGTTTTCTTTTGAAACTGTGCTGTTTCATGCAAGGCAAACAAGACTAAAATAAATCCAATGCAAGCATTACAGAGACTCTGTCCCCTATTTGGGCATGTGTTTTTTAATTTTTTCCCCCCATTAATTATTATATTCTACAGCAGAAGATTGTTTGGATTGTTGTGAATGTTAGCTATGAATTTTGAACTCCAGTGTAAATTTGAATTCCAGGTCATTTTGTTGCAAGTTTGCCCAATATTTATATGCTCACTTTCAGAAATAAAAAAGAAGGAGTTAATTGTTTGACAGGAAGAATAAAGCATTTGACTATTCTGTATTGTGTGGGGTTGTTATGACAGACTTCTTTCGGTTGCACAGCATTCAAATTATACATCAGTAGGGTAACGTTACATTATGTCATCTGTCGGTACTTCTACAAGCAATTTCATTACTTCATTAAAAATTTACAGTGATCTGAAAGCCACTTTGTGACAGATATAGTAATAATTATACACGTGTGATTTTGTATAGTGTTATACAGATCTACATTTTTGGCATCCTGTAGCAAGAAATAGACTACTATTACTCTTGAGATACTTGCCAGGTAGTTGAATACAAAACCTGAATTTTTTACTGAAATATTTAGCATTTGGATTTTAGCCATTGCAGTTGCAGCTGACAAAAATGCTTTCACTGTCATTGGGAAGATAATCAAATTGAGTTTGCTGAAATGGAGGTAAATTTTTTGAAACGGATTTATTTACATATGAGATTAAATGGGAATGCAATAATACTTTTTTCCCAAAGCAGTTACAGGGAGCAGTCTTTACTTATTATCTTTTCCACACATCTAGATCAGGGGTGTTTAAATTGCAGGTTTTCATTTAGGCTTGAACTATGAGTGTATTTGACCTTGCTATGATTACATTAACTTTCCCTGATGGCTTTGGAAATGTGGCACATCTTGCCGTTTTTTCCAGTATCTTGGAGAGTGGTATCAAGATCGTGCATGACTCTTGGATAGCCATGAAGATGCAGATTGATCTCGCAACAAATAGCTGAATAGCCCTTAGTAAATTAACTGAGTAATGCAGATTAATGCAGTGTTATCTTGTTATTTACTGCAAAAGATTATTTTTTTGAATGAAAGGAAAAAAGAAACTGTAGAATTCTGTTGTCAGTGAACTTTTGACAGTTTTACTAAAAAATTCTGTTTTCTATGAGAATATATAAATTTCTATGAAAATGTATAAAACCTTTGTTGTGACTGGAACTTAGTTACCTAGTTTAATAGGTATTAATGTAATTTTTGCTATGCTATGCTTGAGGAAGCCCTGGGATCTTACATTGGTTATAAGGATTATGAATGTCAGAAAACAGTTTGGGAGTATTGGCTTCTGACACAGTCCCCCATTTGTAAAAGTGCAAAATGAGAAATAATTATAGTGTGACTATAATGACATGTAAGGTGCAGTTGTTGGCATAGGAAAATGTCTCCTTGGAGTTGCTAAGTGTCAGATTTCAGTTTTCTTACTTCTTTTTACTTTTTGAGAAGTTCACTTGCTTGCATTTGAAGTTTCATAGCAAATACCAGGTTTGAAACTCTTCAGCAGAACTACTGAAGTGTAGTTACTGCATGTACACAACAGAGGAAAAATCATGGCAAGAAAATCCTCCCATTTCCAGTTTCCACAAAACTTAAAAGGAGCAGTCACGTGAAAATATTTTCTTTAAATTGTTTGACAGTGCCATTCAAAAATGTTTTGTACGCCTACTTGTTAGATCAAGCACAACCAGACAATAATAATTCTTAGACCTGTGATTTTTCAATGCTAAATTTATTAATAATGGTACTTTTTCATTCTTGTATAGTAGCTTTCCAAAGCAATCTATGTAGTGAAAGGTAGCCTGCTCGTATTTTCTCTTTTACCACCATAGCGGTCTCCCTTTTTTCTTTTTCTTTTTCTTTTTCTTTTTCTTTTTCTTTTTCTTTTTCTTTTTCTTTTTCTATTTTTTTAAATTAAATATTGTATAAAAAAGGACATGAAATTTTAATATACATCCTTGCTAGGGAAGAGAAAGGAGGGAAATAAGATAAATTAGCTTAAAAGCAAATTGAAGTCTAAAATTTAAGTAAAGCTCTTAACTGAACTGAACTTAGAAATACTTTTCTAGATCAGTAACAATTTCCTCTGTGAGCACTGTTAAAAAAAAAAAAAAAAGGAAATCTGTAATTATTTGCCTAAGGTTGAAGCATATCACTATTAGATATATGTTGCTGCTATCTGTGGACCGTTCAGTGGTTAATATATAACAGTCATTCTTTATAGCAGTCAGTTTATTTGTATCAAAATTTGCTCTTTAAGATCTTCACAAATGTTGAAGAAAGAGGAGGAAAGAGAGATTTATTTTCTTACTGTGGTGGAATTAAAAAAACCGAAAAAATCACTACCACTAAACCTACTTAAGAACTATATAGAGGAGGTTTCTTACACGTGCTTTCAACAATACTTTACCCAAAAACATCTTTTCCACTTCTCTCATTTTTTTCTCAGTCTGCAATACCCCAAGGGTGTCTTCACTTCCTTCATAGCTTCTCCTGGGCTTGGGGTTATTCCACCCGTACACAGAGACCTCAAAATACTTGTCAACTGAAGTATTTGTTCTCAAGACCTCTGGAAATCAGTCTTGCCCTTAGTCTGAATTGGTCTATTGTTCGGCTCAGGACTAAGTAAACAAAGCATCTTCGTATTTAATAGGAATGAAAATGTATTTCCATGCTCATGAACTTCTACAGAGAAATCCATTTGCTCAGTCTTCAGTGTAGCAACATTGTTGACACAGTTTCTGGATGCTTAGCATCCTTTTTTGACATTACTGGAAAAGTTTGGAATGTGTGGTTAAGGCCAATGCACCACACCATACACCAAGGCTGTATCTCCCTGTTTTCTTCTGTCTGAATAATTCTGACTTGGAACAGGTGATGGTACCATATGAGTGAAATATTTAAAGTTACAAATGCAAAGAGGGGCTGTTTTAACTAGTTTGTCCAGGAGACAACATTATTAACTCTTCTGCACGTACACACCCTTCTTAATCACTGAAAATTTCTTAAGGAATTTCTGCGTTAGAGTGAGAGTTTGGCTGTAGAGCTAGAGTAACTGACCCTTAAAGCGGGAGAAGACTTGAAATTTATCTGGCAGATTGTCATCTGTACACCACAGAGATGACCTGGAGCAAAACTTTACCTGTCAGAAGGGTTTCAGAACACGTGAAAGCAAACTGGATGCAGTTTTTGAACTTTGATTAATTTTATTGGACTGTTGTGCTTGGAAAGATCCTGGCCACCCCGTTTACAGCAGCACCAAAGTGGGCAATGATCAAGACAAATATCTTGGTAGGCAGAGTCACAGAAACCTTTTGAAAGCATCCTTTAATCTGGTGGTGTGGCATGTGTGGAATCCCCCAGGGGTTACTGTCATTAACTACTCCCACGAGACTCCTGACAGAGAAGGTTTTTCAATACCAAATGTGAATCATGAAGCGTACCTTCGATTGATTGCAGCCTCTTGTTTTGGAATGTAATTAATGCCTTGGTTCAGCTGCCAACACGCTGATGCCCAGAGATACTTGAGATGTTGCAGAGGGTGTCCCCTTTGGCCTCCAGTAGTGGCCCTAGAAGGAAGGGTATCTCTGTGGGAGATACCCCATAATGTTGGGGTGGTACTTGGAAATAGGCAGTTGGAAAAAAAGCCCTTCTGTCAAGAGAGCCATGTGTTATTTGAATTCATGTGAGAATTTGGGATTTTTTCCGTTTTCATCCTTTTGCCTTTCACTTTTTCCTTTATTATAAATAAAACTTAAATGTTTCTGTAAAAGAGGACTAGGTTGACAGCAAAGATATCAGCCACTTCTCACAAGGAAAGAATTGTTAGTCTTGGTCTTCATGTTGTGTAATAATGGCCAAATGATCAAAATGTAGCATTTTTTTCTTTAGTCTTTTTGACATGAGGATTAGCAAATCATAAATTATTTTCTACTTTGGCTGCTGATATCCTCATTATAAAACTGAAGGCTTCTTAGGGCAGTTCAGCAACACTTTCAAAGCATTTCCTCTTGGATGAGATCCAGAGGATTCCAGCATGGTCGTTTTGGCACAGTTGGTTGGTTTTATAAAACAGGTGTCTACATGTGTGTAATAAATCCAGTTATGCTGATAAATCCGAACAGATAATTGAAAAGTATGGGTTACAGTGAACAAGGCTGGTAATTTACCATGTCAGTAAAGCAGAATATAAGCAGCGTTTCTGTAATGTTCAGTAATTCTGTAATTTAATGGCTCCATTGTATGAGCCATTTTAAAATTCCTGTTCAAGATGTTCTTGATCCAGATGTTCATATATTTTATTTTATTACTAGGTGTCTTTCAGTTAAAATCTACAAGACTGATTCTCTTCTTGCTTTACAGTGGTACCAGCCAGTCAGGCTAACCAGTAAAAGTCCATGACAAAGGATATAAAATTAATGAGGAAGTGGAGAACTGAATCATGCACATTAAAAATATATGTAGTAAATGAAAATCATCAGTAGGCTAGTATTACCGAAGAGTCACTTTGCCAGGTGATGTTCCAGTCTATTCTTTGAAACCAAAAAAGCTTTTTAATCCTACTCATATCACTTACATCAGACTGTTGCTAGTTAAGTTGCTAAGATTCAGCAATAGCTCATATGTTCTGGAAATCTTAGAAAAGCAGACGGGCCATTTTATTATAATGAATGTCATCATTAGCACTGTGATGTTTTGGGCTTTTAAAATACATTTCCTTCCAAAGTTTTGAAGACTCAGTCCTTATTTCAAATTAATACATTGTAGTATTGACCTAATTATCATCATATTCTTGTCGAGTCTCATGACCTTCAGAGAAAGGTAGAGGATCTTCAAGGTTTTGTAAAGCTCATAAACAGCAGAAAAAAAAATTAAACCCAAAGGCTATAACCTCCATGATTACTGTTACTGGATTAAAAAAAGAAAGCATTGCAAGGAGACAGTTATATTTCGTTTACCAGTTAGCAAAAATTCTTCTAAGACCCAAAGGATATGCAGTAGTTTGGTCTTTGTTTCCTCAAGTGTGTGATAGATTTCAAGGGTTGCCTCCAGCTCTGGGAGGAACTAGGACCTGTGATCAAAGAGTTCAGAGATGCAGAGGGAACTGCTAAAGGAAGTCCTGGATTCTGCAGGGATTTGGATGTGTGCTGAAGCTGAGGATCAGTCAGTCAGGATCAGTAGATGAGCATCTATGTAGTGTAACTGTACCTATAGAGCATATCTATATTGTATCTGTACATTCAGGATCTATGGATGAGTTGATTATTTAAGGGGTGTGGCCTCCATAACTCGTCAGATCATAATCCAATCCCTCATTCCTTTAAATGCTTTGTTTATAAGAGTCCAGCGTTCTTAAGAGGCCACCTGGGTGAGAGCTGATAAATGGGATTGTAACAGACTCTTTTCCCCTCTTTAAGGTGGTTTTTTCTTTGCACAAGCTCTGAGAATAGGTCTGATCCTGAGGAGACTTATCCTAAATGCCTTTATTTGAGGAAGTGCATGTATTGCTTCTATTGCCTCCCTTCCTCCTGCTCAGGATATCTAGCTAGAGCTAAGGGTAGCTTTGGTGAATTAACAGCTTTTTCACTTTATTTTGAGGCTATTTTCATCATCGTGAGTTTAGGAGCACAAATTCCCTTTAGGATCTCTCTGAGCTGCTGGATAAGAGTGAGGGAACTGTTCAGTACATTGTCTGAAAAAGTAGATATATGAATCCTCTTCAAACTGGGAATATAATTTCAAGTAAAGAATTTCTTTTATGTGCCCTGATGCAATGATAGTCAGTTAATCTCGTTCTCTTAGCTGAGTATTATGAGGGGACTTCAGATCTAAATTCAAATATCTAAAGAGAGTTAGGATCTGTAGATTAAAGGCTTTATGTCCATGCAAAACACTGTGGGAACAATTTGTGTGTTGTACTTAGATTCAGCTGTAATTACATTTTATGACCAAGAGGAGGAAGGAAGTGTGATTTACAGTATTGAGATTTATGATGCTTTCCATTAGTTTTGACACTGAAAACAGTATTTGAGCTCTTGTATTGTGTGCTGCAAATAACCCCTAGATGAAAATAATATGGAGAAAGCAAGAAAACCATAATATTGTTGACCATGCTTATAAAAGTGTTGTGTGATAATCCATTCTAAATCCAATAACGATGTACAAGGTCTTGGTTTGGGTTGTTTTTTTTTTTTTTTCCATGAAATCTGAAGCTCGAAGATACACAACTATTGAATTTTTTTTTAAGAATTAATGTTAAACTCTATACTTACTGCCAAGTCAACACATAAAATAAAAATAGATAAAACACTCATACAAATGTTCTGCTTACCATTTCTGTGCTCAGAAAGGTTTCAGTTTTTATTGCCTCTCTCAGCCAATATGTAATGACCCAGCATTTCTGCTGCTGAAGAAGATTGATTTATTGTGCAAAATTGATGATGCTGGTTATTCTATCTGAGCTGTTTTCTTGTGTCTCTGCCCAGTCCATTGGTGGGGATGCGGAGGTAGGTCTCCAAGCCTTAGCTGCTTGAACTGCTTGCACTAAATCTCACAAAATCACAGAATATGCTGAGTTGGAAGGGACCCACAAGGTCCAACTCTTAATCCTATGCAAGACCATACCCAAGAGTCACCCATGTGCCTGACAGCATTGTCCAAGTGCTTCTTGAACTCTGTCAGGCTTGGTACTGTGACGACTTTCCTGGGGAGCCTGTTCCAGCGCCCAACCACCGTCTGGGTGAAGAACGTTTTCGTAATATCCAACTTAAACCTCCCCTGACACAACTTCAGGCTACTCCCTCAGGTCCTGTCACTGGTCACCAGAGAGGAGAGACCAGTGCTTGCCTCTCTCTTCTCCTCACGAGCCTCTTCCTCTCAAGAGCATGCACAGGGTGCATCAGAACATAAGTGTATGCGATGGTTGTTATGCTTGCAATATCTCGGCCCTTATTTGTATAAGAATATTGGAGGGTTTCAGATTGAATTGGAGGCCCTTCAGATTGAATATGAGCGGAATGAATGAAGAATTGGATGGCAGTTGAATTACTTATTCCAACACCAGCTTTCAGGTGTAACTGGATTGAAATTACTCTGCTTCTGGTTTAGAACTAGAGAAGTTTTTAGAAACCTTAACTAAACAGACACAGGGTCTAGATCTATCGTCTGGTAAATGGAGAACAGTCCTATGCTTTTGGCTCATCCAGTGCATATATTCTCCACAGTAATATGACCAATGCAGAAGTTGTTTATACCATATATTAATGTCTTGTTCTTGCATAGATACAACATCAAGGTTACATATTATCTTTAAAAAGTGAATGGAGATGGACAGCAGATATGAGACAGACCAGATTAAGGAAGGACAATGCAGGTTTTATTGATGATACCTCCAGTACTCAGAAAGAATTGCACTGGTTTTTGTCAGTGTGACGTACATACAGTACTAGCAAGACTCTTCATGCCAGCCTTGCCTTGTGATTTTTTTCAGTGATGATGCACACCCTTTTGTACCAGAAGGGAAAGAAGTTAATTAAATCCTTTACAAATACATGTGAAATACACAATAAATAAAACCTTGTAAGAGTGCTGCTTAAGGTTATAGTGTTCATATGTCAACCTCAGAAGAAAAATCCAATTACAAATCCCCACGCAATGAGTGGTTTATGTTATGTGTGCAGTACAGGTATCATAATAGTTTTCTTCTCTTGATGTATTGGTAATTTACTGAATACTGGCATGAGGTAGTGATTTGTTTTATGGCTGTCTAAGATCATGGTATAGTGTTAATGCTTCATATTCTTCAGATTGAAATGGTTTGGATGCCTTCTCTATTTTATTGAGGTCTAGTGCTATACATAAACGTATTTTACCTTACTGATTTATCAGGTTTTCATAACCATATCTAAATTGTCTCAAATACCCTCCTACCCCAAATCATTCAGCTTGTGTTATAGTCACTCAGACACTGTCCTCACAGCTGCCTGTCCTGTATGATCATCTCTGCTTTTATTCTCTGACAGAAAGTGTAATTAGAGACCCATGATTTAGCTTTTGGGTTGACATACACTTAAAACTTACTACAGTACTCTTTCGTCTGCTGCTGTTGTCTTATCCAAGTGTTGTATGTCTTGTTTTTCTCCAGTTAACTTCCCAGCTCTCTCACAGGTGAAATGCTCCGTCCATTAGCCATATAAAACATTGTTGTCTAGGCGGGGAAGAGAAGAGTTATTTCTCTTAGTCAGCCTAGTGTGGGAATTTGGAGAGACAGAATGGAATTAATTATCAAGCTTGAATTTTGGCCAAGGCTCTATTAGAGATGAGAGTTACAGTTTATGCATTTCTTTCATTCTTGTGATGATAGCAGGAGCAGGAGGGAGACGAGAGTGGGATTTTATGCAAACATAGAAGTTTGGACTCTTGCTGTGGCAACGTGTTTCAGTTGTTATCATGTTAAACTGGACTGTTTTATGCGGCTGTGGCAGGAGAATGGGGGGTAAAAATGATAGCACAGCTTCAAATGAAATTGTTTGCGGGGAAAAAAATGGTTAATTATACATAAATCAAGCTCACAAAAACCAACCAGAGCATGAAAGAGCTACAGTGCATGCCCTCTGCCTTTCACAGACTCTTTCCAATTCACTTAGTGCTTTGTGTTGCTTTTCTGAGGCAATTCTTTTCTCTTTATGGGCACCAACACGCATTTTGTCATAGTTTGTTGATGGTAACTTTTGGGCCAGATCTAGCAAGTCTCTAGTAGGCTGTTTAGCAATTAGATCAAATATAAATCAAGAAGTTGCTGTATATTATATTTTAATTCCTCTACCATGTCTAGAGTTAATTTTGTAGGGAAGGAGTAATCACAGAGACAAGTATTAAGACTGAACACATCCAGAACTGGAGGGGAGGAGAAGCTATGTGCCCACCAATGCCACTTTTCTGCCATGCTATTGGGAGCATATGCCACATCAGCCAGCACTAAAGGAGATAGTCTTATGCAATGGAGAAACAGGACTGGAGAGGACATGATCTGTCTTTGACAAATACCTCTCTTGTGAATTCTCAGTTGTGTTCCTTTTTATCATTAAAATTCTTCAAATGTTATCTAATAGTTTATATTAATATGATGGAAGAAAGTAATTCAAGGTTCTAACTTTTCAGAATCTCTTGCTTTTATGGATTTGTCTTCTTGAATGCATGGTATGCAAAGTCCCAATATGTCTCTAAAATAGTAAGAAAATAATAATTCACAGAGAATGAGATCTGTTTTTCTTCTAAGGAAATGCTTGCATTCTGAAAAGGTTGTGGTGGTGTGCTGTGTAATGGTTCCACCATCCTTGTAAAACAAGATGTACTTTGTCCTGTTAAAATTAGAACTACTTAAGAGAAGCCACACTTACTATGAAATTGCAAATCGTCTCTCCTGGGAGAAGGTGATTTTCCTTGCTGAAGGAAAGATGGCATTAATAAGTGCATAATGCATGAAAATAGTGTTGTCATAAATGGATATTGAAGTTTCTATCTGTGGGAATAAATAATACTGTAAGGGGTAAGAAGAAAAGCAGGGTGCAACTGCACATCCAGCGTTCCTCTCCGTCTTCTGCCTTTAGAACTAATTCATCGCTTAACCAACTAGTTGTGCAAAGTGGAATTCACTGCTGAAAGGAGAACAGGTGAATGAGATAGAAAGTGAGGAGAAAATTGAAAGAAAAAAATCAGTGTATCTTTCAAAGACTGATCACTGGGTACAGCCTTGAACCCCCAGTCAAAGGAAATTTTCTGCCTTACTTTGTTCTATTTCAGCTCTGGGCTATGGTGTAGTTGCACATGCAGTGCCCTCTCTCTGTTGAGCAACCAACACAAGAAAGGTCAATAATTAACCAACACTTGGCTACTGATCAAAAATCACAGCAGAAATCAGTGAAAACCATCACGAATTCTCCTCTGCTGAGGCAGATTACCCATCCTACTCTCTGCCCACAGAGGACAGCAGTTCAGAACTGCCTTGTCCTTGCCACTGCCTTCTGACGTGGGGTGTGCTGGCATGGTGCAGCTGTGGAGGAGCAAACTCACCAGGGCAGGGTCTGAGCTGTGGCTACTCCAAAGGCAGAGGCACAGGGGTTTTGCCCACACAGACTCTCTGCTGCTACTATGGCTGGGTAAAAGGTGGTGTGTGCCAGGCTACACAGTAGCTACGGAGTAAACACACAGTTTGTTCTTCCAAAGGGTTGTGTTTAATGTTTTATTCGGAGTTGTGATGAGTAGCTCCCGTGTCTTCTCCACAGGACTGACAAAATGAAGTTGTATATAGCTGGACCTGTAAGGAAACAGGGAAGATTTTCAAAGGCATGTTTCCTTAAAAAAAACTCTGTAAGAACTATCCACCTATTTGCTGTAAGAGGTACTTCAGGCCCTGTTTCTAATTTTTTATATGTACTTTTCTAATCATGGAAACAGGGGGGTATTTTTATATACACGTTAAAAAGGGATCTTTTCCTGATGAACAGAGGCTTATTTTGGACTGCAGTTTTGGGGATGTTTTGAGTCTCAATGACAGGATACCTGCGTGGAGTGGCCTAAATATTTAGGAGCAGCATGTTTTAGTCAGTATCTGAGAGCATTAACTTTGAGTTGTACACTTCTGAATTGTAAAGTTATTATATCCTTTTAAGTACATTTTATTCTTACTTAAGTGCTGCACACACACAACACACAGAGTTTGCAAAGTCAGGTGCTGTGCCCCACCCATGACCCTGTCTGTTTATTTTCATCATAAACTCATTATCAGTCAGCTAAATCCTCTTCTTTTTAATCTCTTCTTCAGGGGATCCTACTCACTTCTTCTGCATGAGTGGTCTGTATGGGCCATATACACCTTCTTTCTCCTCCTCTTTTTTCCAGCAGTTTTTTTCCTGCTGGAGTGTGGTTCAGCCTGGTCCCGCTCTCTGTACTGCCTGACCTCCATCCTGGGCAGCAGCAATGGCAGGGAAGGCATCTTACCTTCCTCTCTTTGCATGACGATAATGCTCGTCAGTGGAACCCAGCATTAAACCCAATATCCATCACCTCTCACAACTTTGCAGACATTTGGAGTGTCATCATATTTGACCTGATTTTAACTGGCCTGGCAAGAGCCACTTCTCTGGTTAAAATGTATTCTCTCCTGTTTAAAGCAAGAGGGATATTTGAATTCTTGAAGGAGGAGGTACCAGATAATTTTTTCTCACTGTAAAACAGTGTCTTCTGGTTTTTTTTCCTGGCTTCTGTCTTGGAAATAATGGAAACATTTTGGTTAATGTAAGAAAAAAATATCCTGAAGCACACATCCAACTTGGAAAGTTTCAGCTCAAACAATTAGTCTGGTAAAATTATAAGCAAGTGAAAATCAGATTTATGGAAAGCATTGGATAATCCTTAGTAACAGTATATGTCACAGCTCCTACCTATGTAAGTTGGATTCGCAAGACCACTTTCTTTTCAACATGCATGCAACTTGCACGCACTCTCATCCAGTGTATTCTGCTGAAATGCACATCACTTAATTAAACAATCCACTTAACATGCATAAGAATCACTCTATCTAAATATGACTGCAGCTAATCACATGTGTTGTTAAACCTGTTAATTGCTTATCATCTGTTTGCGTAGATTGGGTTTTATAATATTTATATAATTTGGAGGACCAAATGCTCAGTTGTCTTTTATAATTGTTCCTGTTAGACATGTTATAATAATTATAAAATTTTTGTCCATCCTCAAAAACATACAGTAAATTTATCATATAAAAGCTCAGTAATTGAAATGCTATTGTGACATAGAAAGCTGTCTAGCAATTAATGGTTCAGGAAAACAATAAGTTAGTGCAAAGCCTCAGTCTTCATTCTCCTAATACATCATTTTGTTTCTTTCCATACTGCGTTGTTCACAGTGGGAGTCAGAGGAAGCCTTTGGCTGAATAATCTCTACCCCTAGCTAAAAGACTCTGTTGTGTTTTCGTTACATTTGCCTCACATAATCACTCACTGTTAATTTCAAAAAGCCTTTGATATTTCTGCATGTGTGTGTCCTAAACAATAAGCTGATCCATAATGCAGAGTAATTTATTGCCTTCTGACCTTACACACAGCTTTTCCTTGTGGAAAACAGCTTATGAATCTGGGTGTTAACTGCAGCTTGAGCAGCACAGATAACTTTCTTCCTGTGTGCAGTACCTGCATTCCTAGGCAAGGTCAGTGATCTGGTCAAGTGAGGTGTCTTTGTTTGGATGGCCTCTCTTGCTCACATTCCTTATAATAATTTTTTTTGCTATATTCAAGTATGCTTCCCAAACCAACTCTGTGTGTGTGGAGAAGTCTTGGTATTTACTGTGACTACAGCTTGGCGATGCAGTGCATCTAGGCTGAGTACTCCCAGGAACAGACGGAAAGTGCCGGTGTGCTATGGAAAAACAGCAGCGAGCATGAACACTTTTCCTTCAGCTTGGTTGTTTTGATGGGTTCACACTGTGCCACCAGAACAAGTCTGATGTAAGGGATGCTGGGGCAGGAAGGCTGAAACTTGCCAGGGAGACATGGAGAAGGAAGGTGGTGTGCAGAGAACATTGCCTTAAAGCTTATAATTTCCAGAGAAGCTGTCTGCAGGAATGCTGTAGGCGTGGAGGAATGATGATCTCAGGAGGTTGCACTGGCTGTACCCTGGGATATACACCCATTTGTGAGAGGAGTCTTCTCGCAACATTGTAGGTAGAACTGTACAAACTTAAGTGGCCTAACAACCCAGAAAATCATTGCCCAGCATTAAAAAGTTGGATTTAGGAATCAGAGTCCAGGAATCTCTGCTACTTAGTTCTCTGGTAGATAGAGTAGATACTTATTGCTTAAGGCACACAGGAGGGAAAGGATTAGAAGAAAAAAAGTAAGCAAAGAATTTGGAAATTCAGTGTCTTTGCACAGGACATATGATCAAAGTCTGCTAGAAACCTCTTATGAGAGAAAGGATGTGCAGTTAAAATAGTTATTTGTTGTTCAGGCAAGTTCTTTTGGAAGAAGGTGGCTGACTGATTTGCCAGGTGCTAGTGGTGAGAGTGGCGGTGGTTACTTTTCTGGTTCTGCTCACTGTCATGGCTTGGCCAGTTTTTCCTTCTCTTCAAGGTGGGCAGAGCTGAGGAGGACTTTGCTGTAGTTCGATGGCACCATGCCTTGCAGACAGTTCCAGAGTAAATGGGCATAACAGAAAAAGAAATAAGAAGGCGGCAGTAGTGGGGCAGGGAGAGAAAAAAAGAGAGTACCATGGTACTGCCCTGTTCTGTGGGAATGAAGAATCACACATTAGGGGAGAAGCTGGCTCTCATATGTATGGAGATCTGCCACACACATGCTCATGTGCTGATCATGGTCAATGACCTCATCCATACGCAGGCCTGGATATCGCAGTGGTTAAGGTTTGCCAGCCAAGGACTGACTCTCTGGAGGAAAGTGAAGACTGTCTGCTTTTGGCAGAGGATCCCCACTCTTTGTGGAGTCACTTGGAATCTGTGAAGGCTATGAATCTTAGAGTCTTTTCTTTGCAGGGCTTTAAAGGTGGATGGCAGATGAAATGAGTTCATCTACAGGTTATTTCATTCCTCAACTAAATCTGCTTTCTATTTGTACCTGCATGAGTTCACTGATTTGCATTCCTGTAATGTGCTCTTTCTCTTTGATTTTGTTTTTTGGGCTATCTTACTGTAGAGTCCCCAAAATCCAATACCCTACTAGGTCCGTTGAGACACTGAGGAATGGTGATACCCGTTCCGTGTGCAGGCTGATGGGAATGTCAGCAGTCCCTTGGAAAGGGTCATGACAGTCTGGATCAGCAATATAAGTCTAGGCTGAAGCCTCTGTCCCTGCAGGTGCTCTCAGCTGGATGCGGGGTCATCAAGATATTTTATGTGAGCTAGGACTTGGTCTGTAACTCAGCGTTTCTGGGCTGGGAAGGTCATGCTAACAGGACTGCTCTTTCCCAGCAGTGCTGCTCAGCCCTGTCCAGGATGTGCCAAGCCCTCATTAACATCTTTTGCCCACTCTTGACATAGTTCTGGGATGGCAGTGGTTGGTATTTCCATTTAGAGGGACTGATTTTTATGTTCCTTTCATAGTTCTGCATCTAGCAGTCCTTGCTAAAGCATACTGTAAGTATACATGAAACTCTCCTGTGGTCCCCACAGCTCTGCAGTAAAGGTAGAACTGCAGATCCCAAGAGACAGAGCATTTTCCCATAAATTCTTTGCCCTGTCTGTTTTCAAATTAACTGGTGATGGATGAGGGGAAAGAGGAAGAGAAAGAGTAGCGTAACAAAATTCCTCCATTGCATCACTTAAAATTCTCAAGGAATGTTTGTAAAAGTCAATGTTGCTTCTCTTCAAGCTGCTGGGGGGCACAAGTCTTTAGTCAATTAAATGTTCATTTTTAATTTTTTTTTTCAGCAAAGCTTCTTAAATGCCTTTGTGCTGTTATGTGTGTCTGATGCTACTTTTCTAGCTAAATAATTGGACAAGTTTTGCATATTTTAGGTATATACTAGATGAGCAAATAATAATGGGAAACAAAAGTATGGTTCACATTAGGAATTAAAAGTTGATGTAATCTGAATGGGAGCCACATGAGTTTGAATTGTTTGGCTAGTTTAGTTCATGCAATTGGGAAAAGAATGGAAAGGAAATATAAGTATGTGTGGTACAGTTGGTTATTGTGGGTAAAGCGGAATATTGTCTAAAATTGTGTATTTCTTTTTGTGATAATCCTTTCCAGTCTTAAGAGGGTAATCAAGATAAAATAAGATCTGTGAACAGCCCTGTAAGCTGTAAAAAACTTATTCTGGTAATTTGTTCATGAGTAGGTGAATGCGGCTGTTCTTATTGTAGTCCTAATTTTCATTTTGAATAAGGATATTAATCTGGCAGGCTGTACTTGATTTGTGTTTCAAAAAAAAAAACAGCTGGTGGGATATGTATAGGCCAGATAGGAATAATTTTATCTGAAGATACTAGTTTCTCTAATAACAAGTCATCCCTTCCTCTCAGTGTTGTTTTTCCCACTACTTTTTTCCACACATTTCAACTCCAGCAAGGGCTGGTATCCTGAGAAGACCTCCATTCCTTGCGTTTTGTGTCTGACCCAACAGTAGTACTTGTTTACCTAGGGAGATAATTGTTTTCTGGAGAGCATCCAGCTGATAACTTACTTTTTCGTTAGACTCCTTTTTCCTATTAGTTATCTCCTGTTAGTTGATCTGTGTCATTTGATAAAACTAATTAGGTAATAAAAGACTGTTTCTGAGCTCCTCCCTTTAATTTTGGCATGGTGAAATGTGCTTCTTGGCACCTTGCTCTTTCCACATAAAGACAGCCTTCAGTTGACAAATGACATTAATCCAAAAGAAAACAAGCCAGTTCACGCATCCTCTCTTGATATATCCTTGTGCCAGAACAAAATAGTTCCTAACAAATTATTTGTACCAAAGATAGTGACATAACCCTGGCCCTGTTTTAGAGTTTTGCAAATGTTTGCAAAACTTCTCAAGAGGCCAGGCTAAAAATACTCAATGAAACCATTCAGAAATCTACTATAAGCATTTTGTTTCCTAGGACTTTCCTCCCGTCTGAAAATACCCTCCCACAGCTGCATGGCATTTATTAGCAGGTGATGAAGGTATAAGGTAGGAAATCACATTTTATATTTTATTTTTAAATTTAGGCTAATTTTCAAGCTTTCTTTTTAGATTACTTTTTTTTTTTTTTTTTTTTTTTTTTTTTTTAAAAAGGGATATCTCAATGGAAGGTAAGCTTATTATTAGGTTCAAATTGAAGTATACTCGTCCAATATGGCTGATCAGATTGTTCTTCATGAAAGTTTTCAGTTTGGAGGTTTGAGGTATGATGATGATGATATGCAGCATTTCAAAGACAGATAGCCAAGAATTACCACTTCTTTATGGACAATGGCCTCTGCTGCACCCTAATGACGTAGGAATTTCCCAAGGACGCTGGTGGAGTTTTTTCTTGATTGCTGCACCCCAGAATAAAGGTCTTCTTCAAAGTTTACTTTGAGAAGAGTATAGAATATGCTATGCTCAGATGTGAGATCTGTAGAAATCACCGTAGTCATTTTCCGTTCAGCCTAGAGAAAATCTATCAGATCCAGTGACGTTAGACTAACAAAAGGATCTCCACGGTAGCTGTTCTGTGTTTTACACTCAGAAATGTCATCTGTCTTAAAAGAATGGCTTCTTCCTGTTTGGTGTTAAATGCAAGCAGTGCTTTAATCAGGTCTGAAGAACTGTTTTGGTATTAGTTGCATGTATGCTATGTGTTGTATTTACTTCCATCTCAGAAGATCTGCCATGGGGATGTTCATGTTGTGCTTGCAGAGATTTGGAGTATTACATCTTCTGGGATGCAAGAGCCCCAAAATAGCAGTGTATGAAATTTTAAAATGAGTGGTATGATAAACTTGGATAGTACCAGAGTGTGTTTGTAAGTGAGTCATGTGATAAATAAATGATGGAAGTGATAGTGAGCGCCAGTTACAGCAATAAGAAGTGACTGTTTTAAAAACGAAGGGGAAATTGAAATTTGTACATTCATTTGTCCTAATTAGATTCAAAAGGTTTTGACTTGCTTTCTGCCCCCGAACATTTTTTATTATCTTCTCTAGATGCACTTATAGCCGATAGTGACTCATGGGCATTCGGCTAAGATGCCTGAGATGGTTATTATCCTCTGGAGCTGCGGCTTTTCCTAACAGGAACGGTCCTGAGATATCACAGTTTATAACCTACCAAAATGTTTAACTACAACTTTTGTCTATTTTGACTATCATATCTTGTACCTCAGGCAGAGCTGATTCTGCATTTCTAGCGTTAAACATAAAAGCTTTTCAAGCAAATAGCAGTTACCAGTGCAAGGGAATTGAAAGCATGTACTACCCTGCCATTGTGTCAAATCTGATAATTGCTTTTCACACATAAGCAGCTCTGGAAATCCGAACAACCAAGCATGTTTGTCCTGCATGCTGTCCTTTAATGTACTGCTCATTTTCACTTTGGATAATTTCTTAGCCCTCCTGGCTGAAATTCAGTGCCACAAGAAGCCCCTATCGAAGCCCTGCACTAATTGTTCCAGTGCTGTGCTTAGTGGTGCATCAGTGAATTGTATTCTGCGTGGCGATTTACAGCTTACTGTGAACAAATTCTCCAGGATTATAGATTTTCTAAGAGGTAGAGTTGAGAGTCTCTGTATTTATAGGCAGCCTTGTCATGCCTGGCACCATGACACTCATTTTCCCCCAGGATCCTTTCCCTGTCTGGGCTCTGTGCTGTCCGCCCCTGTTGTAAGTGAAGATATGGAGCAGTGCCAGAGGTGCTCTTGCCAGCAGGGTTATGGGCTCATTTTGTCTTGACCACAGAAGAAGGGCAACAGATAAGGAACAGAGGAGGCTACAGCCCAGTTTTGAATGAGTTGCTGTTGGTTTCTCTGCCTCGGCTCAGTGTTTAGCCGCGGTCTCTGCACAGCTGTCAAGATCGATCCATGGGATGGGAGAGCGACTGCTTGGCTCACGCTGCTGCAGTCCTGTCCTAGGCACCGCAAAAATAAATGAGGAAGTGCTGTTGAGCAGAAGCACTGCTCTGAGTGTCCTGGCAGGAGACAGCATAGCACCTCTACTGCTTTTTTGGCTGGACAGGGTGAGACAACTCACCTGCCTGCTGCTCATTCGTGCTGCCGACAGATGCTGTTTGTACAACTGATGGGAGGAGCAAACCTTTCCATCCCCACCCTCACATATGAAGACAATGAAATTTAATATAAATGTGTCATTTTCTCTGCTATATCAAAACAAAGCTGTTAACATATTGTGGATTAAACCATTAATATTCACATTTTCACTCATATCGGGTCCACAAACGCTATCTGTATATGGAATTAAGAGTGCATAGCTGTAGGAGAACTGTGTCTTTACTAGCTAACTACTGTGTAGCATTTTCTGAATTCATGAGAAATCCTTCCACATTGCAGGATTGTTTTTTCTACTAGCAACTGCTGTTGTGACACTAGATTCTTTTCAGGTTCGACCACATTGTGCTTAGATGAGACAATTATTGCTTTGTTGAATTTTTTTTTGAATGAACACATCGGAGAAATGCCTAAACTCATCTGAAAATTGTAAGAGGAAAAACCCACCATATTTTACTGCCATGCTAGTGTGAGCTCTACTGACAGTTCAGCAGTCGATGATGTTTTACTGTGCTTTTGTTTGGTGCTAAAAAAAAATGCTTTCTGATGTATGCCAAAATTACATGGAATGTATGTAAGAGCTAAAATTGAGTATATCTCTTGCAAAGGAGAATCAAAATTGGAAGGAAAATACACTAAATTGTGGTGTGAGTGGGTTGTGGCAGTGACTTTCTTCTATGCAAAATTTAAGATAAAAGATGAAAAATGCTAAAAGCTAAGTAACAGCTGGTGCTGGTAAACAGTATTTGTCTTCAAAGAGCCATAGGGATTTTCATGAATTTCAAAAGATCCATAAGTGAAAGAGATGATTTGGCTTGACTTGCAGATACTGCTGCCGAAGCAAAGAACTTTGGTAACTGTCCATAGCAGAGCCAAAATGAAATCTGACTCAGGTATTCCTGATCTCTCCCCTTGCTCTCCAGTTGCTTGACTTTCAAGGCAGACTGACACAAAATTGTCAGCAAGTTGTTCCTGATTATTATTTTTTTTTTTAGCAGTTAGAAACTTTGGTTCTCTGCAACAGACAATGTTTGTACTACAGATACATGAAAGTGGTTTGAGCATGTCTGCTTCTGAATATATTTTATTTTTAGAAACTGCAGAATTTTCCCCTGTTCTTACCATTTCCTGTGGTTTTATTCTGGAGCATGCTGGATGAAGAAGGCTGTTTGTGTGATTAAGGTAGGAGACTAGAAACTGTAGGTCCTGAGTTAAACGTTGCAAGTCAGATGTGATGGTCAGTCCCTGAAGTGTAGTAGCAACAAGTGAACTTCTTCACCTATAAAAGAGTATTTGTCTTATTAGAAGTGTGTAGGAGAAGTGAGGCTGCATTAATATTTTAAAATCCCTGTGGGATCCATGTAGAAAAGTGTCCGTAGAAGTGACATTATATCAGTGAGAGTGTAGAAACAGTGCATTCACCTGTAGTAAGCAGTGAGAGAATTAAGCTAAGCAGGAACACGACGCACTGGAAGAAGTGTTGACACACGGAGTTAATTGTGAACAATTAGGTCTGTGTGTAGACAAGATCTACATAGCCCGTTTGAACTGCATGGCATTATGTGAGTAAAGGGTGCAGGATTAGACCTTTTGTTTACAGATTTACCTAATGCTTTAAACTATTTGGATGAATGGTGTTACACAAATGTTAGTCATAATTATTATTTAATTATGACCACATGTTTACTTTGAACATAGTCCTATGCTTAATGTGTAGGAAAGCTGGGATAATGTTGCAGCTTCATTGTGAGAGCTACTGTTTGCCAAGCAGCGTTTCCCTAATGGCTTCTCCTTCCACGGGATGAAAATGCCTCCCTGGACGGTGAAGTTGCACCAGTTGTGGTATGTGATAGGCAAATAGCTTTCATTAGAATACCTTCAGCTAGAACATTTTGAAATACGCATCTGAGATACAATGCTAACTTATCAAAATTGATGCTATTAAATGTGCTGCTTGTATATAATTTCAAAATACCTTAGATGCCAGTATTTCATTTTGTTTCCATTGAGAGTGCAGATAGCAAATTTCGTAGTATGATTCATAATATAGGAGTGCTACAGAATATCTATAATTCATGTGTTTCTACTTTAATTTGCATTTAAATATTTAAACTGTTATAAAATTGAGGATTCTTTAAACTTTAACCTATTTTTTTTACTCTTAAGCAGAACGAAGTTGTTCCTTCTTTAACTCTATTTTGAGGTTTTCCTTTGCTCAGATATTCCATTTCAGCTACTGTGGAGATCTTAAGATAATTTTATGAGCAGCTACAGATACAAGCAAGAAAGAGCTTATTGGGGGTTTTTCTTGTGTTTTGGGGGGTTTTTTACCTTTTTATTTTTGTTCTTTTTTTTAAAGACCCTTACAAGAAATATAATTCTGAGGGGTGTGTGGTATATCCTAGGTTGCAAGAGATGGGATGCTTTCTATCCTGTCCTTTTCACTAAGTTAATGTGGGTGGGGTTTTTTTTAAGTGACCAAAGGTGATGGAGAATATGAACCTTTTCTTTAGAATGCTTTTAGTGCTTTGGATGGGGATACTTCAGTTCCTCCATGTGTGGTATTTTACAATGATTGGTGCTGCTGAGAGGGGAAAAAAGACCTCTCTTGAGCACAGACTGTTCACGTGGACTTCTGTGTGGGACCAACTTATTCGATTCAACAAATATTAATCTTTCCTTTAACCCAATACAGGGATCTTCTGATTCCTGGCTGAGTTACTGAATCCCATGTAGTAATTGCAGCTCATATTTTTCTCATTGTTTAAGGCACTTGATCTTCCCTGTGGGCCTCCCCTGACATGCTTGCCCCTGCTCACCACTCTGTAGAAGAAGATTTGTGAATCTTGTAGTGGTGACAAGCTTAAGGGGACATGACATGTCCCACGTGCACAAAAAAAGCATGTATTTCTGTACTTCAGTTTTCCTGAGCACCTGTTTGCTTTGGTAAGAAATGGCTTATCCAATACCTTTAAAAAGAAAATTAAAATATTCAATCATTTAGAATAAGTGTATGTTTTCTAAGGGGAAGAGGGGAGACATGCTGATTCCTGCAGGAGAAAATGAACTTTTTTAAAAGTCTAGGTGTTCAACGTTTACTTAAACTTTCTTTTACACTAAAGACATTCTGTTCTACATGACTGTGTCTACCTGTAAACAAAGTATTTTGGTAGAAGTAATTTATGTTTGATTTGAAAAGGTTTCTGAGAAGAAGTTTGGTTATAAAAAAATATTTCACCCCTTCAATTTATTATTTTGGTGTAGAAATAAAGGTAAAAATAATTTGTGAATGCAGTTTCCTTGAGAGGGCTTGAGTTTCTGCATTCCTTTGCCTTTCTCTGTGTTTTTCCAGCCCGGCAATACGATTGAATGTTTGAATATTGTAGTGTCAACAGCTCCTTGTATTTTCACTTGATACAGTTGAGCAAAAAATTTTGACATTCAGCTGAAATGTTTGAGGAGCCATTACCAGCATAATTCTGCTTCTTAAGTAAATCTCATCTCAGTGCTTGAAATCTAAATGGATTAATATTTTTAATGTCTTGTTTACAATGCTGCCTATGAAAGCCTGTATTTGTCTGCTTGCCAACCTTCCTTCTTGGCCAGGAACCATTCTGGCGTGAATCTCAACGCTGGGCTCCCATCCATTTTCCTTGAGTCTCTCTCTGGTTCCCTCCCTTTTCCTCAGGGGCTCTCTGGAAGATTGTCAGAAGGGCTTTAATTTCTTGAGCAAGTCAGCTTTTTTTGACTCCTAAATATTTCTGCCCCAGCCCTGAATTTCGGAGTTTGCCAGCCAACCACAGATGGCTTGCCCCGGTGGTGTTACAAAAAAATACATACATTCTCAGGTTTTGGTGAAAACAAACCTAAAAAGAAACCAGTGTTAGCTTTGTAAGTGGGCAGAAAAAGATGCTGAAGAAAAAAGGATCATACAGTGTGTGTGTGTGCGTGTGTGACTTGACAGGGTGCCCAGCAGCCGTGGGGGGGGTAAAGGTGAGCTAGTAGGTAACTCCTAATGTAGATTGTATCCATTTCGGCATCTGTACCATTTATACATTTTACCAGCAGAGCCATACTAGCTCGGAATGCCTCCAAAATTACTAAAATTAGGAAAAACACCCCATATATGACCAGTACAGTGGCACTGGTTTAGCTGTGATTGCTAGGCAATCACAGCTAAATCAGGGGTAGGGGGCTCTTAGAGGAGAGTCTGGGGACTTGGTGACTGTGGCATAAGCTCAAGTGCAAAAGCAGCAAGCAGGTTATTAGAGAGTAGAAACCAGGGGTGTGTGATATCAGACTACATTACAGTAAAATTAGGCAGCTGTAGGTATGGTGAACCCTCTCTTCTGAGCAGGCCAGCAAATCCTCACTAGTGGTTATTTTGATATGTGATACCCTGATGCTAATCTAAGGAGTTGAATGTAAAACCAAAGAAACCCCATCAACAATGAGAGCCCTTAGCCCAGCGAGGAGCACTTGGCAGTTCCTGCTGCCTTCCTGGAAACAGAGAGAGAGCACGAGCTCCCGCAGTGACAGGGTGCAAGGTTCGCAGAGAGGCATGGACGGGTCCCTGCGTGGTCCCCTGAGTCAGGTACATGTGGAAGGAAGAGGTGGTGTCCCCACATTGCAAGACTGAGGCTGGTAATCAAACAACTCCCTCAAAGCAACAACAATTTCTGCTTGGTCTGTCTCGAGGTGGGGCTTTCTGCCCGGTCTGGCATTAGAGGGGAGTGCAGTGGGGTGGCAGCACTGGAGCAGAGCCTGACCAGAGACACATTTTGCCAGCCGGCCCCTGCCCCTGGAAAAGTGGGAGCCACTGCAACTCCATGGTGGAGGAGAGCCCACATTGCCCCCTACCATCAGTACAGTGCTGGTCTGCCTCCTGCCTGTGCTCTCCCTCAGAAGCTGGGCTCCAGCCTCCTGGGGAAGGTCCCTGTGCTGGAGGTGAAGATGAAGACGCGAGTGAGAGGAGACAGCCAAAGCCTTGCGTGCCTGTCCACGAGACACAGGCGGGGGCCAGCTGCACCCCAGGAATGAGTGAGTGAGTGAGTGAGTGAGTGAGTGAGTGAATGCATGTGTGTGCGTGTAAGATGCTGATTTCCAAGGAGATTTTAATTTCTGGTTCTTAACATGCCATTTATTTTTGAAAACACAGTATTACTCAAAGTGAGATATGTTGATGAGACACAATAATCTTGACAATCTTTCATTACAGATATCTGAAGGAATATGAGCATTTTTAATGTTTTATAGACTAGTGTGTCTGGCTCTAAGAAATTATAAAATAAGTATAAATAGCAGGGATAAAGAAAAGGGAAATATGGATTTAATATGTGAAGCAGCCAAGTATTTGGCTACCCTTTATCTTTTATTGATCGTTCTCTCTGCTGTTCAGAAATTATTTGGAGTCAAGGATTCTCAGATTTTCTTTTTTAAAATCCCCTTGTCTGTCTCAGACACCAGGATTACAAGATGAACGTACACACATGAGTGTGTGAGTCAGGAAACGTCAGTGGAGGTGGCTCTGTGAGCAAGGCTGTAGGTAAACAGAAATAAAGTTAATTGGCAGTTTTCTTGTATGCACGGGCAACTGAAGTCCTTTTCGCTGGAAGAAATTTTCTTTTCCCATTATCCTTCAACATTCTCTTGAAGGGATTGTCTCAAGGGAAGTGAGTGAGTCAGAAAATATGCCAAGTTCATGTCATGGCTGTTTCGGCATTTCTTTCTCTTGCTGGCCTCCAGGAGCTTTATTGGCAAGTGTTTTTAAAGGAAATATTGGCACAGGAAGGCCTTATTGTTTATGTCATGAAAGTCTCTTGGCTTCTTCTGCCTTGTTATTTTCTCCCTTAAATGGGGAAATTAGGAGTGGGGGGGACTGAGAAAGCAAAAGAGGAGAGAAGCAGAAACTATTGAGGGTTGCTACCAAAACTCTTCCCCCTACATCAGGATGTATCTTGGTGAGTCCTCTTTTCTTTTTCTCTGTTGCTGCTTTTCAGGCTCTTCTGCAGCCAGTAGATGAGTTTCTAAATGTATAAGTTTCCTCTTCATGCTTTTCAAGATGTGGCACTTAGAGAGCTCTTTGAAAGAAGCCAGCACTTTTCTGCTGGGCTCTTCTCTGCCAGAACAGGGCAGGGAGAGGCAAACGCAGAGCCCAGCCGGGGTCAGATCACTGCCACCTTCTCACATGCAGATCAGAGCTCTGTGATGGGCTGTGGAGGACATTTCGTTAAATGCTTTTCAGTTCTGTGTAAGGTCTGAATACAAAATACAATGTGATTTACAGGAGAAAAATAAAAGTGGGAAGTTCTGCAGAGCAGATGCAGTGGGTACAGAGAGAAACAATAGTGAGATGGTGCATGGTCAGAAATGTTGCTTATTAAAAACCAAAGCAGAAAGCAAAAGCATTCCTTCAAATGTGTACACGTTCTTAAAAAAAATACCAAACCAACAAACCAACCCCCTCCCTCCGCCTAAACTTACTCATATGCACTCAGGCAATTTTGGCATAACATAAAAGCACACAAAAAAAGGATTATGTCCAGTGCAGCAATAAAAATTGCTGTAACCTATTACCCTCAAATTAGGTGAGAGTTGGAAAGTCTCTGAGGATGCTATTAAAGAATTAAATATTAACATTTCAAAGAATGTTTCAGTATTTAATATTTTTTTTATTTGGAAAGTAAAAAGTTAACTCTCCTTGTGAGAGTTATGGCAGAAAGTCTGTTACTAAACCAGGTTCATTTTTATCTATGATATTTGCCTCTCTGATATTTGTGTATGCAGCTCAAAGATACAGGATAAAAAATTCTTTCAGATAATGTAACAAAGGTATGCATTGATGTACAAAAAAAGCATAACCCTATTTCTTCTGGATTTGTTACCACAGAAAATACAAAGCAAATGCCTATTTTTTGTGAGTTAAACAGAGAAAATAACATCTAAACCACTTTTCTTTGTACCCAGTTAAACTAAGGATTGTCTGTGAAATTAAATACCTATTTCAAGGCTGTGATGCAGTTTTTGTGATGTGTCTTCAAACACTAGGTATTTGTCGGTACATAATACATCTTTTTATTGTGGCATCTTACTTGCGTTTTGGTGATGCCTTTTTGGAATGCTCTATTTCAAAGGAAAGAGATGATTAGTCTTGGCTCTTTAAACCTACATTGTTTCACTTTTCTACTCTTTCATGTTATTTTGTTTTCTAACCTGCCTATTTGTGGTGTCTGTGCAAAATTCTGTAGTGCATAACAGTTTAATTTGTGGAAGCTTTTCCCTTCCCCCTCTGCTTCCGATTTTGTACTTTGATTCACTCAGACCTTGCTTCTACTTTCTTTAAAAATGTATATACATTTGAAGAAGCTTAGTTCAAAGTTCTTGTGGAACATGCATTTCTAGACCTGAATATTCTTAGAGCTTGTTATTTTTTCAGATTTGGGATCATGTTCAGCCTGTTACAGGAAAAGTAACTGCCTGCCAACATTAGAATCCAGGGAACAGGAACCTGGATTTTGCTTGGAAAACATCTTTAGGAAAAGTGGCTGTGGCTTTTATGTTCCTGCCTTCTAGTGTTTTTACCATGATTGAGTCATAAAAATTATATTGTAAAATGATAGTTATAAAAGCAGGAAAAAAATAGCCCTTCTAGCAGCACTAGCATGTTTGTCTATAATTTATTTGTATAAATGTGAATCTGTAACAATATAATCACTTAAAAGGATATAGTAGTTCCATATAGGATGTTGCAAGTGAGCCATTTTCACTATGTTGCAATTGTTATCTAGAGTGAAACAAGCTTTTTCTGGTTTTCTCTGTGTGTACATATACCTGTATCTATGAATATATTTGAATAGTTATATCAAAAGATAAGCACTGTAATACTTATGGGAATATCACCATGGATCTTTCTTCTTTGTTAGGAATCCTACATTTGTCAGTTCAAGCAGACAAAAAGCTGTGTGCAGTGTTCTTTGTGTCTCATGTCATAACATGAGAAAAAACAGCCCATAAAACTGGGTGTGAATAACTATACTTTTGCCTGTGTCTGCTATCCACTTTACCAGACAGCCAAAATTCTTTAGACATGGCAGTAAAAGCTCAGTATTAAATCATCAGCCCATACCTACTGCTCCAGTGTCAGGTACACTGTGACAATATTGCTTTATCTCTATGCTGGGGCACCAAGTGAAATCATCTATTTCCTTAGGGACTTTCATTGGAGATGTCTTTCTCCTCTGCCCCCTGAAGCTTTGAGGTCTCTTCTGAGCTAGGAAGCCCTCAGTTTGGGCTACTCCATTGGTATTAGGCTTGTTGGTTTCCTTAGCAGTGAACTCTAGGAAAGCTACCTTCTCCTTTACAAGAGCTTTCTCCTCTCTCCCACACCTCCATTTATTTTTATTGCATTGGAGAAAAAAAGAAAATAAAAATTGGATATGGTTAATAACAATCTTGTAAAAAAAATTTCCATAATTCAGAACTTTTCATTTTCTGACAGCTGGACTGTCCAATTTGCAAAGAGAGCTGACTGGGATGAGTTTTGGTTTGAGAACTCAAACCACAGCTATAGTTTAGTGCTTCAACATGAAAGGAATGGTGATAGGGAGTCACTTGTAATTTAGGATTGTGTTGTTCATCATGCAGGCTAAACAGCCTGGCTTAAAGGGAAGAGGCCAAAATTCACAATCCTTCAGGGGAGGCAAAGATTTGGGTAAAAATTATGATCCAGTTATAATCTACTTGAATTTCCGGAAGTTATTAATAGGGTTCTTTCCTGAAGGCTTATAAAGAATTAAAGCTGCTGTGCAATGAAAGGGAAATTCCTGTAGTGAATTAATATCAGGTTAAAAGTTAGGAAGTAACAGGGAGTAAATCATCGAGTTTTACAATGGGAGAATCCTGTAAGGCATCAATCCAATGTAAGGAAAAAGGGGTTAATATTGAAGTAATAAAACCTGATGGTGCTGCTTGAGTCAACTGGGAAGAGTTGTACAAGGACTTGACAGTATTGAGTGTGACTGTGTAATAAGACAGCAGAGGAAACTCAGTGGCAGTAAATGTTAAGATTTTTAAGAGAAGAAGAATTGCGGTCATAGTGGATTTACAGCCACTTAGGAAAAAAGTCCTGGCGTCTAATAGATTTTTTATAAAGGTAACAGCTGAATGTCCATCATATGTCAAAAGCAAACATTGGGAATTTTTAGGAAGGAGACAGAGAAAAATGCCATATTATCCATGTTTCACTCTACATAGGACTGCACCCAAGTAACGTGGTCTTTGTTCTGACCTGTCAGATTTTCATGTCTGTAGTGCTAAAACATGTATAACACCACAGTATTTTCCATCCTCAGATGCATCTTTTTCTGACATGATCTAAAAACCCTATAATATGAAGAACAAATGAAGATAGACTAATGCCAACCAATGTTGTAACACTTCGATGGAAGCATCTAGCAGCTTCTTACTGGTAATTAAGAAAGAAAAACATGAGCGTATCTGAAAAATAAAAGGAGTTAAGCCTGTATGAAATTTCAAGCTGGGAAAAATTACAAATGTTAACAGCTTTATGCTGAACAGAAGACCTGCTTAATAAATATAGTTCATCTGGGGACTTTGCTTTAACATGCCTGTCTTCCATAATGTTTTATTCCAGAATGGGTTAGTCCCAAAGGACTTTTTGAATGTGTGGATTCAGCTGTATGTACATATAACTGCTGTACCTATCAAATCCTGTATTTATTCCAGAGCAATTTTACCCAGCAAAACTTATGCCTGTTAGGTACTAAGTACCAGTGTCATGGCTATAAATATGCAAAATTAACCAGTTTGCCAGGTACTTTCCAGGTACAATAACTGCTACATATTTTGTATATATTTCAATTGTTCTCTTGGTTTCAAACTTGCACATGAAGTATGAGACGCATACTGCACATAATGATTTCTACTTTCCCCTCCCCATCCATCTGAAGATCTCAGATATTTAACAGAAGAAAAATATTCTAATCATGCATTCATGGAAGTCACTGGTCTTTGGATAATTTTACTTATGGTTTTATATGATGTTAAAATTCCCCAATTTCTGCCATAAAAATTTGCAAAATTCTTTGTCACCTACAAACAGCTCAAGATCCTACTGACCAGACTGCTCTTCAGAATTATATACGTGCATTCAAACAGCTTAAAAGATTATTCTCATTGCTTCCCTGGTTAAAAAAAAAAAAAAAAAAAAAAAAAAAAAAAAAAAAGAAGAAAAACTAATGTTGTTCTAAGGTTCATCTAATATGTATATAGCAGTAATAAGTAATTTTACAATTTACACAAATTTAAGCAGAAAAAGATTGAAATTAAAGAAAAGCAGAATAAACAGATGGATAATCAAATGTGGTTTTTCATGGAAAAAATAATGCAAAGATTTCTACTATATAAATAGATTGTGCATAATGACACAAAAATGTTCTTTCTACTTTGCTTAATTTCTGATTTTTCTCCCTGACATTTTGAATCCTGTATTAGTCTGTAGCACAGATTCAAAATATCAGAGGTAAAACAAAAAGCCAAACTTTGTCTTCAGGATGTAGTTTCACTAACTTGATTGGGCATTACTCAGAGCAGAACCATTTTTAGCATATTGCAATTTGCATACTGACCTTTTCTGCACTGTGGATGAAAATTAGTGCTGTGATGTGTTGATTAGTCCTGTAAAATAATGTTTAAGATTTCATTTAAATATATTGTTTGATAAACAAATATGACATCTACTCTATTACAATAATAAAAATGTCCATTACAATAATAAAAATAAATCTAGATTGCTTCCAGATAGCTGCAAAAGATGGTCTTACAAAGCTAAGTTTTATTTTCAGAAATGCTCACTGACATTCTCTGTCTTTGGTAGCTCTCAGTAAAGTGCAGAGCTGTTGAAAGTTTAACAGTCTTATGCAGGATGGATGCAGACATCAGGTCTGAAATGGAGGAATGCATATATTTGCATGTGTGCATATGCTGACAATTATAGTTCGGAAAAATGTCACCTCAAAACTTGAGACAGAGCAGCTACTCCAGGTGAGCTACGTAAACGGATGCTTTTATTTCTCTTCCAGTGTGGTTGCTGCATAGTTTAATCTAAACTGAGAGCAGACTTACTTCAGGGAAAATAACCTGGAGTAGTTAATGTGTAGATCGCCTTAAGTAACCACTGCAAAATACGTGCATAATTACTTTGACCTGCTGAGATCCCAGGTGGAGCACCTGCTCCAGTTTAGTACTGTAGAAGAGAGAGTGAGCAACAGGAGACAGTCTAGACAGGAGTATCAAGAAATACCAAAGGCATGGGAAGCTTGAGTTCTAAGTAAGGGTTTAGCAATGCTGCTTAGTTTTGCAAAATAAGATGACTGGGAAGACCATGATGATAGTTCCCATGAAATGGATATAAGTTCGCGGTGAAGAAGAGCCGGCTTTGCTTGTGGATGTAGCAGGACACTGACAGTTGTGTCTACAGTAAGACAACCCCGTCCTGGGAAAAATGCTCTAAAGAAAGGAAGAGATGAGCAATACAAGATGTTGCCTAGGGTGGGTGTGGTGTTTGAAGCTAGCATAAATGGGACTGGCTTTGCAGGAGAGATACACCAACTGGCAGATCTCCCTTAGTCACAGCTGGTGAGGTGCTCACCTTGTCTCGGGTGAGACATGCTATAGTAGTCCCAATAGGTAGCCCCTAGTATACCAGAATTTATATAAACCCCTGTAAGATGAAACTGCTTTCGATTGTTGCTGTCCTTCACTACTTCACCCTGCACTTATGCAAAGGCTGCTCACAAATTACAGCAGTGTGTCTGTATGGACAGACGAAGTAAATCCACTGCTGGACTGGAGCTGATCCTGCATTGAAAGAACAAACTTTAAACTTGTTTAAATGCTAAAAGCCTGTTGAATGCTGCAGTTAAGTTCTTAATGCAAGGCTTTAGGATGTTTCATTACTATACAGAAATTGGGAAAATAGATGCAGATTGTACTGTTTCAGAGAGGTCATTCGGTGTTTAACTTTCAGCTATGTGTCTTGGAAAAAGGAAGCAAGCTTTCCATCCTTCACACTCCAGTGTTCATTCTGAATGACGTTTCATGTACAACCTACTGTGGCATCTCCTTTAATTAGCTTTTCTTGCTGCTTTTCTTCTTCTGAAGACAATTGTGATAGTGGCAGACTTCACGTCTTTATTACCAGCAAGATGGGAAAGGCTCCTGTAACTTCTGTAACTGATGGGCTGAGACAGTCTGGGTGCCCGCAGTTCCTAATGAGCAGCGCATGACATGGTGCAGAATACTGGCAGGATTAACAAGCCCAGATTTCCTTACCAGCACACTGCCTTGTAATAGCAGCACAGAGAAGGAGTGAGAGCATTAGCACACAGTCTGCAATGTACCATTGTACTGATAGGAAAATCCTGTGCAACCAGTGACTAGGAATAGATGTGAAAAAAACACTTCAGGTTTCTATTTGCAAATCAGGATCCATGCAAATGGTTGGGGACTGATCACTGTTATCAGACTGAAGCCCTAAAGGGGAATCTGCCACTGGCCTTGTTTTGGGAAAATATTCCCATCTAGGAAAACAGATCAGAACACACTCCCCTCCAAAACCGTTCCCAGTTCTCTTGGCAACACCAAAGGGTATTTTTGCTTTGTTGAAGTCCCTGTCAGTAATTTTGTGACATCTTTAACAATCTACCTCATTTTAACAAGAAAATATTATCACATAAGCCCTTTGAATTAAATAATACTAATCCTGATGTTTTCTAATCAATAGATCCCTGCTAAGTTTTCCTCTATACTAGTGAGATTGTTTTCTAAATGCTTTAGTTTGGAAAGCTAATGATACTTGCAATAGTTTCTGACTAAGTTTTTGCAAATACCTGATTTTCATCTGAAGTTTCTGATTTGGCAATACAGGGAGCTCTAAGGAAGTGTAATCTTTTGGGTAATCTTGAGAGTGTGAGGACACAGAGAGACTCATTTGAATTGAATCACATACTATAACCATTCAACTCATAATTTGGCATCTAAAGTGCTTAAAAATACCCACTGATTTCTTATATTTCCTGACTCTTAAGGAAGACCAGAAAGATGAAATGTTAGGAGTCTGTATGAAGTGGGATGAAAGAAGACTAACAAACTGAGTATGTGCTTTAACCTACCTTACTTCAAGAAGATGAGCACCTGCACACTGAAGAGACCAGTAACTTTGTTTGAGATCAAAAAGCTAAGTGCAGTACAGGACTCCTATGTAGGTAAATACATGAAGGTTTTGCTTTGTGACACCTGTTTCTCAGAGTCTGAAGGTTATTTCTTAATTCTTGGTGTTCCTTATTGCACTTATACATGAACCTCCTCCAGCTGCCTGTAATGAGAGATGCCTTGGAGAGGACTGGAAGCAAAGTCTTACCCCTAGGCTGGTGAGTTGGGGCTGACAGTTCTGGAGCCAGGCAAGTCGTATCCCTACCTGTCTCCCAAAACCAGGAGGAAATGCCTTATGCACAACCGATCAGGTTGGCAGCACTGAGGCTTTCCTACTTGCGTCTCTCATCTTGTCTGATTTGATCTCTGACTGTGAGCTTCCTTGATAGGTAGGTAGAATTAGCCACAGTGGGGGGTCTCTAGGCATCCCTGCTGAAGCTGTTTCTCTTTTTATATAAAATATTTAAATATTCCCTGAAAACACAGAAAGAAAAATAGCAGTCTTTTCTGGGAGAAATCTGTGCAGCGTGGAACTGAAATCAGTCTGGAGTTGTTTTACATGGATTTAGAAGACGAAACAAGACAAAACAAAATATCCACCAGCTGTGAAAAAGTACTGAGAGAAGCAAGCATTGCCCAGCATCAAGTAAGGGTTCATTTGGTGAGAATGTGAAAACGTAGATTTCTTCAGGAGATGATTTACATGGTAGTACTAATTTTGTAAGACAGAAGAATGTTTCAGAAATCAGCTGTCCAGTTCCAGAGCAGCTGAGACTTATAAACAATGGGTACTCACAGACTGGTGAAATTCCATCTGAAAGCCTTTATCTCAGGCAGTGCATTTGAGTTGTGAGACAGTGCACCAGTGAGGGCTGTGGAATTGCAAATGAGCACCGCGCTCCTCTTCTCCTGGGTGGTGTAGGCAGCTTTCTGCTCCAGGCTGCTGCCTACCTTGCCTGCTGCCTTGAGCTATCTCTGCTTTTCCGTGAAAGAAAAAAAGCAGTGGGTAGAGAAAAGTTCTCTTGAGTGAAATGGGAACAGGATCAGGATCAGACTGCTTATTGTTTTTTTGGTTTTGCAAAGTCGAAGTATTTCAGGTGAATGTCATCTCTATTAACCACCTGAAGCAGGGAACTGACGATCATTGTAAAGAGCGTTTCACTTGAGATCATTCTTGTGTACAGCTGCCTAATGTTATATCTGTGCCTCAAATAAAATCTAAGTGTTATATCAAAGACCAGGAGAACTGTGATTACCACTGCCTAAGAAGTATGGAAAGTCATCTGCCCATATATTCATCAGGATTTTTTAAAAATAAAATTAGTGCAAGTTCTTTCCATCTGATTTAATTATTTTAAAATTTGTTGGGAATTTCAATAGCTTACAATTAAGAAAAAAAAGAGTTTTACCTGCATGTCAGAAGTTTTCCTCACTGAGCAGTAACAACAACAATGAAGGCATACAGGTTATTTTGTTACTTACCTTGTAAATGTGATTTTTGCAGCAGGTAGGTTGATCTACTTCCAAACTTTTGGCTATTTCAGTGATGAACAAATCCTAACAAATAGAACTTTTTGTTTAGCAGCTTAAAATCTTCTTCCTGCTAACAAACACACTATGTATAAATAAATACCGCTCTTCCTGAGAGAACATTAATAAAGATTGTATGGTACTGTTAAATATTCTAGTGGCTAAAACAAGCAAGAAATATGCTGGCAATGGCTAACATCCCAAATCTCAGATTCCTCCTAGGAGTGCCTGGATTCTCCAGTATTACACTGCTTTGTGCAATTGTTTGCATTTTGTAGCATTGAACAGGGCTTTTGCTCAGCTGTAAATGTGCTCTGAATGCAGGTGGACATTTTTCAGTGGTTATTCAGTAGACATTCAGTCACTGTCTCTGAAAAATGGAACAGATTTTAATAAAAAAACCTTGTAATTAATAAGAGTTAATATATTTAGTGACTTTTCTGGGTTTATATGTACTGTAGGTGTCTTGGTGTGGAGCCAATCAGTTTGCTTTCTGCAGGCTGGTCTCTGAATTTTCTTAAGTCTTCTCCTTAATGAAAAAGCCCTTTTTTTCTTCTTTTTGTCTAGCTCTCTTTGAGAGTTGTAGAACTCCCTTTTGTTTTTGAGGATAATGATTTTCATATATGATTTCTTTTTGCTCTGTGGCATCTCACTTCGGAATTTGAACCAAACTTCAGAAGCACGGCTGGCACTCAAAGACAGCACATCTGTCTGCTGTGGGGGTACTTGGATTTGATATCTGTGAGGATAATACACTATATACTCCTTTAAGGATAATTTGTGCAGTATCTAAAGGCAGTAATACTTACAGGAAAATGTTGTCTGTATGAAACAAACTGAAAAAAGATCTAAGGGTTATTTTAGAAAAGAACCAGTGGAAAAAACAATTTGGAAAGAAGAGACTTTTGCCTAGTTTTCTAGCTAAGTCCCTATTGTCCCCAAAATAATGCTTTCAATGTAAGAATGCAATAATTTCATGTAGCCTTTTTGTGAAGAAATGGGCAATTCCGTTTCATTACCTTCTCTTCCACTTACTGAATTTGAAGACATTAACTCCTTCTTTGGGACTAGGCAAGCAGTGAAATGACTTCAGATGATTTTTCCAGCATACATATGTTGTGTAGAGACATCTAAAAATAATCATCCCCTCCTAGCTAGGGAAATTATCCTGGCAAAGCCCCTAATACATACGAAGCTCTGCCAATGGAAAAGTGCCGCTGCCTTTATCAATTTAGCTGATGCCATTTCGGGGAGATGACGCAGTGTTGGTGGGAGAGGGTTTCCTTCTGCTGGTGTGCATGTGAGGAGAAGGTCAGGAAGAGGCTGATGCTGTCAGGCTTGGTACATGTACCAGCACGACAACACCGAATGCTCAATCCATCCGCCTTGGATGTTCCCCTGTGCCCATCCCACTCAGCCCTCCCGAGTGCGCCAGCAGGTCAGCACACATGATGTGCTCAGAACAACAGGCTTGGGTGGTTGTTCCAATTTAGGACAACAGGCTGCAGTACTCAAGGGCGTCCCCACCTTGTCCTTACCCCCAAGCAGCCCTGGTTAATGTCAATTGTATCTGCTGTTACTACTCCTGCTATTTTTTGACCCTCCTTTTTGCCGCCCTTGTACCTGTTTTCTCCACTCCAGTCTCGTCCCTAATAAACAACCCACCCTTAATTGCTTTTTTCTCACCTTGATCTCATTTTTTCCACATGCATCTCAACCTTGTAAACCTGGCCTCAGGATGGGTCCTGCTGGCCCTGTCCCCTGCCAGCATGTCCCCTGCCCTCCCCTTTCCCTGTCTGTGGCACTCAGCCATCTCTTGCCAAGCTCCCCTTCACCCCTCAGTGAAATCACTGAAACTTGTACAAAGGGTGCAGGAGTGACAGTCCCAGTAGACTTTATTGAGCCTGCTCAATGAAAATGAGTGCAAATGAAGAAGTACAGAATTTGGCATGAGAAGCTCTTCTTTGTGTCCTAATCCCTTGCTAGAGGAACATGGTACAAAATAGCTGACGTCAGTAGAAAGACTCCCTTGGCTTCATGGGCCTTCCAGCATACCCTTATCTTTTCTCTTACTATCTTAATGCTGGCAGGACGACTAATATAGACAAATATCCTAAAGCTGACAATGACATCTTAAATCTGTCATGAAGGATTGAACAGAATACTTATTTCTACAGCTGAGCAGATTTTTCATGAATTATAGCCCATTATTCTACCAAAAAAAAGTGTAAGGATGAATAAAATCAAAATGAAGAAAGCAAAAGGATATATGATTGAAAAAAAAGATAACTGGAAGAGAGACACATATTTTGGCTATAGCTGTTGACCACAACACCTGAGAAATGAAGCCTAGTGTTGTTATGAAATTCCAGCAAATTGATGGATTGTAGTGATATCAGTTTGTTCAGGAGAGATGTCCGTGGTGCTAAGGCATTTCTAATGATCCAGTACTGTCAAGTTCCAGCACTCAGGAACTGTGAATCAGGTCATTACTGCCAACTCTGCTATTTCATTCTGAATTTTAAGACTTTGTTTTCATTTTATTGTCTGCACGTCATCAAGGACAGCATTTTATAGCCCACTATCCCCTGTAGCTTCTGTGCCAGTTCAGAAAATGCTGATATTATACTAGTCTCCCTTTTGAGAGACCTACAAGGATGGGGTTTTTTTAAAAAAAAGCCTGGTTTAAAAACATATCTCATCCTGTTTCTTAAGTCTTTTTTTTTCCACAATTTGGATAGGATACCTCAAAGAAAATTCTATTTTTAAGTCATTATAAATAACTTCTTATGCAAGATTCTTCAACAACTTCACAGATACTAAAAAATAAGCCCTCTCCAGAAGCTAGTACATTTTGTGCTTCCCATATAATCTGCTTTGTCATTTAGACCAAAGTGTCTTAGTGGATGGCAGAGCATGAAAATAAATCTGGGAATCCTGTTCTGATAAAGTTTTCCCATAGTTGGTTGCAGATACCTTCCATGAACAATACGAGGTGTTCTCTCATTCTGTCAATATCTTTGGGTTTTTTCTGATTAATCTATCTGTTTTTCATAGTAGACATACTCCATTTTAAATTGCACAAAATAACAGAAACCTCCATGCTGTATTTTTTTTTCCACAGAAATTTCACTGTGAGCTTTTGCAATCTCCACATATTGTATCTTGGCACAAAACACTACCTCTGCTTATGGTTTGCATCATTAACTATCAGATTGGCTGCTCAATGTGTTTATAGGATACAGCAAGAAATAGCCTGTTAAATCTGGCTGGTTGGTAAAACTGGTGTTAGTTGAATCATTGCACTTCTGTGTTCCCACATCGTACAGAGAACAAAATCCCATAAAACTAACTAGCTGTAAAATAGAACTAAAGTCAATGGCAAAGACTATGCCCAAGTGTTGTAAATAAATTGAGAATAACTTTTCTGAAGTCTAAAAAAGTGATTCCCTAAGTACTGAGAGTAGACCAGAAATGCATTCTGTAAAGCTGTTTTGAAGTAAAAAATGCATGCCAAGCATATATTATATTAGTAATAGCAGTTCTGATGGCTTATCTGTAGATCTTACTGGCATACTCTTGGAACTGAAGCGAGTATTATCATCTCCACCTTATGGATGAGGAAGCTGGGTAACCGTAAGAATAAATTTTCAACACAGAACATGAAGCAGTGTTGACTCCAATTCCCGTTGCAACTTTAATTATTTTTCTGTGAGCGTCGTTTTTTTCTCTTCATGATACGGAACTTCTTTCAGCACAAGGTAATTTGGATAACATTGAATGTAGATTAGATCCATTTATTAATACTTATGAAACTTATTAATTCTAAAATTGCTCTGATAGATTAGCTCCTTCCCATCACTGGATGGGAAAATGCCCACATCCTTAATTTAGATTGGTGTGTCGCTTTTCACACTTAATATTTTTCTGCTTGAGACACTATGAAAAGCAATAGGAAAAGAATGTCTCTGATGCTTATTTTAGCATGTTTCCAGATAAGCCTGGTGGGAAGTATGTGGAATATCTCTTCTAAGATCATCTGTTTTCACTGTCCTTTTCAATATCCATGTGATGCTGCTGAGATAAATCATGGGAAGCCTCAGTATCAGCAATACAAGGATGATTTCCCATTCTGCTTCTTCTGATTGATGTGAGTGGCATAAAAACTGTCTCTGAGTGTCTGGCTAAAATCAAACTGCATATTAGTTAAATAGAAATGGTGCTAAATGGAGGACTGAAATCTACTGAAAAAGTAGCGGTTTCCATCACGTCTTGTGTTTGGGACTCGTTTTGGTTGTGGCTTCTCCCTTGGCTCTCTTTGGCTTCCTTATTGTCTTTATTTTCAGGGCAATCTTTCCTGAGAAAAGCAGAGAAAATTCACCTGGTAATTCGACTTGGATAATCCTCACATTTTTGTCTTCCATCCCTCACCAGTGTAGTGTGTTTACGGAGAGCTTTAACCAGAAAACTCTTCAGTTCCTTGAAATTGTTCAGTGTGCTGCACCTCCGGGAGCACTCCCTGCTTTATCACTGTCTTGCCCCTGGGACTCCGTACCAGGTGGGATTCAGCATCTTCCTGCTAACCTTTGAAGCCGTCTCTGCTGAGTGTCTTGCAACAAAGTTTTCCTTGAATGGTGATTGCTCCTGCTTGCAGCTAAGTTTGTCAGGCAGCAGATGCACAGGAGCAGCACACAGAGATAGAGTCATTTGGGTCATGGCTTTGGCATTTGGCAGTGGAATCCCTATATCTGAGATCCTCAGGAATGAAATGCTACATCCAGTTTTTCTGTTGCACCTTCACACAAACAAGATGTGAAATTAGAACAGAAAGAGAGATTAATTGGAAAATTGGAAAGGAGGAGAAAGGAGGGAGGAGAAAATTATGTATTAAAAGAAAAGCCTGGCCCATCCCACTAACTCAGGAGAGCAAAGAAACTCAGATTGATACCATGGTGTTACCTCAGGCACATAGCCATCATAAACCACTATTATAATGAGAGTTTAATAAACTTAATAAAAGGGGTGGATAAGATTACTCCATGTGATTTTTGGTGTGCTTTCTGGGGAGAGTCTGTCTGCTCATACGAGGGTTTTTCTTCAGACACTGGCAGGATGCTGCTTCCATACTGATCTCTCTCTGCCCTTTCAAGACCCCTAATTTTACTGCTTTGATAAATACATGCCCTAAGTCCTAAATAGGGGTTGAATGCAGGCAATAGTGAAACTGGAAAGATCTTAGCCAACTACTGACAAACCAGGGAAAGCAAAACAGCTTCAGATGTGCAACTCACAACTCAGGGGGAGCAGGTGGTGCTGAACAGGGCCTTACAATTGAATTTCCCCTGCTCAATTTTTCCATGCTGTCCTTCCAGAGGCTTGGACTCCTTGTGTGTTGTCTTCAGCATGGACCTATGCATCTGTGCACCTACAAGCAGGCCACCCCTAAAGCTGCCATTTCTTTCAGTGGTTTGGCTTTCTGTATCAGTCTAAGCTTCTAGAACACCTGCCCAAAACCTCATCATCTCAGGACAGGTCAATATGGATCATATTATGATGGGTCATATAATATTAAAGCATATTCTGAATCAGCCGTTAGAAATATCTTTCTGAGTCGTAATGTAGTTCCATTGCTTCATCTTTGCATCTTTACATCTTTACCTTTTATAAGCAGATGTAAGCTTTCCGATTGTATCCTCACTCTCTGTACAGCAGATACATCTATTTGTGGAGCTTTTCATGGCTTCTCTCTGACAGGCTGTGCTGTCCCTGAAGGCCATCCAAAAGCTCCTTGTTAAAAATTTACAAGTCTCCCGTTCTCGTTTACATCATTCTGCAGCCCCTCATGTTCCTCCTCTGCACCCGTGAGCTGTCTCACAGTGGAAGTGCTATCACAGCGGATGCAGAGATGGGGTGTTCTGCCGAGGAGTGGCACAAAGACTGGGGGGTGGCGAGGTGAGCTTCCCAGGCATGCTGCCTGTGGAGGTGTGGAGCTACTGAGATCAGCAGGGAAGGTGTCAGGGTGAAAGCAGTCGTAGAAATCTGGCAGCAACAAAATGCTGCACCAGAATCTTCCAGCCATGTCTTGGTAGCCTGTAGCTGAAGGTAAAAACATTGATGACACAGCAAGCTGAAGAGGTCAATTGCAGCTTCCTCACGGCTCAGATTGTCTTTTGGAAGGGTTATTGTAGGTCTTACTGAGGTGTGCTCCATAAACTACTTTATTTATTCTATTTGTTTATTCATTTTACTCCTAATTTCATACACTTATTTTTTCTGGTAGCAACAAGGAAGAAAGTATTTAACATCTAGGCTAATCTTGGATTTTGGTGTTGTTAACAGTTTGTGTGGGAAGTTCAGCTTGCTAAATCTGTCAGCTTTCATGTGTGTGGTCTTTATTATTTATTTGACCCACTGTTACATTTAGGTGACTTAGCAGTGATGTGGACTTGGATTCTTGCTGGAAATTTATTCTTGTGTCTCAGTAGTACTAGATTCATGACTTTTCTTAGTGCTAAAGGGAAGACTGACCTTACCAATTCATATTGCCGTTCTCCAGAACATACAACTAGCACTTTTTAGTGCCTTTCTTCAGGATATAAGGATCGAAACACAAAAAAAGTTATAATGAATTATGTTGTCTTTAGGGTTCTTTTTCCACAGTGCAAGACTTATAACCTTCAAAGGTATTTCAGAAAACTTCAGAAATAATTTAACAATTAAAAAGTAATTTTAATGCATGGAGTCATAAATACCCTAGTTCATTACAAAAGACACCAACCCGTCCTGCGTTCCTCTGGTGTGCCATTTTATGAGACAGGGTGAACTTCATCTTCCGCCCCTTGCCTCAAGCGGCTGTGGTCTTCTGCCACTTGGTGCCAGCTGCAGTGCTCACCAGCCACCTCACAGGGATAATTCAACTCACTAACCCAGCAAAAAAGTGGGTATTTTCTGCAGGGTCAGCGAAACAAGTCAGGTCATGCAAGGGGTAGAAGGGGGCTGTGCTACAGAGAACAAAATGTCTTATGTCTGTCCTCATTAAACATTATGTCTATCCTTAAAGCCATCACCAGTTTTTATAGTGTTTTGCATGTGGATTTTTAAGTGGGTTGACTTAGCCTCTTACTTAAAACTCCCTGTGTCCCATGTGTTAGGTCTTCCTTATTCTCTTTATTTTGAAATTCAGCTGTTAATATATGGTTGTGTTGCATTTCAAAGAGTTCTGCTGTACAGCAAAGTAAGCATTGTGGTGATGGGCATTTTCTAGAACTATTAGCATAGTTATTCCTTTATTAAAAATTATTTCATGCAGCAAATCAATGCCTGATGTGATCTATCTAGTAGGAATAAAAAAAATGCCCTCCTGTATTTGCAATAAACTTTCATCCATTAGAAATATGCCACTAGACATTAAAATCAAATCACCTAAGGAAAGCAGCTTAACTCCTCTTTATCTTCAGCAACTTCAGCAGTTTTGCAGAGCCACCTGTAACTCAGAGTGGTTCAACAGCTCCCCACTCATGACCCCGTACAGACATACCAGGAACTAAATAAACCCTACTTACTAGCAATTAAAGTGATTTAATTTAAAACACACTGACAGATGCATAATGGGTTAATTAGAAAATAAGTAATTAGCAAATAGGATGGAAAAGGTTAAAAGGTTGTGGACTTTTGTTGTTTGCTTGGGAGAGATAGCGAAATCATCAGTGATTAAACTTTTTCTTTTAATTTCTGAGCTTAATTCTATTATTGTTAGCAGTAAATGAGGCAGCAAACAAGAAGAGAGGTCTAAAAAAAATAAGAAGAAATCACTGTTTTATCAGACATACTGAAAGGCCATTGTTAACACTTAGGCTATGTGATTTATTTCCAGTCTGCACACAAAAGCAGGCGCACATCTATAAAGTTTGTACTGAATATCAGGATTTATACACCTTCTGAGAAGAAGTAGTTGTCCTCTCCTCTCTGCATTGGGCCCCCACTGAGGTCAGGAAAAAGGGTATAAGAAGTGATAGAGATTTGAACACACCTCTCAGGAAACTGCCTGCCTTAAAGATTAAATCAGTGAATTATTTAGTTGGGAATATGCCATAATGTGTTTGTTCTCAAAAAAGAAAATGTTAAAATGGAATAGAACTTTGAATATGGTAACTTCTGAGCTGTGAAAATCCTCAGCTGAAATCCAGTTAACTTCATGCAGTGCTGGTTATACAGACAAAGCCATTACAGAGGGTACAAGCAATTTTCTGTTAAAAAAAGCAAAATAAGAGCTTCTACTTCATTTTCACTCAGAAGTATTATTCCTTCTCTCCATGACTTTTGTCTGCCCAAAACCAGAAGCAAATGGGCATTTAGATAGTTTTAATACAGTCATATTTTATGACCACTAGCTTATTGCCAGGTAACTTGAAACTTTATTTTTTTATAATAATAATTAAAAAATGTATTTATGTATCTATGAAACATGTGGTTTGTATTTTGAAATTTTAGAGGGAATGTTTGCAGAAAGCTTTGTCCAATTTGAGCCTAATTTTACTGAAGTCATTGAATTTTTTTCTTTTGAAAAATAAGCTTTTGGGTGAACCTCAGAAATAGCAATATGGAGTTTTCCATTTCAAAATATCAATTAAAACCAGGCACGAATTTTTCTTTTTAAATATAGCTGCCTTCTAACCTGATTACATGTCCACCAGTAACCATTAGCATAATTTGACCAAATTTCCCATAGCAGTCACATTCTTCCAGCATTCCTTGCTCTCTCCTGAGCATGGCTATCCTGTGCTCACTTTCTCGTCACTTCACCAAGCCATAGTTAACTCTCAACAGTCGGTCCAGCCCCTTAATCCTTTAACTTTACATGTTTGTCCCTCCCTTTCTACTAGTCATACTTTTTTGTGTCTCTGGTGTGCTTTCAATGTGCCTTCAGGGATGTTTTCTGCTTTACTGCTTGATATAAAGCCTGAACCTACACATCCAGAGATGCACTGTTCTCTTTTGGTGTGTGTCATGCTGTCATCAACTCTCTAATGCCCATTTCCCTTGAGCCACATCTGCAGTGGCAGGCAAAGACTCCAGGTCTGCCAGTTTGACTTTGTGGAAAGGATCTTGCAGAGATTTTAGCTAGTCTTTATTCACCCACCATGGATTTTGCTGGCTAGGGATATAGATTTCAGAAAACAACTAACTTACTGTTCTGTTACTTAAATTTTGTTGAAAATCAACTCCTTCAAAATTTTCCCCCAATTATAATTGAGTTTAAGCCATATATTTCAGGTCTGGAATCTGTGTCGAACATTTCAGAATTCAGTGGTTTGGCAATTCAGCTATCAGTTTTTAGGAAAAATAGAATCAAATTTGGAAACTCATCAAGTCACACAATAGACAAAACCCATGAGAGTAAATCCATAGCTGTAAAAGCATCTCTTGTTTTCTTTTCCAAAGGAAAAGGTTTTCTGCAAAGTTCTATATATTTGCACACGGTAACTCAAAGCCTGCAACACAGATAACAGTTTTTCATTTAGAACTTTTTTTTTCATTTTAGAATTTATTTTTTCAACTAAGTGGTGAATTTCTGAGGCTCTGGTTAAGAAAAGCAGAAAGCCTAAAGCTGAGTTAATTCTGCCGTTCATATCTGAATCCCCGAAAATAGCTCTAACAAATGCCAGTACCAATCTTTAGGGTAATACTTATCCCTATTCAGAGTGACATTTGTAGATTGGAACATCGTCATTTCTGCTTCACTGATTTTTTAGGCACAGCATATATAAGATGCATTGACAAAATAGATTCATGTTAACAAGATTCATCCAGGTGCCTCCCCTCCTGACATTTAGAAAATATTCTTTTTCTTAATCTATTCCATCATAAAGAGGGAAATTCCCCAGTTTCAAGGAAAGTCTTTGAAATTTATTATCTTTGGGATTAACTAACATTGGTCAGTTGCAGAGTAGGTAGGTAATTCAAGACAACTTTCATCTAATATACACTTCTAAGTGAGTAATAAGAGAAATTAGCATCGAAGATAAACTGTCCCTTGTTGAAATTTCAGGGAGAGCTAATGTTTCCTGAGTCAACAGAACAAAACAGACAAACAAGAGAAGTTTTATGTCAAAGCTGTTGTCTGAATGGAACACCCATGTGCTGGAGAAAGAACACGTAAGCCATGAAGTGTCTCAAAAAACCACCGAAATAATCACTCAAATTAGAGATCTTTCGTATTACCTCCCTTTGCTTTTCTATCATTCTCGGCCCTCCAGGGTCCTTGCTCAACTGGATATTTATTCAAGTTGGTAGAGGTCTTTGTGAATTAAGGCTTAAATATTCAATTATACAAACATCACTTAATTCACAGCTACAGATGAGCTACTCTTTTGCAAATCTGGCTAGCTTGCACAGTAATGCTTCATGTTAAGAGAGTCGCTCACAGGCAGTAGAACCCTGGTTATCAAAATAGTGGCTGAATAGGGCTGTCTCCAATTCTGTGCTCCTCTCATGCCCTCCTGTGTACACAAGTAGTAGGCCAAAGCAAAGTGCTAGAGAGCTGACATTTCTGCTAGGGGATGAAGTAAAGCGAAGAGAAGACTGCAGCCCATTATGCTGACTGAGTGTTAAGCTGAGCGTAAGTAGATTTCTTAGAGCCTTTACATCTTAGGGGCAGTCAGCAGCTCCAGATCGTGATAATAAGTGATTTGAGATACTCTGGAAATGAGATAACGTTACTCATTTCTGTAAGTACAGGGCGAGAGGAGAATTACATATTCCATTTTCTGCTTGATGCCCAGGTGGTTTAAAGGTAATATTACAGTCTCTCTCTGTGTTCTTTCAATGATACTTATGAAACTGCCTTTCTAATCTGTTTAGGCTACTGGGAAACCAACAGGCACACTAAAACTCTGTTTCTTTTTGCCTATGAAGAAATGCATTATTGTATTTTCCATGCATAATATTGCATTATTATATTTTCCATTTATAAAAAGATATATTTACCCCAATACAGTAAGTCATTAAGTTTTTATGAAATCATAAAAACAAGTTTTATCTTGCTTTTGTCTTGCATTACTTTATTTTGCGGTGCTGGGTCTCTTTTTTTTGTAGCTGTGTTCAAATCAACAGCTTTATCATTCAGGCTGTCCTGCAAACCGTATGCCAGATCCAAAGCCTTATCACAATGAAACTATAGGAAGAATTAGCTTTTCTGTCTAAATCGGTAGTGTTCATCCTGCAGATCTGCTTACTGAAACACAAGAGCTTTCAAAAATGTGTAAAACAGTGAAGTTACCATTATCTTTTATGAGACATATTGTCTGCATGTAATAATTTTCTGGCTTTCGTGCTGTAAAAAATCTGCTGATGCCTGCACAGAGCTGAGCACGAGTTGAGTCTGTGTGAGGAGGACATTACACAGAACTACTGGACATTCCTATTAGAAAGCTCAATAGCTCTTTGCCTTTTTGTTCCTATGTTTCGGGATAGACTGCAAATATCTGTATTATACAGATAGTGCACTGTGGTTTTGATTTTATGCTTTATTGCATGTTTTTGTGTCCTCATGACTTGAGCTATACTAGCAATAAAAAGCATGAGTCAAAGCCCACTTCTGAGCTTGTGCCTACAAGCTGGTTTTTATGGGTGCATTTCATTAAACATATTTGGAAAACTAGATAGATTTTTGTTTCTCATGCAATGTGCAGTTGTTCATTACGTTTTGCAAGGGAGGAAATACTGCTGGCTCATGATAAATGTATCATGTACAATAAGCCATGGTTAGTACATTTTATACTGAATATGTGTAACTTGCAAAATCCTCTGTATAACTTGGTCCAAAATACTAATTTTGCTTTGCTGTTAAATACTGAAATGTTAAATATTGAAACAAATTTAAAAATTCAGTTAGGCATCAATACAGCCTATGGGCTACCTTGTAATTTTTCCTGATGCGGAGTTGCTACTCTGGATTTTTCACTAAAGATGAACTTAAAAGTGAGAGCAACTTTCACGGAGGGAGTTTGCAGAACAAAATATTCAGATGATACATCCCATAATTCATCACCCCCAAGCCAAGGTAGCCCCCAAGGAAAAAGGAAGTGCCATAACTTGTGGAATGGCAGGGAATGAGGGGCTGGTGTCCTGGGGCACTCGCTCTGACTGCGATGGAGCTTTCCCCATGCGCCCAGTTCCAAAGCCTACATGCTCTGCTATCCCGCTCAGTGCCCTCGTCAGCTCCCTGCTGTGTCCCAGGACCTGGGCAGGGTCCCCCTCGTCGCCGTCTGCCAGCAGCCCGCCTCTCTTCTCGGCACAAGGCTGCTCTCCCTGGAGGCAGCCCAGCTCCCGGCAGGCGTTGTGTAAGAGTGTTGTGTAAGAGTGGCAGGGATTAGCCAGAGACGTCGGGAGTTGCAGGTAGGGTTACAGGAGGGACTTGTGCAAATGAGCCAGGTTGTCCCATGGCCCTTCCTCTAGCTTTTAAAAGGGGATGTCAAGGAGAAGTCCAGCAAGGAGCCGGGCAGCCTGTCAGTGCTTCTGAAAGGTGCAAAATCCCTTTTCCCACCTGTTCCTGCCTTGAGAAGAGACAGGAGGCAGCAGTGCTTGTCCACCCTGTGCAGCTGCTTGATGAGTGGGAAGGGAAGCCTGACGCCTGCCAGAAGGTGTGCGGTTCATGGTATGGGCAGGAACCGGGATTCAAACCACAAAATTACCCTGGTCCTGGCCTAGAGGAGACTGGCAGCCACCACTTAAATCTGAAGCCTCAGAATACAGTCAAAAACACCCTCATCCCCTGGGCAGTACTCCTTTTACATAGTCACTGGTTAATCTGATGCATTCATGTGAAGGAGGAGGCATTTGGTGAAAGTGGGAAAACTACACTGATTAATGCTAATTGGTTAATCACCTTTCATTATGGATAAAGTAAGGATGTGCAGTAACTGGCAGTATGGCTAGACAGTGCTTCTGTATTGGAGACCAAAGCCTGAGAATTAATTCCAAATACCACCTATTCAGGCCAGAGGACCTGAAGATTCCAGACATGTCTCTTCTTTAAAATTTATTTTGGGGCAGTATAAGAATATTCTTTTCCTGGCACAGGGCTGTAGATCTGAAACAACAGTCAGTATCGGGATGGAGTATGTTTTTTGCTGCTTCCATTTGAGGTATCCAATATGATCATGACGACTACCTTGTTTGAAGAAAAAAAAAAAAGAAAAAGTAGGGTATAACCCTAGTGACAGAGAAGGAGCACACTGCCCAGTCTGCTATCACAGCTCTCTAGCAGGGAGGTCATGCGGGATGTGAGATAGCAGCCTCTGAATTAGTGCTGTGTGCTCAGGGACTGTGACTCAGAGCCATGAGACCTTGGGTAGCTCTTTTGTGGGCAAGTAAGTGCTCAACACACAAAAGATAATCTAACAAAGCCTGCTCCCTGTTCCCTGTGACGTTAGCAAAGCTTAGCCATAAAAATTATGTCATTTCTGGCAAGAAAGAAACTTACTCTGCAGTGTCCGTAAAGACCCCCAGACATTACTGGCCTGATGTAGTCTGTGACTCATCTGCATCCTTCCCGTTCATGCCTGTTCAGGTACTTTTTAGCTGTAGACTCTTAAAAAGAACCTGATTTCCTCCAACATCTTACACAACTATGCCTTCAAGAGGAACTGGCTATAATTAATGTAGACACCACTTAATATTCTTGCTCATGCGAAGTAGAAGCTGTTTTGTGCCTTCAGAAGACTGTGCTATGTATAGGCCAGAATGGACAAATAGTTCTGTATTTCCACGATGTTTCCATCTATGGGCCACATTCCTTGGAAAGAAAAATAGGGAATTACTTCTGGCATATAAAATGAGGAATACAAGCATCCTTTAGAAAAGATTCCAGGACATTCGGGAAGATTATTAAAATAATAAAATATTTTAATTATCATTATGATTTTAATTATTATTTATTATTATTTTAATTAATGGTTTAAATACTCATAATAATGATGATTAAAATCATCATCACAAAGCAGGTATTACAAATGGGCTCAGTTACCGTGGATCTTTTGGCAGTTGCTAAATTGACCTAGTGGAGATGCCAGGTGGGCGAGATGCTGTACATTCACAGCAACATCAAGACCTGCTCCAAGAAACTTTATCTCTAGGCAGGGATGAGGAGAAAAAGAGGATGCACACTCTCCATTTTAAACTGTGGCACACAAGAAGACTGCCAAAGCCAGATATGTTAGTGTAATGCTTTAAACAAAAGACCAGCTTTTCTTATAGTAATTTTGTAATTAGTTTTTTTACACGAGTGACAGCTGCTTTTATGCCAAGTCCTAGTCTCATCAGGGAAAATGGCAAAACTCCCAGGATAACTAGAATTTTTTTCTTTATACAGAATTCATTGAAGAACATTGTATTTATCCCTTTTTTTCGTCCTTTTTAATAGATTGGTGCAAAACCAATAATTTTAGGTTTAGTAAGTAATTATTTACAGGAGGGGCAGAATTTTTGTTTAAAACACTCAATTGTTTACTTCAAGTATGCTTGTGTGTCACTGAGTCACCAAACCACAATTAAATTCTGGGAAATGGCTTATTGTTGAGGTTCACGATGTCCCATGACGTGGTGGGATGGGTCAGAGTCTGATTTTAATTGGAGGCCTGATCTAAACTAGTATCCTTTCAAATCAGGATTGACAAACTGTGAAGGATTTTGGAGTTCCACAGGATGTCAGTAGCAAAAGAGAGACCTTGCATTGTCACCTCTGGTTGTGTGGTTTCTACATGGCAAATATCAAGCAGAGTATTTGGTCTTCCCTTATAAAATTAAAGTGATTCTGTCTTTTCTAGGAGCCCAAATGAAGTCTTGGGTGGCTTGCTTGGGAGAAAAGCAAGGAGGTAAAAACACATTGTCACATGTATGCTGGAGAATATTTTACCAGTTCATGGACTTGTTAGGATTGGAAGGGACTTCTGGAGATGATCCAGTCCAACCCTCCTGCCAAGGCAGGGTCACCTAGAGCAGGTTACAGGTGACACAGGAACGTGGCCAGCTGTGTTTAAATGTCTCCAGAGAAGGAGACTCCATGACTTCCCAGGGTGACGCGTTACAGTGCTCTGTGTCCCTCATGTAAAGAAGTTCCTCATGTTGAGGTTCCTGCTGTAAAACTTTAAGTAGGTTTTACATTGTGCTTGCTTTGCAAATAGAATGAACATCATATCCTGAAATCAGTAATTTTCTATTAAATATAATATACTACAGGGAGAAATAATTTCAGATTATTAGGAAATTAGAAAGGAAAGAATAAATTTGTGCATATTTTTTTCTTTTTGCCCTCTGGTGACCAGTGAGGGGGCCCAAGGACATGGCCTGAAGAGATTTATGTTGGAAAAGGTTCTTCTCTCAGAGGGTGGTCAGACACTGGAACAGTCTCCCCAGGGAACTGGTCACGGTCCCAAGCCTGCCAGAGCTCCAGGAGCTTGAGGCTCACGGCACACTCTCAGGCACATGGTGTCATCTGCAAAATCACAGAATCATAGAATCTGCTAAGTTGGAAGGGACCCATCAGTATCACATTCCTAGAGTTGTGCTGTGCAGGGCCAGGAGCTGGACTTCGATGATCCTTGTGGGTCCCTTCCAGCTCAGGATAGTCTATGATTATGGGTTTGTTTGGATTTTTTTCCTTTTTTTTTTTTTATGTGGGAGAGGGGGTGTATGCGTGTTTTTGTTCTGTGGGGGGGTCTTGTGTGTTGTTGTTTGTTGAGTTGTTTTTTTGTTTTTGTTTTTTTTTTCTTAATCATGAGCAATTCCGACCTTTGGAGTAGCAATTAATTTAATTTAAAGATAAATGCAGACATGCCCGGTTAAGGCAAGGAGGCACGGAGTGATGGAAAAGCCCGGGAATAGCGCTTCGGGCTGCGGCCGCCAGGGGGCGCTGCCGCGCCGCGGGCGGGTTCTGCCTCCCGGCGTCTCTTCCCTGCGGCCCTTCCCTACGGCCGTTCCCTTCCCTGCGGCTCCTGCCGGCGCCTCTTCCCTGCGGCCCTTCCCTACGGCCGTTCCCTTCCCTGCGGCTCCTCCCGGCGCCTCTTCCCTCCGGCCCTTCCTTGCGGCCCTTCCCTACGGCCGTTCCCTTCCCTGCGGCTCCTGCCGGCGCCTCTTCCCTGCGGCGCTTCCCTGCGGCCCTACCCTTCCCTGCGGCCCTTCGTCCCCGCGGCGCCTCTGTGGGCGCGGGGCATGGCCCTGCCTCACAGCCCGTCTCGAGTAGCGGGGCGCGAAGTGGCGCCCCGGGCGCGGGGCGTGCCGCCCACACGGCGTGTGCCTGAGCAGAGCCTCCGGTGTGGGAGCGCCCCGGACGCCGATGGGCTGAGGGGAAGCGGCGGGGCTGCGTCCTGGATACATTAATTACCCGGCGCTGCTGCTCACCTGCTCTCGTTCTGACCCCTGCCTAAACACAACAGATGCGCTCCATGTTCAGCCTGCTGCTAGGGGAGGATATTTGTTTCAAGGGAAAGACTCCCTGTGTGAGGAGACGGTGGCCAAGAGGAAATACGGACAGGGCTATGGCACTGGATGGATGCAGAGAAATGAAGTCCACAAGTTTGTTAGCAAAGATCAATTTCTCACCATAAAATGATGATCAGGACAATTTAAGAGAGGTTCTACTTCCTCTCTAAAATGTCACTTCCACGCTAACATTAGAAGACAGGTGTTTCTTGATCGTACAATCAGCAAGGTTGGAAGGGGCCTTTAAGATCATCCAGTCCAACCATCAATCCAGAACTACCACTGTAACCCCTAAACCACTAAAGCACACCACCCAGGGCCAGATCCAGATGCCTCTTAAATACCTCCAGGGATGGTGACTCTACAACCTCCCTGGGCAACTTATTCTAGTGCCTGACTGCCCTAACAGTGAAAAACTTTTTCTAATATCTAATCTGAGTCTCCTGTGTCTCAGTTGAGGGCCATTTCCTCTGGTCCTCTCACTGCAGTCACAGTAGAAGAGACTGACCCCCACCTCACTACAGCCTCCTTTTAGGGAGTTGTAGAGAGGGATGAGGTTCCCCCTGAGCCTCCTCTTCTCCAGGCTAAACAAACCCAGCTCCCTCAGCCCTTCCTCATAGGACATGTTTTCTTCACAAGCTTTGTTGCCCTTCTCTGGACATGCTCCAGCACCTCAATGTTCTTTTTAAAGTGAGGGCTGAAAACTGAACACAGTACTTGAAGTGTGGCCTCATCAGTGCTGAGTACAGGGGGATGTTCCAGAGAGCATGACTGTTCTCGAGCTAGTTTTCCACAGGCATTAGTGGGGTCAGTTTTAGGCCCGGGATTTCTTACTTTAAAATTCTAATGAGATCTTGTCTCTATTCTGGAGTAATGCCTTTAGGATTGCCTCTGCTCGGGTTGGATTGTTGGCGCTTAAACTAGGGAGTGAGCTGGGATCATCCACCTGGGCACTGTGTTTTGGGCAGGGATGGCTCAACAAAGGCATGCTGCCTGTGATGCCTCCATGTGAAAAACGTGAGGGCTGGTATATATACTGACATGGCTGAAGGATGATATCGTAACTGGTATCCATGGCTTTCTCTCCTGGCACTAAATTAGTTTGCAGGGCTTCAATCTTTGTCACCAAACAGAAAAAGAGTATAGTTAGTATACCAGTGTGTGTGTATGGACATATGAAAGGGGAGCACGATCTAAATATTAAAACCAGAACTTCAAAATTCAGTTCTTCACAGCTGCAGGTGTCTTGTTAATAAAATAGAAGATGTCGTTGTTCAAAAGTTAAGTATTAAGTACATATAAATTAGTTTTCTACTGAGTAAAATTACTATTTACATCTCAGAACTTTTACAAAGTCAATAGACTTTTGGGTTTCAAATGACTGAGGAAGAACCGGTGTAACTGTAACTGTAAAAGAGAACTTTTAATTCCTTTGAATCCTGTGTTTTTACTGAACCTGAGAGTAATGGGCATATATCATTAGAAACTGTGAAGTAGAAACCAGTTAGCTCCTGAAGTTACATATTAGACTTAGAGGAACTTCTGCAAAAAAAAAAAAAAAATGGAAAGTGTTCCATGGAGTGGGCAGAAGCATTTTTTTTTTCTGCATCAGTAGGTACAAGCCTTTAGACCTTGCTTCCAAATCCCTGTCAGCCACAGCTCCTCCAGTCCACCATGCTTTGGACCTGAATTACATTTGTTACCTCATGCAGCCAAGCAAGGTGCTTTGAATTTGATTTGTTAAGCCATCAGACATGGACCATGCTATTCAAGATCCAGAATGTTCCATCTTGCTTAAATGTTAATGGTATTCTGCAGATGTGCATTTATGGACATATTACATGGGGGTTTTTTTGCTTTTCTTTGGCAGGTGACATTGGTGATGGAAGAAGGACAAGAATGATTACATATCCATAACTCCCAGCAGTATGTCAGGTAATCATATTACATAAGGACATCTATGCAATATTTCTTGCCTTTCTGGAATGATTATTGCTAAATATTTGCTGAAAAATACTTCAACAATTTCTGAATTCACTGGTGCTGGGAATGGAAATCTTTCCTCTACCTAGAGCACAGAGATGTGGGACACATAGTAATCTTCCCCAACATTTTTGAAACTCTCATCTTCCTTGGTTTACCTTCTGGAACCTAGTTGTATTCTAAATGCACATTCTAACTTCAGCATTCCTGCTGAAGCTGCCAGCACAGAAACAGTTTCTGCTGAATATCCTGGCCTAAGTTGTTTTGTAACATGAACATATCCCCTGAGCTTCAAAGTGAGACAGTCAAACTTATTTTACGGAGATTGCCAAGTGCACTTCAGAGAATTATTGACTAAGTCTGCAGGTGGGCTGAAGATCCAGAGTTGACATGACCATTAACCATTTTAAGCCTACTTAACCATGTTATCCCTGCCAGTTGCAAAGCATCTGAAGGCTACACATAAATTAGCTGTGTCAAAACCCCCACGTATCTAATCCCAGAACAGGGTGTCTAGAAAGACGTGCTTGTTATGTGGAGATCATATAGAAGGCCAGAGAATTTCAGACTTCCAGAATTTGTTTTAGTATTCATCAATTTGCCTAAGAAAATGTTCTACTGATAATGTTTGCCAATGTGTATTTCGAGAGCCAAATGCTTAAAAGGGACCTTTTAAAAGCCTGTTTGCAAAATGCAACTTATGCTGCATAGGAAAAATCATTACTAACAAGACTGTAATCCTAGTGTTCTGCCCAAGGGACAGCTTATTTTTACTGACTATGCAGATCAAATATCCTTTCCTTTTCCTTAGAAAGCTCCCATCGATTTGTACTGGCCAACAAAGGGGTAAGAGCTGCATTCACCAACAAAGATGGTCTTCTAACTTTAGGTTTCTAGATAAGAAGTAGAGGGTAAAATTCATGGGAAGAAACAGAGTATTATATAAATACATGCTTTCATAGTAAAACATATTATATGATAATATGAAAAGGTATGTCTTACGGTTTCTTTGCTGCCCATTGAAGCAGAGGTGAATATAAGAAGGAGGCAGAGGGCGTTGAGGCATTTTGTGGAATGAAGTGGAATACTGACCCTTGGTTGGTGTGTCAGGCTCTGACTTAGCATCACTGCCACGTGAGGATCAGGAAGGAGTTAGTGTCCTTAGGCTGCATTGGCAAGGCCTGCGAGGGTGGTTTTGCATTGTCCTGCAGGCATTCTGGGCATGGTGTTTTCATTTGGCAAATATCTGTTTTGGAAGAATTTAAAGCATTGCCATGTAACTTGGTCTCTTCCAACTCTGTTGTGCTCTCCCCTGTCTCATGTTAAACTGTGTTTTATGGTATTTTACTACAGGGCTTGATGTTGCTGTGGTTTTGGAGGGAGCAATTAATAGCTTCTGCTGTGTGATGGCAAGAGATGAGGAAGGAAATGCAGTGTACCCATTTTATCCTCACCTTATCTTTTGGATCTGTGGCTTCCTGTAGAGGACGGTTTTATGGAGATTTTCCTCTAGCACTCTAACCAGTCCTGTCTCCCTGGACTTGCCCCTGGCAGGGCAGCTCTCCTAAGTTCAGTGAAACACAAAACCTAATTGAAAGGACCTACATTTTCTGCATTTCTTTTGACAGAAGTCAGCAGAACAAATATGTGCAAAGAAGATAATCAAGCAAAAAAAAAAAAAAAAAATTGAGATGGAGATGACTGTTTGTACAGCTGTAGATGTCCAGCACTTTTCATTATGAGCAATTCATATTTTCTGTTTCTGGTTATAGGAATGACATTCCCTACATGAGTGTAAATGTGAAAAGAAGCATGGATGAAGTGAAAGTCTTTCAAACGGTATTAAAACTTCGTAAATACCACCATCCAGAGCCAGACAAGAGTCCTTTTCTAATAATGGAAGTTTAGCTTCTGTTACTGAGTCACTGGAATATGGGAGCAGAATCTAATACGAAACCAAACCAGCTGGCTAAAATAACAGGCTGTATTATTCTGTATTTTTGATAGATAATTTCTCTCCCCATATGTTATGTTTCTCCTGCAGTATGTATTTTCCTCTTGGAGGCACTGCCTGAAAGTCTTCAGGTTCTCGTGCAATCTAGAGAAGTTTTTCTGACAGGAGATTGTAGAATTTTACCTTGACAATAAAGCTAGGTTTTAGTACATTTGCAGTTTCCATAAGAAAAATATTTTGAATATTTTGACATCTCAACTTTAAAAACACGTACTGATATGACTATTTTACGTGCTTATAGCCTTTAATAGAGAGAGTTTTAATAGAGAGTTGTAGTTTGCCGAAATTATTTGGGGAATTTCAAAGTTATGGGTATCATGGAAGTATTTCAGAAATAAAAAAGCCCTTACTTAAAAGTGAGTAAAATTAAAAATAAAAAGCAGAGTGAATGTGCTAGGTAAAAATTTGCATGCAAAAAGCTAAACTGAAACACAAATACTGAATTAATGAAGTCAAAGCTACTCTTCCTTTTTCTTAGAATGCAGTCAGAGTTCGCCCAGCAATACAGATAGAGTTAATGAACATCTAATATTGGGTACTTGATGTTGTAAGAAGCAGACAAATGAAAAGCTGGACCTACAGGTTTTGTAGACAGTGTTTGTCAGTTTGCTTTTGCCACTCTGCCAGTTCTAGGTGTCAGGACTTGCCAAACCAGTTTTCTTTTTTACACCTAGCACAAATGATGACCAAACACTGACATAAAGGGATGCTTCAGGAGAGGGAGAGGTGGACATAATATGTCTTTGAGTACAATCTCTGAGACAGATGCATTCTGTTCTCATTAACTGAAGCTTGGTAAAGTAAATAGTTTTCAGATGAGCCATCACACACTTAAATGTAACAAAGCAAATCTAAAAGTTTAGCTTTTCTGTTTTGAAACGTTTTTATTAAAGGTGGCTTGTCTTTTATAGAATCACAGAATGGCTTGGGTCGGAAAGGACCTTTAAAAGTTGTCTCGTCCAGCCCCTCTGCAAATGAGCAGGGACATCTTCAACTAGATCAGGTTTCTCAGGTGCCTATCCGACCTGATTGTGAATGGGATGGGGTGCACCTTCTCTGGGCAACGTGTTACAATGTTTTTAACACCCTCATTGTAAAAACCTTCTTCCTTATATCTAATCTAAATCGACCCTCTTTCAGTTTAAAACAATTACCCCTTGTCTTGTTGCAACAGGCTATAAAAAGTTTGTCCCCATCTTTCTTATAGGCCCCCTTCAGGTACTAAAAAGCCACAATAAAGTCTCTCTAGAGCTTTCCCTTCTCAAGGCTGAACAGTTCCAACTTTTTCAAGCTTTCCTCATAGGAGAGGTGTTTGATTCCTGTGATCACTTTGGTGGCCTTCCTCTGGACTCGCAGATCCATGTCCTTCCTGCCCTGAGGACCCCAGAGCTGGATGCAGTGCTCCAGGTGGGGTCTCATGAGAGGGAAATTGAGGGGCAGAATTTCTTTTCTTGCTCTGGTGGCCACTCTGCTTTGGATGCAGCTCATGGTATGATTGGTTTTCTGGGCTGCAACAACAGCATTCATCAGCAGTTTTACGGTTGACACCGACAATTGCTGCCCACAGAGTAATATCTGAGAAAAAAAATTTTATCAGCATTATAAAATCAGTACTATCTTAGTAATAACAGCAAGTTCTCTCATGTGCATACATTTGCACAATAGAGTAGTAAAAAGGTTGGAAAGTATTATTTTCTCATTGAGAAAATAGTACTTTCAAATTAATATGTAATGTAATTTTGAAAGTTTAATTTAATTTAATTCTGGTTTAGCATCAGTATTCACTGGCCGTAGCTATCACTAAAGGCTACCTTTTGTACATTTTCTCCCAAAATGAAGGACAAACCCTGAGATATATCTTCATCTTACTTTATTTACTGGAGTGAGAACTGAAGAAGAAATTCAAGAATGGGTTCTAAAACATAGAAAATAGTATTTGTAAGATACAATAAATCTCATCATTTTTACCTTTATGGCAGATGAAGAGAAAATTTAAAGAGTGGAATAGTGGTTCCAGTAAAAACTGCAGCAGTTTTTTCACGGATTTCAGTAAGGCCAGGGTTTTGCTCTGCTTTTACTTGGGAGCTTCAAAATCAACTCAGTCATTGTGCTTCTACTTAAATATCCACACTGTTCTATTTGGTAATGACTGTAAGTTAGATCAAGATAGGAATTATAATAAAATTAAGTGCTTACATTGGGGAATATAATTTAAATGTCATAAATGCATATTTTCAGTAAGTAGAATTTAATATGCAACGTTTCTTGAAACAGGTCCCTCATTTGGAGAAGAAAATTAATCAGCTTTTGTGCAACAAATCCATTTGAAAACCAGTGTCTCCAGGGGTGTTGCATGTAGTTTCCAAGAACTGGGAAAAGTAATAGAATAGGAAAGGTACCACATTTTCTTCATGAGTCTTTTCACTGTAATGCTCATTACCCTGTATACTTGACATTAATTCAGATGGAGAACAGTTTATTGTTTAGCATCAGCTGAGAAGTTATTTCTCCTGTATTTCTATAATGAATTTCCTAGGATAATTTATTTGACATACATCACTGTCTGACACTTCTTTGCCTGCCAGACGATGATAAAATCCGACTAACTCAAGTGCATTATTTCTTTTAAGTAACAGACTTTTTAGGACGACAGTAAATACTTTAATATAAGGTTTTGTTATGCCAGGATTCAGCAGCTTTGTAATGAGCTTTTGGGGATTTTCAAAAGGTTAACAAGATTTATATTGTGGGATGTTTTTGCATGAAGCTATGAATCACTCCATGATGGCTCTTATTACTTAGAAGCGTATTTCTGAATATGCAGTTAAAAATATCACACTAGCTAAGTTCTAGGTTACAGACACTCTGGGTTAATTTTACCTTTTTTTTTTTTGGTTCAGAATTTAATATTTTTAAAAGTGCTTTGTAAAAGTGCTGTATAAATACAAAAGCCAAGTAGTCTGTGAAACATTTTCTAATGGTTCAGATTTTATGCAATTCTTTAATATTTTAGTGTTTTCTTTCCAACTTATGACTACCTGCTGTTTTTTCCACAAAAGATTACACTTTTTTTTTTAAAAAAAGGGGGAGGGATCTGGTTAGATTTCACGAAGAACGGAACAAACAAACTTGTTTGTTTGTTTTGGGGTATTTTGGTTTGTTTGGGGTTTTTGTTTTGGTTTGGTTTTTGTTTTTAGGTTTTTTTTAGTTTTGTAGGATTTGCTAGTCATTTTAAGTACATTTCATTATGTTAATGCTGATATGTTTTTCCTTTTCTATTTTGTTTTTAACGATCCATCAGTATATGTAGTCCCTTTCTTATAGTAGTTTTATTTAAGCTAAAGCTGTTTCTTTTGTTAACTCATTTTTCTGAAATTTATTTCTGATGGGAGCAGACTGTTGTGTTTAAAATTTTGAGTATAACTCTTAGACTGTGTGGCTGTGTTCCACTACTGGCATCAGGTTAGGAGGACTGCAAAGGGTTGTCAGTATAAAATGTACTTGTTCATTTCACAGGCAAGAAGCTTTTAGAGCAGTTATTTAAAAAGACTAAAATGTCCTTCTGTTTTTTCTAAGCCTTCTCCCTTAGCTTATAAAATAAAACACTTTGCTGTGCTTGCCACAGGAGTTGCAGCCTGCCATTTTATGATCTTCGAAAGCCTGCCCACAGTTGCTGGTTATTTCTTCTGATAACTGTATGTCAGAGCAATGAACTTACAACACTTGTCCTTGGTATTGATTCTTATATGTAGACAGGACTGTAATTTTTTTTTTTGGTGCCAATTGTAAAGCTGTTGGTAAACTCTAGGATCAATCCAATCAGACATTTTCCAGTTGTTTCCATATAAACAAAATACCTTTTACATTCACTAAATGCACTTCTCATTATGTTCTTTAAAAGCTTCAGATTTGCTACAGTGTTTATCATAGAAGAAGACAAATGTTTAAGGAAATGTGTAAATGTTGCAATACACGAAGGCCAGACTTTCATTATTGCTTTGTTGTGTTTCTGAAAATGCTTTAGACCTGTACCAAGCTTCAGTTTGTTTCAAGTTTAAAAAAATTCTCTCGTCACATCCAAGTTTGTCTTTCTTACTGAAAAAGCCTTTGACTGCATTGTTTGGGCAAACTTTATTTATTTACTTTTTTTCTCTTTTACAAATTACATATTTGTCAAGACTGCTAGTTTTAGTACCTTTGTTTATTTTACCTGGCCATTACTCAAACCTCAGTCCTTCAACGAGGGGTATTATTTCAAGATACTGGCTATCTCTTTAAGCAATTCTAGACCTAAAGTAACTTGAACTGTTTCACCACCTTGAAAAAAGAAAGAGCTTCAATTATGTGCATGTATCCCCAGGATTTCTTTAGCAAGCAGTGGCCAAATATACTGTCCATTCCCCAGTGCAAAGAAGTGGAAGGTCTAATGAGAGATTAGGGAAAGACCATATGAATTGATTTGAAAGCTCATGACCAAAATAGTACTTAGAATCAGGATTATTTTAGGAAAAGGTGACAGTGATCTGAAGTGATTTGTGGAAGTGATTTGAGTGATTTCCTAAATGGTTTCACTGTAACTTACTTGTTTTTAACGATCTATTTTATGTATTTTGAGCCATATTCTGAAAATGGTCTTTTGTCTTCTCACTTTTATTTTAGTAGGTTCCCAGGCATTACAAGAATTATCTAACACGACGTGAACAGAGTAAGCATCCATTAATGTTCCTGTATTCACACAAACAGTAGTCTGCAAAATGAGCCCTGGAGAGGTGGATTGCTGTCTGTTGGGCATTAAATCAATCTTGCTTTAAAAAACAAACAAAGGGAGGTGATTCTGCACATAAAGAGACAGACACTGGGATTCCTTGCCAGAGGGGTTTGTGAATACAAGAAATGTACACAAGAGTAGACTGGGCTATACTTCAAAGAGAGATCCATTGGGTATTACTACATTTTAGAATGGCCACAAGGGCTCAGGCAGTCCCTTGGGCTGTCGTGTAGCTGGGGATTGGGACACTCTTGGTGGGAACTCTCATACATGCTTGCTTTGTTCTTACTCTTCCCTGGGTACCCACTTATGACTCATGTTGCAGAACAGCAGCCAGGTGAGCCCTGTGGTTTGAACAGAACTGCTGTGCTCAGGTATAGCTTCTTCTCAGAAAAACTCCCTCCCATGTGTTGTACAGAACTATGAGAGGGAAGAACGCACTGTTTTAGTTCCATTGTGTGTCCTGCTTTTCCCCATATAGCTTTGCTCATTAATTTCTTTTGGTAAGTTTGTTTTATCTGTAGCTGCTACAAGATTCCATATTGGCCTGCACAATTCCTGTTCATTTCTCAAAGGGCAGGTTTTCAGAGAGCTCTTTACATACCAAAACCCTGAACCTTGATCCATTTTCTTCTCTGTGCTCAGAACCTGCCTCTGGTTAACTTACAGATGAACTGTCATGTTCTTCTGGATATTCTCTTTCTCTGATTAATTTTTTCTCATGTTTAAGAATTTGAGCAAAATGTCAAGCCCAGCTCTTGATAAGTATATGTGTAGTATTACTTTAACAGTTAATAGAAATTTAATGTGTTTTTAAAAAGTGATTGCACTGATTCAGAGAGGAGCTCATTAAGATATATCAAGAACAAGGATAAAGCTATTGCACTGTTTATTACAAGTTTCCTAATATTGCCTTTTCTTACACATTAGAAACTGTTTACAAAGTTTATTGTAATTATCCGTGCTCTCTTCTTTCATGGTGATTTAATACTTGTCCAAAAGATTGGAAATATTGAAATTTAATTTATCTTGAAATCCATATTCTAAAAAGCAATATTTAAATATTTTATAATATTGCCACTGCTAAAGCAAGTAGCAGGACAACAGTCATGGATTGAATAACCCTGGCTGTTATTTCCACAAGCATAGCCATACACACGTTTCTGAAATATTGAAAACCACGTAATGGTTCCAGTAGACATCACTAGTTCTACCTGCTACAGTTCCTTTCACTTCACAAATTTTTTTCTTATAGACACTGTAATTTCGATAGTTTAAAAATTTAAGAAAGAAATCACATGTTCTCGAAGGTTTTATTTAGCACATTTACAAAGGCAGAACTTGCTTATTTCGGAAGAGTCTGGCTACTCTGTGTGAGCTGGGCTCCATCCTTCTTATTCAGTGATCATATGAGCCTAGTCTAAAAGTTGAGAAACTCAATTGTGAAGTGTTTCCCTCTTTTATAAGGAAGCAAAAGGAGAAAATGCTATGCTGTTTTTTGGAAGAAAATGGAAGGATGGGAGAGGAAAGAGGAAGAAGAGAGAAGAAGCAAAATAAATGAGAGAAAATAAAATGCTATGAACTGACAGCAAGATTAATGAGGAGAAATGAAACCTTAGGCTTGTCTGGCACAGATGGTTTTGTCTTCCCCAGCACAAGCACACATGAAAACTTTACCTGCTTTTACTTACAGTTACTTTGTGTGGTTTAAAATGCTTGAACAAAGTATGAATCAGGTGGTAACTTTACTGGGGACATAGCTTTTAATTGAATCTTAGTTGCTTTTTTCTTTTTTTCTCTCAAGTCATCAAGTAAAAATCCTCTAGTGTTATTGGACTGGGTCCATACAAAGCTAGGCTGCTTCATCAACCTATTGTGCACCCCTCAGTGCTAATCCTGATTACGTTTGCCTGAGCTGATCTCTGTGAAGCCAGCCCACTTCAGTGTCCTTATATGCTTGCATGCTTCAATGGCAGAACAAAAAAACCAAACCAGTGAAGTGCCGTTGTCTTTGCTGCTCTGTTTTCAGTAAACCTCAAATATCCAAAAAGGCAAAACTATATTATATAATCAAGTAAGTTAATGACAATTCAGAGATCTCTAAGTTGTTCTCCTACTTGCTACTGTTTTGATCAGCTGCAAATTGAAATACTGTATAGAGAGAATTTTCTTTAGAAATTCTGCTGTGAGCAGTTTTGGAATGTAAAATAACTTTATATCGTTAGAGGAAGCGTCTTTTTAACTGGGAAAACAGCAATCCTCCGACATCCCAGAACTGTTAATTTACCTTTTGCCTAAGTGACAGCCTGTTGCTGAGGGTGAAAAATAAATGTTTGCACTCCTCCAAAAAGTGTGAGCGACGTAGTCAGTCTCTGAGAAGCAGGGACTGATTGCCTGTGTGGTCACAGCAGCTTTCATCACCAATGGATCTAGCTGCCAGCTGGAGCTACTGTCGTATAAAGCAGTAACAGTAATAATGGTAAAGCAAATCCAGCCTTGGGCAGATCCCAAGCAAGGAAAATTAGTGTAGTTCTCAGGGCACAGCAGGGGGAATTTAATGCAGTGCCTCTAAGGTTGTTGTGACCATGGGGAACAGGCACTCTTTCAGTGTGGTTTTTCGTCCTATTTTATGCACTCAATTTTTGTCAGGATCGAAGTTCAGGGCTGATATACAGCTCATTCCAGCAGGAAACACTGTTCTCCTGGCTGGCTGTCTACCACCTCTCATCTTTCTGGAAGAAACAACTTAATGGCTCTCTTCACTTGAGTTGTACTAGAAAAGGGAGGGCTTTCTGTGTATCACTTCTTTGACCACTGTTTTCAGATGCTAGTAGAGAATTGGGAAAAAACCCACATAACTGAGATGAAAACAAATGAATCGTTCTGTATTTTTTTTTTATTCCTTTATATACAGATGTTCAGATAACACTGCATGTCTGAGAACAGGCCAACCTTTACAATCATCCATTAAGAAGTCTTTGCTTTGGCCTGTAATAAAAGAATTCTGAGGGATTCCCCTTGCCTATCATTTTAGTTAAGCTCAATGGGCAGTTCGTCTGCTAAAACTTTTCTGCTTCTATAAAGAAAACTTCCCTTTAAAGACCCTCTCATGGGAATTTGAGGAAGTCTTTTGACCCGTTGACTGCTAAGATGCCACTTATTGCTACAATGTGCATTTTGAAATTGCTTGATGATTCCTTGATGAGAAGAGCTCTAGCCCTGCTTATTAGTCCCTCTTAACTATGAAACAGGGCCTGTGGTTTTAGTCATGATTCATCCTAGTAGGCTGTAGTGCTTCCTACCTTGATTCCTACAGTAGCTAGAGGGGGAGAGAGATGCTTCTTTTACAAATAAGGAGTGTGGACAAAATTACTTTATCATCCTTTATCAAAGATTTTGGGTTGACAAGACCAAGAGCAGATGCAGGAGATTTAAACTGTGTTTTTATTTTTTTTTTTTTATTTTTTAAAAAAAGAGAAGGAGAAGAAAAAAAATAAAAAAGCCTTTGAGAAATTCAGGCAGGATATGTTAAAACCAGTGGAGTAGAATAGATAATGTAGTCCTCTCATGAAACTAATTTAACATTATAATAAGATGAATGGTAATTTAAGACGTAAACATCCTCTCTGCCACCGTATATGAAGTACAAGAAAAGGAGACAAAATATAAGACCCCTGAGTGATAGTTCCTTACGACTTTATCTTTGTCTAGCAAAGCTTGAATGTGAAATGTCCCTGGTGACTGAGGAGAATTTGTGAAATAAAGTGGAAACTTGTAAAATTAAATGAAATGTAGCTAACATGGCAGACAAAATAGTGAGATAAATTTCAGAGGGAACTAAAAGGAAAAGATAGGATATAGCTTCTTGATGTTTGGTTAGCCTTAGTAAACTCTGCCTGGGTAAATTGCAAATGATGGAAATTGTAACAGGATCAATTTCTCTTCATAGTTTAAATGTGTCTATAATCATATTTCAAAGTCCCACAGATGCTTTGCAAACACAGAAATTGGAAAATGTGTTTTGATTTTATTTTTTAAGTTATGAAGGGTTTCAGAGTTCCTTTTTAAAGTTAAAAATCTATAAGCCTTGTGTGACACCCTCTCTGAATCCTTGGGGAACAGAATTTCTACCATAGTCATGAATGTATGAGTTTTAGTTAAAATCAAAGGTAACACAAATCTTCATAGGCTGAAAGACAGCAAAGATGGTCTTTAATATCAAAGATAAATTTGGGGAAAATATATAGAAATTTTTGCCTGATGAGATTGAACAGCCTGGATTATGAATCACTGATCTTGAGGACTAATAGCAAGACCTGAGTAACTGAGGAGGTAGCTGACTTTTCTAAACAAGGTCAAGAATTGCATGGCATCACTGGCCTGCTCAAGGAGCTGAAAAAGCATGGATCTATTTATGAGTGTATTATAGAAATGCCTATATTTTTAATATATATTTTGCACATGCCTGACTCTCGCATTTTGTGAAGATGCGATATCATCCATGCAGGGAGATAATTAGGGTGTGAAGGAACTCAAGGGAGAGTAGCCTTGTACTGAACCAGGTACACTGTTTGAGGTTATGCAAAGTCTAGAGGATGGATGGGTTGTTCCTCTTTGTGCCACAGAAAATGAACTGTCTAAGTTCAGATCTTAGAGGGAAGTTCTCAGCTCCCAGAGGGTCTTATAAGAAAAATCCTATCTCTCCCTCTGAGCTTAAATTTATGAAGTCAAGAGAATATCAAAGTGTTCGAATTATTAAAAAAAAAAATTATCTGTTCTTTTATTTTTTTTAAATTGCCTAGTATTTTCTGCATTACTTTCACTATTCTATTTAAAACACATTTTCCTCCTACAAGTGATATTCTCTTGCCATATTACCTGCATTTAGAATTCATTTTTAATTTTACTAAGAAAATCAAGTCTGAACTAAAAGCAGATCTATAAAGCCAGAAGTAAGTAGGTAAGGGCAAATTATGTAGGTAACTTACCTGCGTTTTGCGTTGAAGTCCGTGATGCCGGATACTTTCTCACACAAATTCATGTTATTGATGTCCAGCTGAGATACAGCGAGTAGAAGAAATGGACTTGTAGCTGCAAATGTCAGGTGAGCTTGTATTCCTAGCAGAAAGAAGGTGTTTAGATCTAAAATTAAATAATATATTGAGGAAAGCTGTATGTACATACAGGAACTAACATAGGATAACAGTATTTAAAACCAACTGTGATTAAGTTTCCTGAATTTGTCCTGTACTAAGAATGTTCCACTTAAGAGAAGTCCTAAGACAAAGGATTCAGAAACAGCAATATTATGATAGATCTGGTAACTGAAATCCCAAGTTACTTTGAATCATTTTTATCTGGAAATTAATGACTTAGCGTGCACGCACTTACTAGTATGTTACTTTACTGAGTGGAATGTATGTAAAATTAACTCTTAGGTTGATTAGAATAGCAGAATCTTACTATGATTAAAACCACTGTGGGTATCAGTCATCAAATGTCTGGAATTTGCTATTTTCTTTATGCAAGTTAAACAGCTATTTTGTATTTTAATTTTGTTTTATATAATATAAAATGAAATCATTTCTTTAAATACAGAATATTATTTTTGATGGGTCATTTCTGCGGAATTTAGTTTTGCTGCCCAGAAATAGAAATTGGGCTGTATTTAGTTTTACAAATTTATGAGCTAGTGGTATCTCAGTTTCTTCTGTACCAAAGAAGAAGTAATGACCAATTAGATAAAATCATGCAGCTTTAGTATTGTTCATTTTCCATGCCGGAGCCAAGTGTCCGTGTTCCTGTGATAAAATTAGCGTCTCTGATACTCCACTGTGACCACAAGCGGAGAAAGGCAGTAGGTAGCAAAAGCGGAACTGCTAAGCATGCCCACATAAGAATGTCACACCTAGGTAACAGAGTGTCCCTCAGGTCAGCCTACGATAAGAGCAAAGTCAAACAAGGCTGAATCCTTGATGTTTTGTGTTTTAAGTATCTGACAATTGTTCACGACCAGCCTCGACCTACAAGACCTCAAATGATCATATGAGCAAGGCAATAAATCGGTGGTAACTTGCCCTGGGGCCCATGTTGTAGTTGTGATGTTGTGAAAGTTACATCTAGTGTTAGCCTGTCCACATAGATCTGCCTGCTTTTTCAGGATTCTCAGACAGGAAAATTTTATATTTACTTGTACCGAAGGGAAACTATGGTGGCTGAATGGGCATGGCTGAAAGGTTCTGCATCTTATCAGTGCAGTCCAGTGGAGATGCACAGGAATACCACAGCATCAGGAGAGCTGGGGAACCACTTGCTTTCCAAAACTCCACACCTGAGCAAGATTTTGGCAAAGCCAACAGTTTGTAGCCCTGCAGTATTTACCAAACATCCAGAACGTGGCCTCCTGTTGTGGGACAGACTGATTCACCTTCCTGGCAGAAATCAGAAATGGAATGTAGTGGGCATAACAGAAAATCGTTTCTGTAGGAAAAGACACTTCAAAAATTATGATATCCAGAGGAATGGACAGCAGCTTTCGCAATGCCTAAATGCTTCATCTTGGACTGGTACAATTTTACAGCCAGGCCATACAAAAGCAAACTTTCAAATCATGTCAAGTGCCCAGGAACACCAAAAAGAAGAAAAAAGGTGTAAAGGTAAATGACGTTATCGTGCAGGGCATAGCAAATGCTGTATTTAGAAAAAAACAAAACAAAGCAAAACCAGGTTATGCCTTTGTTTACTGTCAGGGGTTTGGCCATTGGTAAAAGCATTATATGGGGATGTTTTCTTGCTACCAACCTTTTTTAAAATTTTTTTTTTCATCAGTGGTAATTGTGGTTTTTAGTTTTCTCTTCTATTTAATTTAATAGCTTTGTGAAGAGCCCTTATGACAATGTGATCAGTACTTACTGGGGTTTTCTGTGTGATACCTAATACAAAATAGTATCTCTTATTTTAGAGCTTTTAAAAAGTATTTGTCTCTCTCTTTATGATCTTTATAAGCTGATCAAAAATCTTTTCTGAACCTGGCCTTTTTTAATAAAGCGTATCTTTGACACATTAAAAATGCAAAGGCAAAAGAAAGCATTCTTTTCTACTTTCAGGGTGTTGAGCTCTCACCTGTGACTGTGTTGTTTGCCTTCTTTCTTATTATTAACCATACCCAAAGCCTCAGTAAGTGCATATACAAAGCTCAAGTGGGACTTCTTGTTAGGAATATTCTCTGCCTCACTAGTCAGGAGGATAAACCATTTTCTCTCAGGTTGTTTTGTTCACATCAGCACAGCATTGAAGGAATTCCTTTTAAGAATCACAGTTGCTAAGGTATTAGCACAAATGTAGTGCCTAAGTTATTCTTATTCCCTTCTAAACTTGGATAAATTGTTCTTCATTGCTCTTTGCCTAAAAAATAATTACTGTATATTGGGAGGGAGGGGATTACAAGTTGTTTTCTTTTACTTAAGTCTTGCGTCACTCCAGGAAGAAAGATTACAGTGTCAGGCAGGATATCACCTCATGAAAAAGTTAAACTGGTCTAAGTACCTGATTTCTTTAGATTTAGTTGTGCTTTACCTCAGAATGCCTCTTTGCTAACAGATGTCAGGTGTTGATCGCTTTAACGTCTTACTAACGTCTTACTAGCTGTCAGGAGGCTACCAAACCCAGACAGTCCCATCTAGGAGCCTGTTAATTATGTTATGTCAAGCTAAATTAGCCTGCTTTCTGCTTGGTTTTATTTTTGAACAAATGAAACTTCTTACCTTGATGTTTTCATGTGAAGTTGAGGCAGGGAATGACTCAAAAAAGGTACACGTTTTAAGTATTGGCCATTACTTTCTCAAGAGATAAGCTCTGTAATTAACTGATGTCTGCTAACAGGGTCTTCCAATTATGATATATGGGGAGGCTTAACAAATTGGGTTGTCTGGGTCACAGGTCTATAATTACTCTTAGTAATATTTGTTCAGGGACCATCTTAAAAGTTGTCAAACAGTACTCAAGAGTTTTGTCAGCCTGTTTGTTGGCCGATGTCTCAAGGAGCAAGCACTTTCTGACGAGACCGTATGCTACCTACCCATGCCATGAATAGTGCAAGAAAAAGCATGCACAAGCCCTGGAGGAGTCCCGATCAGGAAAGAGCAAGCTCCATTCTCTTTTAACCAAATTTATTTAAGGTGTCGAAAATATTTTGAGGGATAGCTGGAATTGTAGTGAATCTGAACGTTTAAATATAAACTATGACATTCTTTGTTATCCAAGCAGACTAATGAGTCTGAAGTATTTCAATAAAAGGCACATCACACTGGTATTTTATGAGTCACAGACAAATTTAGTGTCATGTCATAACCGAGGTACAGTGGGTTTTGTGAGAGGAGCAGTTTTAGAGAAATTACTAACTTGCTACACATGGAAAAAAGAGGTGTGCTGTTGTCTAAGTAAGATTTCCCTCTGGTTCGTACCACGGGCACCTAGTTTGAATCTTGCTGCATCTGTTGCAAATCCAAAGAAATTATTTTAAATCAGAAAGATTTAGCTTTTTTTCTTTCAACTGCTATAATAAACGTAGCATAGACAAAATGATGATTTTTTAATGTCTTATTTTCCACTGAGACATACTCCAGGAATTGTCAAATGCTGTTGTGACTTTTCAGCACTAGCATTCCATAATTCTACCTACCTTATGATATAGTCACAAGTAGAGTTTTCAAAATAAACATGATGAAGAGTTAATTTTCTGTTCTTGTAAATGCTTGTTGTTACTTTGGATTCTGATGTTTGAGATTTTCTTAGTTTAATCTCTAACAGTAAGTTTGCATAGTCATACTTCTGAGGGACCATTTTGAGTCTTTGATCATAGTGCGTAAAGTGAATGAATAAGATGGTGCAAATACATACATTAAAGAGAGACGGTAACTCATTGTGTGGGCACTGAGATAGCTGTATTCGACAACTCATGTATGTTGTAAAAGCCACATTAGTAGTTTTGCTCAAAAGTTGTTACAGTTTTCAGTGTATTTTCCTTATGATATGAGAAGATCTGTCTGGGATGTGGCCCATGTTATGAAAGTGCAGATTTGTGTTTGCTCAGAAAAGCAGGGATCTAATTTCTTTTTTTTCCCCCCAAAACCGTCAGAGGTGGCTGAGACAATTCAGGCAACAATAAAATCTATAAATAGGAGATATAACAAGTTTTTTTGTAATGTGTAAAAATTTGTATTACAAAACTAGGAGCTGATAATACAGGCATACAAAACTGTGAGGAGTTCAGAACGGTATGTTTAATCCTTGCAACTCCATGTTTAAATGTGCAAAATTTTTTTACCAAATACCGGACTTTTACTCATCTTTATGCATGAAGTCTGAACAGCAACCAACCATTTGGTCCTTGAGAAGTGGCACTCTGCCCTGACTGATTTGAATGCTCTGCAATACCTCCCACGTACCGACACTGCCAAATCTTTTAGAATGGCATGCAGGGGCCCTATCTGCAGCGCTGCAATACCCAGGACTCTAGACCAGGGCTGCACAGTTTGGAAAAAGTCAGGAGAATAGGACTTTTGCAGATAATATGCCACAGCAGATTATATTGCACTGAATGATACTTCTTTTTTCTGTGTCGGGGACCTCTTTGATTGGGCTCTAGTGTCCAGAGGATCATCCACGGGATTTTTGTCTTTCCTTAACGTTTCTGTGGGTTCATTTTGGTGGGTTTTGTAACTGAGCTAAGTCACAAGAGAAGTGCATCTTAATGGGGGTATTTCATTGTTTGTAATTAAAAGTCTTAGTCATAATTTGTAAAACAGGAGTCAATGAAGAGCTCAATGGTGTCTCTTCTAAGGTGGTCTCTTCTGCAGACTCCCCTTTTCAGGCATTCTGGGCCTGATTTCTGCCTACCCAGTTAATATCACTGACAGAGCTACACTTACTTCTAATTTACACCAGGGTGAGTATATAAAAACCTTTGAGGCATTCCAGGCCCGTGTTCAACAAGCAATTTCTGCCTTTTTTAAAACAATGGACTAACACCTCAGACTGTGAGAGGTGCGAGCTTTGGGTCCTCTGCTGTTACAGTATCAAAATTTCTGTTTTATCACTGGCCTGTTTGTTTGAATTGAAGGATTTATTCTGATGGTGATTAACTTCCATGTGTTCACATAATCAGACACTTGTGAACTAATAAAATTCCAAGTGTGATATTATATTGCTGGAGGCAACGAAAGCTCAACATGACACGATGTAAAGACACGAATATTCAAATTGGAACACAAAACAAAGAAAAACTGTTAATATTATTCTACTCCACTTTCATACTTTTAATAAAGACACTGTCTGACTGTCTTGTGTCAGACAATTTAATTCGAAGGCGTACATGAAACAAACCTACAGGATTGGACCCTAAAAGATAAAAATGAAAACATTTTAGGAATATTTCAGTTTTTAAAATCTTTGCAGTGTTCTTTGAACTGATTTGTTTCCAAGGGAACAACAATCTGCAGTGCTATAAATCTCTTTAATATTAGCATATCACAGGTAAGGAACCCACATTCACTGGCAGTGTTCATAATTATGTTTGTTTGTTGGAAAAGTCTTTCATTCATTTTTCATTTTCTCCTCATCCTTCACAGTTTCATGTAATTTAATTTCCTTGCAGTATTAAAGTAACTCTTGACAAAAATAGTACATGTGACACATTTCTAAGCATTATTGACATAGCAATAGAAAATAAAAAATGTTTGAGGGATTTATTTTGGAACAGAAAGTAAGTCGCAGACTGTGCCATGTTGAAATACCATTTCCTCAGGTGCTTTCCTGGCTGGAATAGCTCTGTCTACACAAGGTTTCGATTCTGTTTTTCAGTAACAAACCTAAATCCAATCAGAGGGTGAAAAAACAAGAGAAGAAAAGATTCGTGGGAATTTTGACTTTGCTGGCAAAGCAAATCCACATGGGAAAAATTCCCACTAAGAATTTAAAGCCTAGTTCTCCAAAGCTTTTCTGAGTGGTGTAAAAGTATCTCGGTGTTGTGCTCTGCTAACCTGTAAAACACAGCCTCACGTCTGTGGCTGTGAAATTCCTGATGGCGGTACAGGGGATCTTTTTGTGGTGAATGAACAACCCAGGTACTGTACTTGGAAATATTTTATTGGGAGTGTGGAGGAGTAAGCTCAGCAAGATGTATGTGTTACATACACTACAGTATTACCAATCCATCACCTCAGTGGGTATGGTTTGGGGGTTTCGGTATAAACAACTATTGCAGAATTTCTTGAATGAAACGCAGGCGTTCCATGTGAAGTGCTGAACGTCTGTTACTGAAAAATCAGATCCTGCATGAGACATGCTTTGGATCACAGACAAACTCACTGTTTGTAAAATCTAGATGATGGGCCTGAACCAAAATGAAAATTAACTTTTATTGTGTGCTTTTTCACACTGTATTTTACAATGGTATTTGTTGAGTTAGATAATGGTAAATGAATGATAGTTCATTAGAGTTTTACTTGTTGGATTTCAGTAACTGTTAGTGCTCTTAACGAAATAAAATGTTAGTTTTTTAGAGCTTTAGCAGTATAAGTTCATTTTGGAGACAACTTTATTGACTTCAATAGCATGAATTTCGATAGAGTTCAGTTTGACTTACCAAATGTATTATTATTTTATGAGCAAGTTAATAAGAAATGCATGTTAAAGATGCTTCTTTTATAGTTAGAGGGGGAAAAAGAACTCCAAGCATGTATTTTAACTTCTCTGATCCTTGGAAGGACTTTTTCTGAATTTGGTACTAATTAGACATTAACTGGCAATGCTGCTTATTTAGATAGGTTGGTTACGGTTGTATGTTGGAAGAGAAAATGTTTCTCTGTTGGCTCTTTTTATTCGTTTGAAATATGAACCAATATCGGATAGAGAAAAATATGTGTATGTCATGCCCAGTTCTTACCTATTACACTGAACTTTTGAGGGCTGTTTAAGAGTATGTTCATCAAGATTGTTAGATGTATGCTTAAGATCCTAGAAGAAAAATGACCAAGTTACACAGTAATTTTGTCAATCCTTTAGTTTAAACTAAATGAAATAAGAAAGCTCTCATTATCAAATCAGTAATAATTCAGCTCCCTAATAATTAGGATAGATATTAGAAAGGGATACCATTTTGTTACTGACTTCACAAGTTGTACCGTATCTTAGCTGTGCTGTAAAGAAAAAACACATTTTTCCTAGTAAAAAAACAATTAGCAGCTAATATAAGTTAAAAATAAGTTAATTGTTTTAGATCAAAAAAGGACGGCTGAATAAAGAAGGTATATTAACCATATTGAAGTTTGGGGTGCATTAAGCAGTTAAGATATCATACAGCTTTTGTTGTAGTCACATTGACATGTTCATAGTTTGTAAGTGAGCCAAAATGAGCAAAAAACCTTCCTTCCTTTCCTCGCTCTGTTATCAAAAAAGAGGCTCTTTAAAAGTGCATCATTACTGAAACAGAAAAGATAACAAAGCAGAATAGCAAAGCAATTAGCTTATTGATAATATTTAAGCAGTGTTCTTTTTGCTGATTATATTATTTTGAAGTTTCCCACCTGTTGAACTCAATAGAAATTACTTCTTGAAATGACCGAAGTTTAGAAAAGCCGCTTTCCCATAAATGCATTACCAGGCAGTGGGGAGGATTGTGTGCGTGTGGAAGGCTGGGGAGATTCATGCATGTAATTCTGTAAAACAAAATCAATAAAGCTGATGACAGATTAAGTTGCTAAATTTTGTAAAACTAGACTACTGTTCGGGTCATCAGCACAGCACTATTGGATTTTCTATGGTTTAATGCTGAAAAACAGGATTATTGATTTTAGGATTTTCAGCGTATCCCCTCTGGGAGTTCTTAAGCAGTCTTTATAATTCTTCACACTTAAGTTGACAACTACAGTGACATAACTGTGTCCTCGCCTTAGTAATCATTTTCTAATCATATTGGAAAAGGCTGGAAATGGTTTATAAAATGATTATTCCAGACAAACAGGGGAACAGGAGGGTTGTCAGAATGTCGCTTCTTTGTCTGGTGGTCATTGCTACCTGACTGCCATCTTCCCTTGGAATTAACTTACAGTCACAGATTAAGACCTTTGACTGTCATAAATCTGCTTCCCAATATGTTTGACTGGCAGGGGAGTTCACAAGCCGTCCCAATATAAATAGGATTTTAGCACATCCGAAGTAAAAGGGGCTGTTTTGCAGTTGACTTTGTTGGTGTATATTCATTGCTCCTCTCCCGATCTATGTGTATGCATGCCTGCGTGTGTATGCATGTGTGTGTGTACGTAAAGTAGAAGCTGAGATAGGCTAACAAAATGAACTACTGTATGCAAGAAATATATGAAGTGCACCCAGCTGCTGGTAGCAATTGCTACATGCAGTCCACTGATTATTGTACATATATCGAAGATAATCAGGGTTACAGCAGTTGTGATGCTCAGGTCCTGCACAGTAACAACATATATATGGAACAGGCCTGGGCGGTGAATCAGCCTTATACCTGTAGTTACCCTGGAAACGTGTTTAAAAGCGAGTACTCTGACATGGACATGGCCCTGAATCAGTACAATCAACCTGAATTTTTCACAGAAGAAAAACCTACTTTTTCTCAAGTGCAGTCGCCATCGTACTCTCAGAAGAAAGGTAGGGGCATTTTATTTAAATAACAAAAAAAAAGATAATCTCTGTTTTTGTTTTTGTTTTGCTTTAAACTTACAGTTGCATCAGTTGGCTCAGATGCATCTTTGAATGTGAAGGCTGCCTGTTCAAAATTGAAAGCAGCAGTAACATAGGTTGCTAGGTGATTGTAGGGTTTTCGGTGAGCGATGAGGATTTCCAAGCACTTTTTCTTAATCTATAAGAGACATTTGCAAATATATTGCTTTTTTTTCTGCTTTCCTGGGCTATTAAGTTCCTTTGCTATTCACCAGTGAGCTCGATAAGAAAGTTTCTCTTCTGAAATGTTGTCATTATATATTCTGCGTCTTAAAGCTATGATTCTCGTTACATGCAAACTGTGTAAGTCCTTGTTTTCAGTACATTTGAACTCTGTTTGCTCAGCAACTCAGGCAAAAGATTTTGAAAATAGGACTGTAAATATGTATGGGAAAATGATTGTGTTTGAGTTACTATCTTCTAAGTGAAAATCATGAGCTTCTGATTAGGCAGAGCAAAAAAGACTGAAAATTCAAGAATATATCTATGCAAGAAAGAGGACTTTGCATCCAAAAGATTGCAAATCCAAATCAATATATTTGTGAGACGTGCAATGTCTGGTCCCTCAGGGTTGAATCATTGCCGGTTTTTAGAATTTATTCTTTTGCTTTCAAGTAAGCAAAGGAGATTTTAAAAGAGCCCAAAATACCAACAAACACTTGGAAATGTTTTCGGTGTTGTTTGTTTTGAACTCGGACAACTGAACTGATGCATACAAAGTATACATTCTCTGTGTGTCTTTAAAATCATTAAATTATTAAAGAAGAAAAATAAACAGTATGTTATACCAAAATAATGTTCTTTTCTGAAAAGACCTGATTTTCTGTATGCAGTTTTCCAAAATCCAGATGAATCTGATGTAAATAGAGAGATAAAGAAAACACCATTTGCTACTCTTGAAGTATCTTTGTAGTGAAAAGTAGACTCTTTAATTTTATTAACTACATGGAAAACTGAAATATTTTCCTTTGGGCAAAAAGTATTCATTAACTCTTGAAGCAATTAATCTGTATGATTGATAGAAAAATGTCTTAATTTTATACTTTGAACAGCATCATATTTCATAATAAAGAAAATTATTTTTTAAATCTCCCTTGGAAGCTATAAAAACATGGCCAAATTGTAGGCTAAATGTGGTTGTGGATAATGCATGTTTTTGTGTTGTGCAACATTTTAAATGCTTTTTAAGGCTATTTATCTACTGTTGGCTTTTAATTACTGAATTCATAGCCTTTGCAGACTTTTCCCATGTCTTATTTTTGGTTAAAGAAAAAGTTTATCTCAGGATTAACTTAGAAAAAATAAAGACTTGCTGTTGCAAAGTCACTGAAGGAATACATTTTTCATAATGTTAAAGATTATAAATAATAATTGATACACCTACATCAGAGCTTTAAGTTATTTTGGTACTCAGACACCCGACATGTGCCCTGTGCAAAGTTTCTGTACTGGTTTGTTTGAAAGAACACAGAGTTGTTTTTAAAAACTGTTTTCTGCCCTTGCTTTCTACCGCCTCAGTTTCACCAAGAAATGGTGGTGAATTTCAGTGGAAGCCGACTCTCAAGCAGGCTTTTAATTGATCATTCACAGAGACTGAGCAATGTGTTCTGGGATTCTTTAGAGCCTTATTACTGTGATAATCAATAAAAAGTGGCCTCCCTTCTGTCAAACCTATGCAAATGTTGAGTTTGTTAAGCAGAAGAGATCTAAACTGCGTGGAACATGTGCATCTTCTCTTTTCTTTTTTTTTTTTGTTTTTAATTTCCATCTTTTAAGCAAGCTATCGTAAAATTAACGAATCTTTTAATCCTGTCCTAAGAACAGAAGGCTTTTCACAGGGCATGTGTGTCTGTATTGATCCAGAATTGATTGGGGGAGCGAGAGAGTTTGTTAGAGAAGCCTTGGTAATAGCCCATTAAAACAAAATTAAGTCCCTAAACAGGTGTTCATGAGGAGTCTTGATTGTTGCAGTTGGCATTTTTGTTAGTCCCCTAAAATTTGTCATAATCTTAATAATGTGCTGTTCAATTCAGATTGTACTTTACAGTAGGACATGGACTCTTTTCCTATCAGAACCCTTGCTAGTTACTAAATGGTTAAAGTCTTGTTTTCCCTCTGGGAAGAAAAAGAAATCAACTTTTTATGTGCTGAAAAGCTTATAATTTATGACAGGGTATTTAATTACATCTCTGTTTTTATGTCACTTTGAAAGAATTAAAAAAATTACTTGAAAAACAAGAACCAAAGACCCCAGCAATGTGTCACTAAGGGGGGGAAAAAAAAAAGCATTTATAAAGCATAGCCAGTTATTCTAAATATAAGAAAGCTGCTTCAGTTATTACAGTACATTAAAAACTATTATTTCCTGACTATCTGTCAGAAATTCTGGTGAAAGAATTAACTTTTAAAGAAAAGAATTGTAGTCCAGAAAATCAAGAGGTGGAGATGTGGGTTGAACTTTGCATCTGCTTGTTGCTCCATTACCTTTTGTGCTCTGGTGTACGCTGTTAAAAGGTGACAGCACAACATTTGTGCAAGAACGTACTGTTTTATTAAGGATGCCCTTTCGGACCTGATCCTGCCCTAGGAAACAGGCAGCCAGATACACTGTTTTCTGCATAATGCTGTGAAATCTGATAAGCAGAACAGGGCTCATAGTCATGAGAACAAGGTGCTGTTCTCAGTTTTGTCCCAGAGAGCTTAAACTGAAATATTTTTCCCCTCATACAGTGCTGCCAACCATGGTGAGCTTGCAGCACTGCATGCTGGATGGGTGATGATCTGGGGGAGCCTGTGCCCCCCTGCCCTTGTGCAGAGGCTGAGCAGACAGGCAAAAATGTCCCTGGATCTTCTCACACCACCTATGCAGTGAGAAGGAGTAGCCAGCAACAGGGAGGAGATAATGCAGTTAGGAAGGTACAGAAGAAATATGTACAGGAGTCCAGAAACCTCAGCTTCCCCACACTTGGTGTCTGCACAGTGTTTTGGATATTTGGACAACACGGGAGAAATGTCTACAAAGTTAAAACTGGGATGAGAGTTGGCTTTCACTTTCCTTTGCACAGTCATTTCCTAGACAAAGTTAATGAAAGATGTCCACAGGTGTCTATGAGGTTGGGCTTTAACTTCAGATTCTTTGGGGGCAGAGAGCAGTAAGCAGAGGCTGCCCCCCATGCAAGGGTTTGCAGGGGGGAAATTCTTGAGTTTAGGCTGTAGAAGAGCCAGCTCCTCATCCCTGCAGCTCACCTTGCTTCCCAGATACCAGTGAGATACCGGTGAGGTTAATGGCGTCTTTTGAAGGGCCCTTGGTATGATGGGACAATGGGGCTTTGAAAGTTGTTATTATTGTTATTTTTATAATTGTATTTGCCGTAATTATTTCCCTTTATATTTTATCAGGCCATTAACGTGCAGCTGTGAATACATACTGTGTGGGTGCTAGAGTATGCAACTGAATTAGTCCAAACTGAGTTCTCAGTAGTGTGAAAACCTTAGGTTACTTTCTAAACAGCTAAGAAAAAGTAACATGAAGCTTATGCCAAAACGTCATCTCATCAATGCAGGGAGTGCGTGTGGATATAATCAATTTACAGAAACACTGAGAATTTGTCATCCTGGTCTTTGCAGCAGAGCAGCTCCCAGTATGTTAACGATTATTCAAGGCTGAAAAAATATTAATTTTGCTCTTGACCACCCATCTAAGGAAATAGCACAAAGAAAAATTGCATAATCCATTGCATAAATCATTATGCATTTGGAGTTATGTTTCTTTCATAATAAAAAGTCAATGGAAATAATGTGTTTGCATCTCTTTTACTGTAACCTTTCCACAACCAGATGAAGGATGAAGAAGTGAAGTAAGTTATACTTTGCTTTGTTCAGTGAGACTTAGATTTCTAAATAAGTAACTTTCTTGCAGTACTAAAATATTGTCTCTAAACACATTTAAATAACTTGAGGGGTGGGGAAATGGCATGATCTGACCCTTAAAGTGGTGTGTTTTGTACCTGTAGTTGGTAATGGCTGGAGGTACAGTACTGATTGCAGAAGTTTAAGTGATAACACAGTTTGGGCTAAAATGTTTTCAGCACTTTCTCTGCAAAAGCACTGTTGTTGGTAAGGTTTCTGACTCAGCCTAAGGAACAGAGCTAATACACTGAAAAGTCGTTGAGAGAAAAGGGACTATAAAATGCTTCAGATTCGATCATTGCAGAATCTTTAGCCAAATTTTAGTAATTTCATAAAACAAAGAATGTCAACAAAGATCAAAATTGAGGACAAGCAAGCCAGTTAGCTAACAAGAAAAGTGTGAATCTGTTCAGCAACATTCTCGCTGCTTCCAAGCTCGAAGGAGAAATAAGCCATTTTTCTCAGTGGGAGTAATTTAAAGAAAGTGGGAAACAAGGATCAGTGTATCAGCCCAGCCTTTCAGATCAATGTTGATAATAGAACAAATAAGAATGGAGCATGCTTTTTCTCTCTTGGATCTATGCTTTCACCAACAAACACTCCACTTAAGCTTTTTCTGCACAAGTATGTCAAGGAAGATGTATGGCTGGTCCTTGTAATTTTTTATAATTTGTAAAGAGTTCAAGGTGACTATGAAAGCAGTAGAACAGCAGTACAAATTTACATTTCAGTTTTAATACAGTTGAGGATTCTCAAGGTAGTAATTAATTTCATCTTTTTCACTTTTGTACTGCAGTGTCTAGTAAGTGAATACCAGCTTACTGGTAAGTCCTAACTCCTCATTTTAGTGAGTGGTCTCTAGTCATGCAAACCATACCAGATGGGGGAAAGAAAGATTTCAGGGAATATATTTAATACGTGACTCTGCCAGTGTACAGTGAAAATTAAAATACTGAATAATGGTCTTGAAATGTAAGTGTCCTTCTGCAATAGCAAAAAATGGCATTTTCTCCCTCAAGCTATAAATCTATGGTGGATTAGGACAAGCTAATAATGAACATCTGGTAGACAGACATAATTTGTTTGCATTGGTGTTACTCATATCCCTGTTTGGTAGTCAAATACCATTTGGTTCTACAATTTTTTTAAGGTGTGAATTAATTCCCTAGGCGAATATCACATTATCTGTACAGACCTGGAGATACAAAGTATGTGCAATGATACTTTAACAAAACTGAAATCAGTTCTTTACTTTTCTCAAAATAGGCTTTTTTTGTTGTTGTTGTTAATGTATACCAGGTACAGAGGAAAAAGAAACACAATAATTTTTCAGAGTTTGTTATAATTGAAATAGTTTTTCTTTGCCTTGTTGGGTGGAGGAATAGCCACTGAGTGTCTCATTTGTGTCTCTCCAGCCCGTTACACTGTGCAGGGTCATATATGCTGCTTTAAGGCATCAGTCCTGCAAATGGTAATTCAAGAGTGCATGTGTACAGTATTAATGAAGGAGTACCTCAGCTGACTGCATAGGTTAGCAGATCTTCTGTTCTTATGGCTGCTTGGGGCAGACTTATGGTGCATTTTCCTGTTGAAGGGAATTGTTTCATGCCATACCTCTACAAAGCTACCGTTGTGATTTAAATCGCTCTCAAGATTGGCTATAATGGATTATATGACATATTCTTCTAGAGAGGGGCAACTAGTCCTTCTGTGTGCTTAGCCTTGCCAAGACAGTAAGATTAGGCAGACTGGCAGGTGGGAGTCTAGGAACCAAAGGTGTTACTTTAGGCTACAGGGGAAACAGCAGACATGGCAGATGAAGGTCATTCACTATTATTCTCCACTCAAAACAAGGATCCAAGGTGGGCATTGGGATAAACAATGTCAAGTCATACTTGACAGATAATTAACTTGGAGGATCATACAGGATGCAACAAATGACAGTCCATGAGGATGCTGAATACAGCAGAGACTTGAAACAACAAGGAACAATATTGGCTTTTTTTGTACAATTCGGTGAGGTTGGTGTTGCTCTTGAACAGTTCCTCTTAGCTATTTACTTAAAAGGTTTTGACCAAGAAATAAAAGATTAATTATGAGTACCTGAAATAGGAACCTACTTGATGTTCCCATGAGATTGATCAGACATTCTTCTGAAGTACGAGAGCACCTGGGTTACTCTGTCCAGACAGCATCTGCTTTTCCACATAGGCATTTTTATTTTTGCCTCAGTGTTATTACACACACATGAAGCCAAAGTACTTGTTGATACGAGAGACAATTAACTAATAGTGGTGCAAAAAGTGAGACAAGTCTGTTGCTCTGCCCCTTCCTCAAAACATCTAACAGACAACTCTGCTGCCATCCATGGCTTCCCCAAGAATCTCCACTGCACTATTCATTTCTTTCATGCTGGTACCCTGTTTAGAAAAACAGTGTTGAATTTGTTCCTGCTAATGCTATTTCTAACTCCGAGAAGCAGAAAAAATGTACTGAGTCTGTTTATCTGCACATCCTTCAAATGAAATTGTATTGAATTTATACAGAGGTCATACAGGATATTTGCAACTACTAGAGATTACTTAGAGTGGACATCAGTATTTGTCAGAACTGAATGTAAATCCATTTACTTTTCCTTTTGCAGTGATATCTATCTGAACTATATCTTTCAAAAATACTACTGAAGGTCCAATTTTCCCACTCTAGCTATTTCTGACCCCATTAGCTCTTGGAAGAAGTGTTAAAAATATAGAAAACGGTAATAGAAAGAAAAGAAATGTGTATTGCACACTTTTGTTGCCAATGATTTCTTGGGATAAGATTTTTCTATTCTTGTTTCCTGTTGAATCCCTAGAAGAGTTCCAGGTGTGTACTTCCCTTGTGACATAGGCTCAATCCTGCAGAAGTACTGAACATAATATTTAGGTAGCTTAAGTAGGTGGCACTTAATGCTTCTGATGCAAGAGAATTGGGAATGTGGTTGCATGTAAGGATGCCATTTTTAATTTCTGACTAAGAGTGCCTGTAGGAGATTGTGTCTTCTGCCAGGTTGGAAACTGTTTCCTGTATTGGATAAAATCGTGAAACTCTAGGAAGGAGGTGGACAGCAGTGGTCATATGCATGACCTACTGTATATATTTAAGGAAGCAGTTTAGACAAGTGGTCTCCTGCTCCTCCAGTAGAACAAGTTGCCATTACATGAGCAGCACTAACCAGTTTGTATAATAATGAAATATCAAGGCATTTAATTCAGAAGCAATTCTTGAGGAAGCTAACCAGGGATACTGAATTTTAGAGGATGTACTTTATGCTATGCAAAGTCTGTATTTCCTGAATAGCAGTAACCAGCAATAACAAGAAGCCATTGATCTTTATGAGAAATTTAGGGGGAAATTCTGCATCCCTTTGCTGCATCTTCTGCCCACTCTGTCAGCTCTATGTTGTGTATGTGTTGCATGTGCAGAGGCAGGTGTGAGCAAAGTGGGGGCAGGATGGAGATAATAGCATCTGCTGATCCCCCACTGGCATAGTGTCTATTAGGAGTCAGTGATGTAATTAGAGTTGAAACCCTGCTGTCTCTCATCCCTCAATGTCACATAGCCACCAGTCTATCCAAGCATAACTTGTTCATCAGGGAGAAATGTAGCTTGAACATAAATCTCGTCTTCTGCTGTCTTGTAGACTGGCTGGATACAACATTAAGATCTCAGCTCATTCTCCCAGTCTGCTTTCAGATGTCAGTAGGAATATTGGCAGACCTGAGATGCCCATATCCAGGCATGGCTTCCAAGTACTACTGCTTCCTCATTTTAGAGAAGAGGGATTTATGTTCTTCTCTAATTTGAGGTTCTCATAATTATACTCAAACTAGGCCATACAAATACTTTCTGCCTTCTTTACTTTCTCCTGATTTACTCACCAGCCTCCATAAAGTTTAAGCATTTTACATCCGGTTAACTTTAAGTATTTTGTCTCTGTTTTGGGCTTTTCTTTCTGGAGAACCTCTGGAAGCATAGCCTTAGGAGGGCACTTTAATTTAAACTGTCTGTTACTGAGCTGACCCTCTGGCATGTTATTTGCAGGAAGATGATGGCCACCCCTTTTGCAGCATCCTCCAACAGCCTTCTGCTGCCCTGAGTCTTGCTGCTGGTTGTCCTCCAAGTGACTGGTGTCCCAAGAGTCCCCAACTCATTCTGCTGTGAGGGCTGCATAAAGACAGCAAGCTTCATGTCTGGCCTCGTGTGGTGCTACAGATGGATTACCAGCAAGCCAGTGGCAAGGGGTAGTGTTACAGGCAGCCACATCCAAAAGGCTCTCCTTCATTGCACTCAGAAATTCCACTCAAACAGCTGGCAGTTGATACAAAACCGGGAGGAGTGGCTGGAACACCAGATGGGTGTGCTGCCATTCAGAGCAACCTAGGCAGGCTAGAAAAATGGGATGAGAGGAATCTCTTGAACTTCCTCAAAGGGAAAGGCCAATTTCTGTGCTAGGGGAGAAATAATAAGCACAGCAGTGCAGGCTGGATCCCAACGGGCAGGAACATACCAGTTCTTGGGGGTTCCTGGTTGGCAGCAAGTTGCATATGGGCCAGTAATGTGTCCTTGAAGCAAGGGAGGTAAATTGCATCCTGGTCTGCTTTAGGAAAATCATCACCAGCAGCTTGAGGGTTGTCATCCTTCCCTTCTGTTCAGCACTAGTGAAACATCTGCAGTGTTGGGTCCAGTTCTGGGCTCTCCAATACAAGAAAGACACAGACATCCTGGAGCAAGCCCAGCAAAGGGCCACAAAGATGGTGAACTGGAGCATCTCTTCTATGAAGAGTATCTGGGAAAGCTGGACTGTTCAGCCTGGAGCAGAAAAGGCTCAAGGGGGCTTATCAGTGTGTGTAAATACCTGATCCCCCATACTGTAGAAGACAGGGCCAGACTCCACTTAGTTCCCAGTGACAGAACAAAAGGCAATGAGCACAAATAGAAACAGGGGGAATTCCTTCTGAGAATAATAAAATAGTATTTTCTTTTCGCTTTGAAGGTGACAGAGCAGAGCATTTGCACAGATTGCCCAGAAAGGTTGTGGAGTCTCCATCCCTTGAGATACTCAAAAGCTGTCTGGGCATGGTCCTGGACAGCTGGCTCTAGGTGGCCCTGTGTTGAGCAGGGATGTTGAAGCAGTTGACCTCCAGAAGTGACTTCCACCTTCAGCCATTGTGGGATTCTGTGAAATGTATACTACACTCCAGTAATCTTCCACAGTTAAACAAATAGGTGCACTTTCCTCTCTGCCCTCAAAGGGAATCTGAGATCTCCATGTTACATCTTCACAGTGAGATTTTTCAGAAGGTAAAGTTCTGAACCATAAGTCCATGAGTCATGGAAACATTGATTTTGAAAGGTTTGTATTTTACCCTGTTTAAAAATTGTGTGTAGTTCAATTACTTTTTGCTTGCCATCAGAATTGTTTTGGTTTTTTGTTCAAATTGAAAATATGTTTGTGTTTTCAAAACAAATGTCGTTGTGGAAAAAGAACCAAGCATTGCTAATTTTTTTCACAGCAGGAATATTTTCACAGGCTGGATCTGGTAAACCACTTCAGAAGAGAAAATTTCATTCCAACACATGCATGTGCACACATACACACATATATTTGAAGGTCCACGTATTTTGCTTTAAATTCAGGCTATGTTAAGTATTCCTGTGGAACACGTCCAGGTCAGGCGTGATCAATACAGCTTGAGCTGTATGTTGCTAGTACCTCTCTGCTTGGAAACAAACCATCTGTCAGTAAATATTTCTTACTCCAGTCACACTGAAACCTGGGGTCTCATCTGAGTGTACAAGTATACTGAGTTTTTTTCTGATATATAGAACAGAAATACCTTGTATGTCTTAACTGCTATTTTATTATTTCACATCTAATCTTTTGAAGTAATGAATATTTTCTGAGGTAATATTTCACTCAGGAGAGAGAAATCATGTTCCAACTTTTCCTTCTTCACCAGTAGACACTGAATCAGTCTGAAGAGTAGAAGATCTTATAGACTGTGTTTAATTAAGTCTGTAACATAATACAAACTTTTATTTAGGAAATTCAGTGAGTTCAGAAGTATGGCACTGGTAGACAAGATCTGCAGTGTATTTTAATATCATCTTTTTATATCAAATGTATCATATAATTTTATATGGAGTTTACATGCCACATCCTCTTTTCCTTTGCAGGGTATATACCCAGTTACTTAGACAAGGATGAGCTATGTGTAGTATGTGGGGACAAAGCCACCGGATATCATTATCGCTGCATCACTTGTGAAGGTTGCAAGGTAAATGGCACGGTGGGAAAGTGGGAATCAGAAATAGCTCTCCAGCTCCTCCATTATACAGACTTCCTGAACTGTGCTGTCAAATCAAATAAAGACAGATTAGAAGCTAATAAGAACATCCAGTACTGATGATAAGCCGTATCTGGCCATGCTGCTGCTCTTCATATGCATAAGGAATATAGTTGATTTTTGCCGTGTTTGCTTCTGAAAAGAAAACAAGAAATTTAGATTGTTGTTGTTGCTGTTTAACAGTTAGCTTTTGAATTTCCATTTTTAAATGTTTCTTTAGTCATGTTCTCAGCCAGAGTACATCAGCATGTTCCCAGCAACTCCACTGAAGCTGTTTATGCAATAGCTGAGGTTCTGCTTATGGCCATGAAGAGTCTGTAGTGATTAACAGTGTTCCAGTGCCTCATCATCCCTGTGAAGAAGCAAAAATCAAAATCCCTTCCACATGCTCATACTACTTTGGGAAGCATTGATACCCGACTAAAATAGTTTCAAAAAGATTTTGACTTCTTTAACTTAAGCATATTGAAATGTGCTTTCAGCCCTAAAATGCATCTGCAAGACTACATGCAAAATTAAATTTAAAAGAGATTGCTTTGGACAAGTAAATAAAAAAATTGAGTAACAGAATCAGGCGCATCTTACATGATTTCACTGCCATGAATTTGCCTGAATAGCTTGAGATGCTGTAAGAAAGCTATTCTTTCCTGCAGAAAATAACAAAATACTGTTTTTCTAAATGAATGGGACCACACATGTCTTGGACTAGTGTCATGAGACTAAGCCACAAAAGTCTCATTCTGTTCATCCATGAAGTCTGGAACATTTGGATCTGAGATTTTGGGTTTGGATTGGCTTTAGAGCCCCTTTTCACAGTAACTCTTGTGTTGAAGTAGTTCCTTTGGTTGTACATCATTGCCCTAAGTTACATTTATGAAATGCACAGAGACCTAAATATCCTATGTATAGCAAATTCATGGTAATATTCATAATGTTTTTATACATACATACAGTGTATGAAAAAAATACTTGTATCTTTTAGAAGAACTGTGGAGCTGCACGAGTGATTCTTACACATATGCATCCTGTGTACCAGATGATAACAATACATAACATGTATGGATGCAACTTAATTCAGATATAATGGGAAGTAAGCAGCACTGTGGCACTATGAGGTATACTTAGCTCCCAGCTGAACAGCTGTATCTCTTGCCGGCTTTCCTGCTAAGGTTTTTGTTACTTCAAGTCAAGTAGTTCTCTTTATGCCTACCAGCTATTTTACAGACATAGCATACAAATCTGCCTTTATCTTCAGAAACAGTTCTTCTCTCTGATGTACATTTTAAAATAATGCTTATGTGCACAAGGAACTGACCTAACAATTTGCAAAAAGTAATTAATTTCTTGGAGGAGCTGCATACACATTTCAAGTTGTATGATTTATCAGCAAAGTAATATATTTTATCAATACACAATATATATATCCAATTTTCAATTAATTTGTCATTTACTAGTTGCTTCCACTCAAAGTCACTTTAGTTTTGTAAAAAGAATAATCAAGGCTGACAGCCAAAGATTTGCTTTGGCAAGTGCTTTTGTGAACAAAGCATCCTCACACATGATTTCTGAAGAGTAAATTGTGAGGAATTTAACACAAATAAATGAACAGTGAGTTCTGACATCACTGAAATGTTTTTCCAGACTTTACCCATTGCATCTACTGCTACATAGGTGCGTAGTAAAGGAGTTTAGGAAGAGTTACTGCCTACAATACAATGTGCTTTCTTTTATTGATGAAAATAACACTTCTGTGGTGAAGTGTATGGACAGATATAGAGAGCAGCTTCCTTAACACATTGCATCTAGAGATGAACAAAGAAGGTTTTTTTGCAAAAAGTTTCTGAGAAATGCAAAGAAATGAGAAGGTGAAATGGACTGTCCCAACACAGGTGATGGAGAGCCTTGCCATAATAAAGCTACAGCTACATTAAATCCTGTGCAAGGTTTGGAAAACAGAAGCTCACTTGCTGAGAATCAAGAGATTTTAACATCTTTTGCTGTAACTGTTGATAACCCTGTGACCCTGTTTGTCCACAGCCATCTTAGGTCTTCAGGGAGGAGAAAGGCAGATCCTGTCTCTAGGAATTCATCACTGGGTTGAGAACAGAACCAAAACCAGATGTTCATTAGATGAGAGTTTGAGACTTATTCCAAACCCCACATAAGGATATCTTGCCTGTGATTTCCTGGATTTTAATATCAACACAACTGGTCCCAGTCTTGGAAAGGCTCACACACAAGCTTTATGCCACTCAGTTCAATTAACATTTCAGATCTTAACATAATTAAGGAAGAAAGAGTTGTACTCTTAGCTCAAGCTGAATCTTGTAAGATAAAACTCTAATGAGGACAAGGTTCTTAATTGTCTTCACAGGAGTTAGGAGTACAAGCTGAAATACAGACTTATCTGTACATGTTAATTCAACATTCTGTGTTAAAAGAAATTGTGCACTGCTGTAAGATTTTACTGGGTGTTATTTAACATGATTTAAAAACAGACCTTTCGCCTACTGAAGTGAAGAGACTATTCATTAGATAAAATCCCAGCTAGCTGAAGAGAGTATTCATAAGGTAAAATCTCGCTTGAATTTTGTCATTGTTTTGACTGAAACCAAAGCCATTCTCAGCAGCCTCAGTCAAACAGGACCAGGGTGTCAGTGCATTCTCTGTGTCAAGGTGATCCCAAGCTGCATTGCTGAATGCAGACAGTCTCAAATAATGATGAAACTTGAAATTTAAGTGAAGTCTAAATTTCTTGCTTCACAGCCTATCTTGTTCATATCTTGCAGTCTTGGGGAGTTTATCCAGCCTTTGCATAAGTCAATGAGAAAAGTCAGATGAAATTAATGCCAGGATTATGTCCATAATGTTCAGAGATAAATTTTATCTGATTTCTTTACCTACAGCAAGGCTTTATGGTGTGTATAAATGAGTGAATTCAGTGGATTCATTCAGTGAATTGCATTAGGTCATATGGTCTTAGGATATGTTTAAATTTGCAATATAGGTCTGTATTATGATAAATTAGAGATAGATAGATAGATAGATAGATAGATAGATAGATAGATAGGTATAGAGAGGAATCTTTGGTGGTGATGGGGCTTTTGAAATTCTGTGGTAAATACAAATTAAATCTGCTTCTCAGAAATAATTTATAAATTAGGGATCCACTGTTTAGAACCAAACTCAAAGATTGTGTAGACTGTATTTGCAAAATCTTTTTCTTGGCCAGATTTGGTTGGTTCATTGGTTGGTTATTTGGCTTTTATGGAAAGAAAGGAGTAGAACTGTTTGTCCTTAATCCTTTAATAGCACAAACACACCACCATTCTTACTATTTGCAGAAGCTGCTCTTTAATTTAAACTATGTGTATGCCTTTTAATATCCTTGAAAATGATTACAGAGTTTGGAAAGGAGCTCAAAACAAAATGCTTCATATACAAAAAAAAATTAACACAGTAAAACATAAGACTACAAGAAGACATGTACACAGTATTTGTGCCTGAAGACAGCATTACTTGCACCTTTACTTACCTAAGATGTCTATGTGTTTTTAGTTTTTAAGGAAGATCAAGAGAAATGCCACACACTATAAAACTGATTTGAGAGCTTTGAGAGTTTCAGGGAATGAAGGGTGTTATCTTGCATACTTAGGTACATGCCTAACAAACCAAAGCATCTCCCAATTTTTAAAAATTGCTCAGTGCTAATGTTTTCCCATGTATTTATTTCTTGCACTTAGGGTTTTTTTAGAAGAACCATTCAGAAGAACCTCCATCCAACCTATTCCTGTAAATATGAAGGAAAATGTGTGATAGACAAAGTAACAAGAAATCAGTGCCAGGAATGTCGCTTCAAAAAATGTATCTTTGTTGGCATGGCAACAGATTGTAAGTATATTTTCCTGGTTTTCTTTCTTTTATCCTTTTTTTTTTCAGTGTCTGTATTTGCTTAAAGTATGTTGATTGATGAAGCTTGTTAAAGTAAAGTAAACTGCCAGCACTTTTCTGGTTTTAATAACTTGTACCAGGGAATTGCACTCACTGCATTAAGCCACTTTCACAGGGCTGTAATTTTTTGTTTATCGTTCATCAAGCTGCACCTTCTCCTGGCCTTATCAAGCTGAGTAACAGTAGGAATGTTCACTCTTTGGAAGAGAGGAGGGAGAAATGCATCTGGATGGACACTTTGCTTGAGATAAAAACATCTTGTTTAGAAAATTCTGGAGGATGTGAAATTGAATGTCATTGTATGAGTCATCCTGCAGTTGTTTGTTTTATTTTTAGCCTGAAGAAGTTATCTGCTGCAAAGATTTCAACTCTCATTTTTAAGAACTAGAAAATATGGCTGTAAGGTTAACCCTTAGAGGTCTTCTTTTCCTGCTGTTGCACAGAGATTTACACCAATAACTTCAATTACTACAAATGGGAGGAAGTCACATAAAACCCCCAGAAGTCACATAAATCCCCTTGTGCCTTCATGGTTGTTGCCAGTATAATCCTTTGCAGAAGAACCAACAGGAAAACAGGCCCAGTAAACAACAGAAAAATTGCCTAACTTAATATTTTCATTGTTAATGTAATGTATAACAGTGCCTTCTGTCTAGAGGGAAATAGAATAAAGGAGACAATTTCATTGTGGCCAGGTAGACCTTCAGGAGCGGGGCTGGATACTGGGAAAGTGGTGATCAGAGCAGCCCTGGGGCCTGTGTATCTGGAGTCACTGGAAATAATAGGACTCTACAGGAACACCATGTAGCCACTTGTGGGGATTAGGGAAAGAGCCAAAGGCAAGTTGGTCTGATTGTGTCATGCTTCAGGCAGATGAGCCTTCTGTGAATAAGTGCTCCCACTTTCTTCAATCCATGTTACCTTCTGCTGGCTTCCAGGAAAATGTTCTGCACTTCAGAGCAGTGAGTGTGAGCATGCTGGTATGACTTTAAAGAAAACAGAAGTGCATCTTTCCCAACATGGATTACTCCAAGTCTGTTACAGGAGCACTTTGACACCTCACAAAGTTTTGCGTTTTAGTTTTATTGGTGGAATACCCCAAGGGCAATGGCAGTGTACAAAGCATTACCACGACAGTAAGTCATTCTTTGATATCCAGGCTTCTGACAAAATGAAGTTTGAAGGGAGAAATGAGAGAGCTATCTCAACTGTGGGTCTTGCCAAGGTACTTCCTTACTGATTAGTTAAGGTGTTTGTAACCAACAGGTACCTCAGGCACAGAAAAGACCGAAGTTCTGACAGCCTTAAGAGCTTCCTGCCATTTTTGTATGTTTTTTCCCCTGCTAGTGGTGTTGGATGACAGCAAGAGGTTGGCAAAGAGGAAGCTGATAGAAGAAAATCGAGAGAAGAGACGTCGGGAAGAGCTGCAGAAAACCATTGGGCACAAACCAGAGCCAACAGATGAGGAATGGGAGCTCATCAAAATTGTGACTGAAGCACATGTGGCCACCAATGCACAAGGAAGCCACTGGAAGCAGAAAAGGAAATTTCTGGTAAGGGCTGTAGCCTTGTACGCTGCTCTTGGAGCCACATTCTGTTCTTTCTTCTGCCTTCTCAGCATTGCAACCCCAAAGAAATTTTATCTGCCAGTGAACTGATGTTTATGGGAAAAGGATGATTTTACGTAGTTCTTACTTCCTTTTTCATGCCTGAACCTCAGTGTTTGATCAGACCATGTATTTTGAGAGATAAAGAGCATGTTGCTATGTGAAGGCTTACTCAGCTGGGTACTTTTATTGTGCTATGATAAGAAAAAGTTGAAAAATTGTTTCACTCCTGATTAAGAACAGAAGCAGTCTATAATGCATACTGTATCTTTTTTAGTATATTCTATCTAGGGGTAGTTGTCTTTATTAGGAACTATCATAAAACATTGAAAGTGTTAAAACAATTTAAAGTTCTAGATGAAAGCTGGTATTTTTTGTTCGTAACTTGTGGGTTTTGCCTCTTTTGGTTAATGGTGAATACATTAATGAAAATAAATTACACAAAGAAAATTAATTTCAATGAGAATAGGATGATACATACACTATACCATTGGGATTTCAGCCTACAAAACAACTTACATTTTCATCCTATAACTAAGGATCAGAAAATAAATGGTGATTTGTGATGCTGAACATTAAAAAAGGATTTATTTGATTTTTCTAAATCGATTTTTAAAGGAAATAAGTGCAGAATGCAAAATGCTTACACAGCACAAAAGAGGGATTATACACTGCATTTGAGGAATACACAGGGGTCTTTAACAGTCTGTGTATACAAATCAGATAGAGCACACTCATCTTTTTGCAAGCCTAGTCTCCTACTGCGTAATTCACCATGGGAATTTCAATTCACGGTTGAATTGCTGAGAGAAATTAGGCATTCAAAGCAGCTGATCTCTTTTATAATGTTGGGGTTTTTTTAATTCCAGTGACGCCATCTAAATTTCTATATGAATGGCTTACGTTCATATTATTCTACAGTCAGGAAACCACAGCCAGTTGTCACTGGCAAGAAGCAAGAGAGCATTTTCCAGGAGTGTTGCAGAGCAAGGTTTGCGGTGCTGGTTTGAGCAGATCAAGAAGCAGCTGCAGTAGTACTTTTGGTTGCTTAGGCAGGAGTGCTGTTCTTTGGGTGTCACCTGCTTTGGGATAAAGCCTGGGGAGCTCGAGGTTGGGGCTGGGAATGAGCTGTTGAAGAGCAGGAGAAGATGACAGCCTGCCCCAGGAGCTGTCTATCTGTCCTTACGCAGCTGAGGCTGGTTCTTTGACAACAGGAACTTCACTGAAGTCTGGACCTCTTATTCTGTTGAGTTAGGCACCAAGGGCTCCCCTCCAGTGTGTTAGCTTTAGCCAGCTCTCCTGACTTCTTTTGCCTTTCCCAAGAAAATGCTGGGCTCTTTCTTTTTCTCTGTAACAATGGTTCGCGTGGGTTTAAGCATTTGGTCTTTTTGCTTGGAAGTGATGAAGGTTGTTTATCATGAGCACACAGACAATGTGGTTTAGTTACCCAAGATTCAGGGAGGGAGAGAGTCTAGAAATAAGTTTATTTGAGTTTTTTAGTAGAAGCCATCAGATAATTGAGCCCAGTCATCTTCATTGTTCCTTTACAATTCGTGCTTGCTTTATTAACACATTGCTGAGTTTTTTCTTGTAAGAAGTTAGATTTGGATTCACACTGGTGACAGAGCTGTGGAAGAATCTTTTATGATGTATTTCTTTAAAAAAGTGGTTGAACACAAGTTTTTATTACAGACAGCACTTTCAGCACCTTCCCTGTTCAAGTGTCTTATATAAATGCCATGGGGCCCATTGGTCTTAAAGGTCTACTTCTCTGGATTTTATCTAGTTTTTAATGTGAACAGAATGAAACCTCTGCATGGTGGTTGGTAGGTCTTTTGTAATTGCAAAGCCACACTTAACAAACAAAACAGCTTTGATATGCCTGTTTTAAAAATACATGGTAACATTGACCAGCTGCATAAAAACCAGATGAACAAGTTCAAGTGCAGTTGGAATAAAAAAACACACATTACAGATTCTGCTTGAAGCTATTTCAGTGTATATCCCTACTGAAATCCTCAAAATATTATTTTTTTCTCATTTGAAGAAACCTTGAGCTGAAGTCATGCAACAAGTGATTTTCAACAAAAATTTTACCCAGATGAGTTTAAATTCTATTCATATTATCCAGGCGACCCTTAGGTTAGCCGGTTCTTGCTCATAAGTTGTTTTAGCCTTGCACGTAAGTTGTTTCAGCCTTTTGGAAACTGGCCTTGGCAGTTGCCTGGGGCCCTGTGATATCTGGCAATCTGTTCTGGGGAGACTTTCAGAGCTTTGAGTAAGTGAAAGAGCCTAATTCTTGCAGCATCTTCTCAGGGGTAACATGTCACCTCAACTCTCTTTGCTTTTAGAGAAACTTGAGAGCTTTCAGCACCTGTAAGGAAAAGCATGCCTATGTTTTTAAGCAAAAGATGCATGTGCTGCACCCATAAAATATACAGATACAAACACAAGGAAGAAACTGTGTGTGCACAACAGTCTAGCTGCCCACAAAGGATGGGTAGCAGCATACCAGTCACCCATTTCTATGTGCAGTCACCTCTTTCACAAATGCCTTACAAATAAATTCACATTTTGTGACCTAATGGACTTTACTTATAAAGCAAATAGTGTTGCTTTTTATTTTAGCATGTCTTCCGTCACCAAGCAGGACTTTTTTAGACTATAAAACAGTTGCTCTAAGACAGATTGCTCCTTTAAATATCTTTGTTTATATCCTTAGCCAGAAGATATTGGGCAGGCACCAATAGTTAATGCCCCAGAAGGTGGGAAAGTGGATTTAGAAGCCTTCAGCCAGTTTACAAAAATTATCACACCAGCGATTACAAGAGTGGTGGATTTTGCCAAAAAGTTGCCTATGTTTTGTGAGGTAAGAAGACTTTCTTGCACTCCTCATTTATATGCCTGTTGTTAAAAACTACTCAAAATACTCTGGCATGGAACTTAAAAATTCAATGTGTCTAAAATTAAAAAATTAAAGACACTCAAAATCGATGGGACTAGAATCATGTGGATTTTCTTGAGTTTTCTTTTTCCTGTGATTACTGAAATCCTGAGTTTGTTAATCTGGAAGTCATCGTGGTTCATTAGGGACTCAGATGTGTCTTTAGAGGGGGCCTTGAAAAAAGCAAATGAACAGAAAGATACTGTCCAGAAGCATCGCTGATATGTTTAATAAAATTTTCCAGCACACAGTTGCCTACGTATCTTCCAGTTCCTCGGCAAGTACAGTATTGTAGAGTTGGGTCTACACAGTAAAAAATCCTTCAAATTCAGGAAAGTACCCCTATCCAGGAGTGGCACTTGCCTCATTGGGTTCCCTAGGCATGCTTCTCCTGAATGGGGAGGTTGTGCACAAAAAAGTCTGTGAAAGTAATGGATTGCCATTCTGGATAGATACTCACATGTAAATATACAGTAAATAGACTGAAAGGCTTGGTTGCACATTAGGAGTGCAGAGGCATTACGCTGATCTCATTTGTACCAAGGTATCATTTTTATTGAAGGACCAGATGCAATGGCTGATTTTTTTTTCCCCCCAATTTAAAAAATGGTATCAGAACTGCAGCTTGAAATAATATTTCAGTCTTAATAATCTAAATAATTTTCATAGAATCATAGAATGGTTTGAGTCGGAAGGGACCTTAAAGATCATCGGTTCCAACCTACCTGCCATCGGCAGGAACACCTCCCGTTCCACCCTTTGAGATCAACACCCTACCAGGAAGGGAGGGCAAGGCAGCAATTACATTCTACTCTACTGTGGCTGGCAGCTTTTCTTTAAGGTCAGTCAGGGAGGGCTATATATGTCCTCTGGCACGTACAGAACAAGAAGAGGTAAATATCAATAGTTGTCATAGTGTAAATATCTCACCCTGGCCAGCCTGTGCATTGGTGCCATCAGTCAAGGAAGCATGAAATAGTAGTCAAGCGTGAAGATTTTAAAATACAAGGAATATGTGTCCATAGATCATGAGACCCCTGCAGCTTTTAGCATCTGAGGGAATCTGTCTCCTCTGATGTGGCATTTGTTGGTGGGAAATTGCAGTGACATACCAAGGTAGTCTTTTTAATTTAGAAAGCTTTGCCAGTCTCACACAGACTTCAGTGCCCCTCTGACATCTCCTACCCCTCCTGGTTACCATGGGCCCACTTGTGTCAGAGCTAGGCAGGAAGCATGGATGAAGAAGTCAAGGCATCATTGAGCATGACCTCTGTATGTTATGTGGCTCAGCTGGACAGGCTTTGTTTACAGCTGAGCCACTGTGTAAACCTGACACCTGCCCATATACAGCAAGATCTGATGGCAGGGTGAGGGACAGCTCCTCATGAACACAAAGGAGTAGGACAGCTGTCCTGCGAGTTGTCATGTGGCACTTGCTGTAGCATGAACAAAATGACAAATGTTTGGCCCTTTTTGAAGGGGTACCCTCCTGTTAAATTTGTTTCCATTATGATTTTTAACCCGTATCTTTTTCTTTGAAGCAACACTGTGTGGGCTGTGGATTTTTTTACGAGAAAAAACTCCCATTTTTTCCATAGGACCTGCAGAGCTTTTAAACATTTACTCAGTTCATAATTCCAGAAGCTGTCTGAGAATGTAGTAAATCTCTATGAAAGGACATGACAAGGAACATCCATGGCCACTTACATTTTCATGGCTATTTTTCCTTCTTTTTCACATCTTTGGACACATGCAGAAGCCAGCAAAGCACTGTGAGTGCCCAACTTAGTTTGTGTGCATCCATTGGCCCCTGCCTCAAAACAAGAATCCAATCCCAGAGTAATCGAAGTATAAGGAAAACTTCATTTACTTTTCAGCATTTCTGCTGTTGTTTCCTTCCTGCTTTTCTTTCTGCTTAAAAGATGAAGATTGAGGAGCATGTAGTAGGTTTGATGTGAGTTTTAAATGTCAAGGCATCAGTGGTTCCACAGTGGGTGAAGCTGTGTAAATACCCTTTGAGGTAGCTCAGCTCAGCGCAGTTCCATGGTGCTGCATTGCACATGTGTCCTGCAGAGGTGAGCACCTCAGGTTCCTGCCTTGTGCTTTTTCTCCCTGCAGAGAGAGAGGAAAGGACAACACATGGCAGAGTTTCAGTCACATTTGTTGACCCCACTTCTGGAAGAGGGTCTTGTAGCAACACTCAAGTGATGAGTGTAGGTAGCGTTAAAACCTGCACAGTTTAGAGTAGAACTGATGTTCAAGCCTCCTGTCTCTGGTAACTCTTACTACTGCCTGATAAGACCTGAGGCCTGGCATCTGTGAAACAGGTGTCCCATGTATCCTTCAGAATTAGGAAAGCAGGTGAAGGACAGGCATAGTCAGACCATCACTACCATAAAGAAGTTTTAAGAAGGATCGAGTAGAAAAAGAAATCCTCATTCATTTAATGGTTCACTAATGAAACAGCTGAAGCATCACAAAATATCTTCTCTACTGTTTTTTGTTTCTTTTCTACTATTCTTCCTTGTATTTAGAAGTTTGCAGTTTTTTTCATTTTTCTTCTCCCTTCTCTCTTCCTTTCTTTCATGTCCCTTTTTTCACTGCCATTGCTTATTCCAGTATCTCTTCATGGTTCCTCTCACACATCTATTCTTGTTTTAAATTTTTTTTTAACTCTGTTTCCTTCCCTCCTTCAGTCTCTGCTGCCAAACAGTGAGATTGTCATTGGGTAGCAAGACTGCTGCTGTGCCTGTGCAGTCTCCCCCACACTGCTGCTGAGCTGAGGGTCATCTGTAGGGAAACTGATTTGCCCTGAACAGGATGAATCGATTTTCTTGTGTATCAAGCACTTCACACCTGAAGCTGGCATTGCTGGAAAAGCAGCTGCATGACTCAACTCCTTTTCCTGACTATAGCTAGCTTTGTGCTTAAAACTCTTCTCTAACAGGGAACTGCTTTCCGCTTACATTAGGTAGCTCTGCATCCCACCAAATTTCCCACCAAATCAGTGCACTTGCTTTGCAAGTACACCGTTGCCATGTAAACCTATAGTTCATGGGGATTTCATTTTGAATTGCAAAACAGGTAAATATAATAATTTTCTATAAATCAAAAATAAATGGCTTTTTGCCTCCTTTCAAGCCAAGTAGAAGTGTGTTGCTCTTTTATATGTGGGACCCTTGCTGTTCACATATGTGAACAGTCTCAAAATTGTCTTGGTGGGTTTTGTTATCATTGAATTACCTATGAAAACATAAAGACATGCTTTATAGAACACGTTTTGCTCATGTGCCAGCATCCTGGTTATACTGTGTAAATACAGAACCTATACCTAACAGTTTGGACAGCTTGCTTTTGTTAATGTCATGGAAAAGACACATGCCCTGAAGATCACAACTTATGCACCAGCATAAAAGCTGTGGCTATACCATAGATTTTCTGTCTGTCCAGCAATAATGCGGGAAGCTCAGGGAGAACAGCCTTAGTAGATTAAGTATGGGTTAATAAACTCCCTGTTGTTAAAATGGGCAGTGAGAATTAGTGCTCCACCGATTGAGGTATATCCTGTAGATATAAACATTTATTTAATTCCTTTTATTTAAAACACAGTACACTCTTACAGACCCTCCCAAATGTCTTTCTTTTCTTCCGGTCAGGTAAGAAATAAGTATGGCTGGTAGTGAATTTAACTGGGATGGCTGAGGTCTATACCAGCCCCAGTTATAGTTTATTCTGCTGTGATAAGTTGTAAGCTGAGGGAGCCTAGAGCTGTGTCATTCCTAAGGGTGTGTGGGAATGCTAACCAGGGAATGTTAACCTGCTGGCAGTTCCTGAAGGCAGGAACACAGATCCGGGGAGTTCATGCAGTGCAGTCAGTGAGCAGCGTGTTTGGAGGGGAGCTGCACTCTGCGGGGCAGTGTCCTGGGCTGTGAACTGCAACTTCATGCTTGTGGATTTATTGTAGTTGTAAAAGCCACTCAGTTTGACAAACATGAGTTTTTTCTTTGCCGTTTATAATTTCTGCAGCTGCCATGTGAAGACCAGATCATCCTTCTGAAAGGCTGCTGTATGGAGATCATGTCCCTCCGAGCAGCAGTTCGCTATGACCCCGAGAGTGAGACTTTAACACTAAATGGGGAGATGGCAGTGACAAGGGGCCAGCTGAAAAATGGGGGTCTTGGCGTAGTGTCTGATGCCATTTTTGACCTGGGCATGTCTCTTTCTTCATTTAACCTGGATGACACCGAGGTTGCCCTTCTTCAGGCTGTTCTGCTCATGTCATCAGGTGAGAACAGAAATATGTTGGGATCCCAATCATTTTGAAACTCTTTGGTCTTTGTCACAAGCCTCTTTGTAAAAGAAATAAGATATGTCATATCTTGTAGTGCTGACTAGAGTAACGTGGGAGAAATTTTCTCTCAAAACCCCAGTGCAGCTTAGACTTATTTTGGTGAGCAGTGGAAAAAATTCAGAGTGTTCAAAGAGACGGACTTAAAAGTGGTTTTGGTTAACACACTTTGCGCAATTTGGTACTTAGAGATGAGCCAGGGATGATCATCAAGAACAAATCACTTCTGATTCTGAGCCAGTTTGCCTTAAATGAAAAATGGATAATTTAGCAACACTGGTCCTTATGATAAGTTCCCTCTTCCCCTGAGTAATGTCATGCACTGGGTGGTTTATAGACATTTCCACAAGTCTTATATGTTTAGTTTGACTTGCCTTCTTGTTTTCCTAATTAATAGCACCACTGCTTCCTAATGGGCATTTACAAGCTGTGCTGTTTCCCTGCACTGGGGCCATTTACAACTGGCCATAATACAAAAGCAGCACAGACGACTTCATATGGTTTCCAAAGAGTTTCTAACCTTCTAAATTTGAGTATGTTTTCAAATATGCTTCCAGAGATTGTGCCAGCCCAAAGAGGAAATTCCGTTCTTGGGCAGTGGGAGATTTGGCAAGATTTTGTTTTAAGATGGCTTTGAAGATTGGGCACTGAATAACAATACACAATCAGTGATTTACAAGCATTAACTGCATCTCAGATAGAAAGGTTTCCACATTAATCACAACACAGCACTTCATCTTCCCCATCAAAGCATTTTGATTTCTTTTTAGGTTCCTACACAGTGATACAGGGGCAGGGCTTTCAGAAGGCAATTTGAAGGACCTGCTTTCCCAGAAGTGTCTCCTGAGAAGTGACTTATGAAAGGGATTTTTCCAGTCCCCATATGGTGCCAGTTGAGACAACCAGAGTTTTGGCCTTTGTTGTTCCTTGGTGCTCCATAACAGCTCACCTGGGATCAAAGCATGATCAAACCATTGGTCAGATTGTGGAAAAACAGATAGAAAGGAACTGTAATTTAGATATCTGACAAGGAATTTTTTTGTTTCTTTACTAGTTGTTTTACGGAAAAGTGTAGATAGAAGTCTTAGCTGAAATTGGGGATCTGTTGCTCTAGTCACTGTAAGGAAACACTTCCCAAACAGCTACATTCTAAGTGAGCAAAGCAGGCAAAGGATGAAGAAAGGAAGGATTATCTTCTTGTTTTAACAGGGATAGTACTGGCAAGTGAGTTGGCCCGAGTGAAAGAAGTTTGTGGCAGAGCCACAAATGTCCATGGTCTCTCTCCTTTCTTTCCTAGCATCAGAATCATCCTGTTTTTCCTGTTTTATGATCAGGAATTTGTTAAAGCAAGTAAGTAAGAATGATAATTCTGCTGCTTTGTACCTACAGATCGCCCAGGCCTTGTTTGTGTCGAGAGAATAGAAAAGTGTCAAGAGGGTTTCCTCCTGGCATTCGAACACTACATTAATTACAGAAAACACCATGTTGCACACTTTTGGCCAAAACTGCTGATGAAAGTGACAGACCTGCGAATGATTGGAGCCTGCCATGCCAGCCGCTTCCTGCACATGAAGGTGGAGTGCCCCACAGAACTGTTCCCTCCATTGTTCCTGGAAGTGTTTGAGGATTAGAGAGACTGAAGTGGTTCTCCGCACCCCCGTCGCACTACTGGCTGTCATTTCATCCCGTTGCCCAGCTCTTCTCACCTGTTTGTTCTTCTTCTTTCGTGGTCTTCTGTTTCTTGAGATGGGGCTGGGGTTTTGTTTGGGTTTTCTTTTGGGGTTGCTGGGGGGCAGTTGTATACACATGGATGAAAACATCCCTTTAATGCAGGTACTTGTGACTATTGCAATTTGTTCTTCAGTCCTTTGATGTGAGTGCTTTGACAGCTTAACAGTGAAAATACGAACAGACCAATCTCATTCACCAGCATTTGCGTGGTCACCAGCTCACACCCATCATTGCCTGGAAAACAGGGGAGAGAGATGGAAGTGGAAGAAAAAGAAATTGGCCTTCAAGTTAAAACAGCTATTGTTAATTTGACCCTGACAGTTCTGTCTTGTATTACCTCCTTTTGCAGGGTACAACTGACCAATTTATAATATGAAATTTCTAGTCTTCGTGATTGTTTTTGTTGTGACAATTACCACTATGATCTAGGATCTTCATCATCATCATGATCCCATCATTCTCTAACGTTTGTTCCAGCAGATGCAGTTTAACTGTGCTCCATGAAACAAGTACTTAAAATAATGCAGAGTGTTAGAAAGGACTGAGTCTTTTTTTTCCCATGTGTATAAGATAATAAGACCTTCAGTTATTAAATTTGGGCTCCAGGTAATTTCACTGGAAGGTTTGTTGGAGTGAGGAGGGAAATTTGATCCTCTGAGGTGCTTCTCCTGAGAGTGGAGGGGTCTGCTTTTTCTGAGGTGTGTGGAAAATCCATCACTTTGAGGGAAAAGGCTCTCTGTCAGGATAGCAGGCAGCGTCTCAGAGTTATTCAGGGATATGAGGGTTCACTGAATGAGGACAAAGAGAATGAAACATACAGGGTGACCTTCAGATGGGACAGAACCAACCATGTTATTAACACTCAAGACTGTACAGTTTTATCCCAGTGATACAAATAGTGTTGCTCAGCAGTAACCCTTTGTTTTATATATATATATATAAAGTTTATATGCACATATATATATAATTTTATATATATATATTTACAAATCTTCAGCAGATGTCTTAAACATATTTCCATATTTTTGTCTTTTCCCTCTCCTTCTCTGACTCTCTCCCGTGTGTGTGTGTGTGTGGATCAGCTGGGTTCTCCCTCCCTGGTGTCTGTATGTATTTCATTTGCCTAGATGCTCTCAATTCTTTTAATTTATTTCCACTAACTGCACTAGCAGGAACCAAACTGAGCAATGACAAAATGTCCTGCTGCCAAAGTCTGCAAGCCAGTACTCACAGTCCTGGAACATTTGGAGGCCAGTGATGAGGACGTTATAGGTAGAGGTTCCTCTCTGTCATCCATCTCCATTCAGGGATGTTGTCCCTGGGTTTTATAAACTTGATATTAAACCATTCTCCGAATTTGTACGACACATCAAAAGCATCTTTCTGTTCTTCCTGGGAACCAGAGACTTAGTTCATGTTTTTTGCACTGCCTCATACCCCACATTCTTTCATGTTGTGCATTGATTTGTACCAGTTTCTTTCTCTGCTATTTATTGACCCATTTGCCCGGCAAGTTGTGGGCGTTGTTGGAGTGGATGTGTTGGCTTTAAAAGCTCATGGCCAATATCTGAACCCATGTGTTATGTGCTTACCCCCTCATAAAAACAGGATACTCAGGAAAACTTATAGATGGAACATGATATATGCGTGTCAGGAGTTAAATTCTTTCTACCCTTCTTTCCCTACATCATTGATGAAGCATTTGGAGTGCTACTGGGCATGTTTTTAGGGATGTGGAATCTTGTTCTCCCTGTTCTTTGGATACCTTATGCACCTGTGACGAGCTATGAGCACTAAAGTTATCACTTAGGGGTTTTTTTGTCAGAACATAAACATGTTGGGGCGTTTAGGAGTTTTTTTGCAGGTAGCAGTGAAGACATGCCATTGGAGACTCATTCTTAAATATTCTTAAAGATTTGCTGTAGAACCTCTTTTGTTGGCTGTGTTTGCTCCATCTTGAAGTGTGTGTCTAAACAACATCTCTATCCAAATTCCTTGTAGAGCACTGTCTTGGAGACAAAGAGTCAGAAACTAGCTCTTTGGGGTGACTTGTTAAGAGGACTTAGAGCATACAATGGGGAACTCAGAAAAGCAGTCGATCCCTTACTTGTGCTGATGCCTTCACAATCTAGAAACAAAACAGCACACTTTTGAGACAATATTAATATAGCAAGGAATATAAAAGCAGAATTGGAAGCCTCCAGATGCAAATACGGCAAAATGCGTATGTGATACAGGACTTCTACAATTTTATAAGTTTAACAAATTGGCATATTTAACAATAGTATCCAATTAGAAGAGTAGGTAGTTAAGTAATCCTCCCTTTTGTTTCTGCCCCATTTGGAGCCCCACCTCCTGAGTTTCTAGCCCCATATTTATTCTGTCTAGGATACATGGTAAAAGAAAATAAGACATCCTTGGCTAAAGAGGCAAGACTAAATAATATTTCAGGAATGTAGCATAATATGTGTTAGAAAGTTAGCTTATTGTTCTAAAATGTAGGGAGAAAGGGGTAGGAAAAGTATTGGGAGCTACAGCCATGTATTAGAAATCTACAAAGCTACAAATATATGACAAATATATAAAAAGCTTAGGCATCAGCACCTATGCCTAGTGGCTTGCAAAAAAAAGCGAAATGTCTTTTGAAGCTCTGTTCTGCCATGGATCTGAGCATGGAATTCCTCCTGAAGCCAGTGCAAATACCTCACCTGTTTGCTTAATGGGAGCTTGAGTAGGCATTCAAGCTTTTGACCGCTGCAGATGAGACCCAGGAGAGGAAACATCACATCTCTTCTAGTTCCAAAATGCCAATGCAGTTTGGAGCTGTGCTTAGGCAGGGTTCAGAAATCAAGCCTCCTTCCTTAGGTGATTGCAGATGGACTGAAGTGCCTAAAATCAGGCAACCGACTTTAGCAGTTCTGGCAGTGCTCCAAGCAGAAAGAACATACATCAACATACTTTTCTAGCTTTTTTAGGTTAAGTTGGACACTAATTAACAGACCAAGTTAGTAGTATTCCCTAATTGAAAACTAAGGCCGAGCTCTTTGACAGATTTGATGTACTGACATCTAATGGCGTCTCATCTCCTACCAGTCTTACTTTGTGTGACTTCCTTTACTTCCTCAGTGCGACTGCTGATTTATGTGATCATGACAGCAAAACTAGCTGACCTTAGTTCTGCAAAGACATACTTCTAAATATCAGTGGTCTCAAGCCACTGTGGGATTGAGCCCCTGGACTGTCCACCTCAGTGGCAGACACCAGTGCCACAGTCAGCACCCTTTGTAGTAACTGGCCTTCTGAGTGAAATAACAAACGTGTGCTTTCCAGTGCAGTCCAGAGTCTTGTTTCTGTTGGTGCCACGTGGCTCTCATGTTTGCTTTGTGGTCTACACGTGGGTCTTACACAGAAGGTTTTTCCTGTCAAACCTGATTGTCACCATTCATGGTATTGCCCTGAGTAATACGTGCATTTAGATACTCATTTCATGTGTAATCTCAGTTAAGTTGTGATATTTATAATAACATATATAGTGCGTGATAATGATTTTGTTTACATTCTGCCAAAATGTAGACGTTAGAGTTAGACCTCCCAGGTCCAAAATCATCCTTGAGCAGACTGCTTGCTTCTTCAGAGGCAGGTATCAGAAAGAGGAAAAAACTATCCAGAACGACCATTTATATCAGAAATCTGCCAAGAGAGGGCTGTTAATCACAAGCAGAGCATGTCATTGCTAGTGATGTATTTTTATGCTATGGAACTCTAATCTGTATGTGTCATATTGACTTCTTGCTGCATGAATCATAAATTTTAAAAATCAGTCTTATGGTTTTGAGATGTAGCCAGCATTCCTAAGGCTAAACCTTTTTCATTGACAGAATCAAAATCCACAACCAAGGAACGTTTTCTTCTCACTGTGAGAGCAATTGAAAGTGTTCAACATTTATCTTTTCACAAAGGAAGAGGCAACAGAACCTCTTAATGTGTCTTGTTATTGTGATCATCTGGAAATGATTGCCAGACGTTTCCTTTTGATATAGTAATGAAGTGATCTGTATTTAAATTTTATAGAGAGAATTTTATTCTAGTGTGATAGAGATTTATTTTCCACTTTAAGACTCAAAACGGTGTGAGCACGTTTTTGTTTTTGTTTTTTTTACTATGGTATATTTTTGCTTTAAAATTAAAAACAAAACAAAAAAAAAAGGTTTGGCCTTATCACAAAGTTTTAGTATAGATGTTAGCAAATGCAAAGAGTATGCATTATTTGTGTGTATCCACATTGACTGATGTCGCCTTCAAAAAGCAATATTGTGCAGGTAAAAAGTTGTTTGTGACTGTCCATTGCACAGTTTACCTTCTTTAAAAGCTAACCTTGTTTATGCACAAGACAATCAAATGTAAATCTACATCAGCACCCAGGTGTGGATTAAATTTATGTAAATTACTGAGCACAATGTAAAACATTAAAAGACACTTTATTTAATTACACATTTAATGTTGGTAAAGATAGTATCAGGGCATGAACAAGCTGACATACTGTAATTTCTTTTTCTCTTTTCCTACTTCCTTAGCACTCTACAGTTTCACTTTGCTCATAAATACATCAAATTAGTCATTCATAATTTTTTTAAAGAGAAGGGTGGTTTGGGTTGTTTATTTGTTTTTATGAAGTTGGTTGGGACGACTTACTACTTTGTCTATGAGGTTTGTGGGTTTTGCTTTTTTGGTTTATTTTTTTATATCAGTTTCATGCCCTGAAGGTAAGGCAAACATTACACCGTACAGTAAAAAACAAAGTACCTTGGATGATGTATTTTTTTGCAAACAGTGTTAAGAGTTATGCTAGATTGGTAATATTTTTTCAGCCTAAAATATATTAAAAAAAGAAATCTGTGATCACAAATGTTTTAAACTATCTAAAGAGAAAATTTGTATATTTGGGGAAGAAAATAATTTTTACATAGCTTTTGTATGCAGATATTAAAATGTAATTATGAATATAGTGGGCATAGATAACTGTGTAAGCTTGAATTCTAAAAAAGAAAAAGCTTATAACTGAAAAGTGGTCCTGGTGTCTCTGTCTCTTTGTTGCAGGCTCTTTTGTCAGCTCTGTCTCACGCTTCCAAGCCCATGGAATGGGAAAAGTAGGGCCTAGAGCACAATGCTTTATCAGCTCTAACCTGTTCACATTTCTGTGCTTCTGCATCCCTTTCATCACCTTCCTGATATCTTATCTGCTCTCCTCCCTTCCCTTGGGCAGCCAACCAAAGGTTTTCACTTCCTCACTCTTCACAGCAGCCAACCTTAATTACTCCAGTGAACTGACTCTTGATTTATGTCTCACTCGATTACATTTTTTAAGGGAACGCCCTTTCTTTCCTTCTCCACTCCCAGTCTAAACAGGGATGGTGTGACAGGAGCAATAAGCTTCCCATCTTTTCATACTTTCCATACCTTGGTCTCCTACCTACTGGAGATCTTCTCATTCAGATATTTTCTCTAGTCTTATATTCCTTTGCAGTTCTTATTTATCCTCCAGTTCTTTCACTCCTGTCAGGAAGAAAAGCCAGACCTATTGCCGGGATCCAAAGTAATTTCTTGGCCTGTCCCAGATGGGAAACCTATTTTGGGCTGTTGTTTCACGGTGATTTCCACAGGCATTTCCTGGCTGGCTGCCAGCTCCTGCTCCTTCTCCTGGTCCCCTTCCACGTGAGGTGCTGGGAGCCTTCAGAGGGATGCTGAGCTCCCTGAGCTCCCTCTGTCTGGCACCTCTGGGAGCACATTCCTGACCCCAGGCTTGGTGTCCCTGGGGAGTGCTGTGCCAGCACCTCGAGGGTTTGTTGCCACTGTGGCCTGTGGGACGAGGGGCTGCCTTCAAAGGCAGGAGCTGTATGTGAGGAGCCAGAGGGAAAGCGTGAAATCCCTGCTCTGCCTTCAATGGAATCCCTTCAAGCACTCCAGTTCAGGCACCCACGTGGGGAAGCCTTGCCAAAGCCTCTGCTGGGTTTGCACCGAGTGAGCAGCAACGTGGGTTGCTTTGGCCCCCGGGACCAGCTCTGGAGTGAGGAATTAGTTTGGTGTGTAAAAACTTGTTTACTCGATGTGAAGAAATAGTTCTGCTCCCACAGATGCCTGTGCTCTGAGTATAACATTTTCAGGCTTCATTTGTAGTGGTGAAATCTGTATTTTTCAAAAAGTAATGTAATGTCTGTGGATTCTGAGAGCCGCATGGATTTGCTTCAGGGTCTATTTATCACTACTGAGAAGGACATAAGAGATGGAGCTCTTCCCCTGGAGCTCTGGCACTACAGCAGGAGTGTGTTCTTGACCTGTTGTGGGCTGCCTCTTGCACCCTGAGCCTGTTGGTGATGCAGTTTGTTTGTCCTCTTGGTGACAGTCTGTGAGGGTTTTCTATCCTTGAAAACTGAGCCACATCTGAAGGATTTTCTCTGTGAACTTGGGAGTCTAACAACAAACAAATGTGTGTCTTATACTCATGGTCACATGTGCTGTATGGTATTCCCCATAGCATCATTAGTTTCAAAATGAAAACTTGCATATTAGAAGTGACTACGGACATATCACCTTTGGAATAAGTAAAGGGTATGTACAAAAGTCTCTGTTCTGTTTATCATATTGCAGCCCTCCTTTACTGTTTACCAGGTAGAAACTCCCTTCCAGACTGAATCACAGAGCATCCTTCTCTCCTCTTGTGACTATGCCTGGTGGAAGCACTGACCCTGCAGGTACTGCCACAAGCTGCCTTGGTACGCACAATGATATGCCTGAAGTGCCTTAGAAAAATTAAAAAAAAACCTGAGGAAGCCTCTTTGTATCATTTGGGAGAGCTTTGAGACTTCTAAGGTCAAAGAATACTGAAAGACTTGTGAGAGCCCTGAGTCAGAGGTCCCAAAGGGACAAATAAAATGGCTCCCATGTCATCCTGACCTTGTGGTGCCTTGAAAAATTACAAACTTGGAAAAGTGGTCCAAGCTCGGTACCCTGCTGTGCAGAACCAGGGTGGAACCTACAGGGAAAACAGGACAATCCTTAGTGGATTGTATTTGGAAAACGCAATGTAAAGAAGTAGAGAAGGACATCAGCAAATCAAAAGCAAAACTCAGAATGAGTCATTTTCTGAATTTCATTGGAATTTGAATTTGCAAGAGGCTGTCTGAGTGGGTATGGGGGTAGCTTCAAGCAGTGTTTCTCTGAACAGAAATGCTCTAATTACAAAAAATAAAAGCAGTTTTGTTAAATCCAAATAAAAGCTGTATTGAAAGGGAAAAATATATGTGTTATATGTAGCTGCAAGGTCTTTGGTATCTCCCTGCTCAGAGGTAGGAACAAGAAGGGGAAGAAGTTGTCTTTGCTGGGATAACTATAGAGGCAGAAAGCTTCACTGCCTCATGTAATCTTTAAAATGGAAATGGAAACTGGGGCATGTCTTAGTGTGTATGTAAAGTTGCAGGAGTTGGCTAGGGCTAAAAACATGTCCCGGGTGAAATCTCAAAGACATATTCTCTCATTTAAGGAGCTGGAGAGGGAGGAAGGAAGGAAGGAAGGAAGGAAGGAAGGAAGGAAGGGTCTGATAAGCCAAATCTTGTGCCTCCTGAAGTCGGAGCTGTAGATAATGACAAAAGATGAGACCCAGGCTGCGGTCTGGTGAAGTGGTTCCTTGCTCCAACGGAGTGTAGGAGAGGTCACAGGTATTGTCAGTTGCTTTCACAAAAGGCACAAGAAACTACCACAGAAAGAGACACAGAAACATAACCCACACTTTAAAAACAGCACATCTTGTTGTAGTGGGTCAGAAACCATGAATGTGAGGAGCAGAGAACCTGCAAGATGCATAACCATGAACATCCTGGAGGACTGAGTCAGAGAGGGGTTAGAAAAACTAACTCAATGTGTTTGTATTGCCAGGAGTTCCTTAACTTCTTCTGGGCAGGAAATCCAGAAGAAGGCCTCTTCAAAGCCTCAGAGGGATCTGACAGACGTTAGCTTCCAGTGCCTTTAAGCCTCCATGGCCAGGTTGGACAACCTGGAAGTCTTCTTGCCCTCCCACTGCTGTGCTCCCCCTGCCTAGGGAATAAGTGTGGTGGCTTTGCCTGGCTGCTGTCTGATTGTGGTGGGAAATTTTTCAGAGACTTCCAAAAAAGTGGTGGAGCAAGCAAGGTAGGTGTTTCTCCTGAATGCCAGAGCACACACCAAAGCTGCTGACCTCTCCCTCTTGCCAAAGTGAGCTCCTTGCTCACAATCCTGGCTCTAGCCCTGAGACTCCCCTGTAGAATGGAACAGCTGAGCACACTCTGTGCTGGCTCAGCTGGGTCCCTTGGAGGTGAAGCCCATCTTTGTGACTGCCTGGGCAGTCAACAAGGCACTTTTCCATTCAGTCAGTGCCTGCTTTGTCTATCATGGGCTGATCACCTCAGCCCTAGACACTGTTCTCTTCCAGGGAGAACAGAGAGCTCTTCCAGAGCTGCCATTAGTCGCCTGGGAAGGCAGGTCCTGACATCCATCTAGCATTCCAGAGCAGCATGTGTGGAGAAGGAATGTACCCCAGAGCCATGAGCCTCCCCTGGAAATCCTGCTGACACCAGAGATGGGATGAAGGGCACCAGAGCAGACTTCTACTCTCCAGATCGAGAACTACAGAGATGGAGTGGTGGTCACAAAGGTCTGCCTGGAGGACATGGGTGGTGACAACAGGGACAGGTCTGCAGCCTCCAAAGCCTGTTGCAAAGCTTGGGAGCAGAGTATTCTTCGTCAGAACTCTAGTATTAAAATGGGCATTTGTTGGTTCTAAAATCCTAACATTCACTTGTTCTCCTCAGAAGTTTCTTACAGAGTTTGTAAGCTGTGACTATTGCTGCCAAGGCCCAAGGGAGAAATGAGAGATTATGGGGGAAGGAAGCTGTTCTGTCCAGAAAGAGAGGGAGGTTGAGCTCCCGGCAGATTCTGTGCCTATGCGCAATTTTGTGCTCAACACAGGGCTAAAAAACTGAACTGGGCCAAGCCGTTTCCAAGCTATATCCCTAAAATCCTATGTTGAAAAAGAGGTGCTGATTGCCCTTTAAATCAAAGGTGTTCTGGGGCTGATAGTTAGCTTTTGGACCCAAGGGTGGCTTCAAGTCCTGGGCTGCCCTGTGCTGAGGGCAAGGGAACACATCAGGCTGGGAATATCCATGGTGAAATCACCACATGCCTTGAGCAGCTGACAGGCACACAGCCCTGTGAGCCTGGAGCTGTTGGAGCTGCACTCCAGCTCCGGCACCAGGGCTTGGCTGCTGGTCTGAACCCAGGGCAGAAAGGACACACAGAGTCCACTTGGGGTGTGAGGTGTGGGATTCTTCTTAATTTCATTTTTATTTCAAGTTCTGTTAAAGAAATCAGTAGTGAAACTAGGTAATCACCTAATGTTAATTATAGCTTGTCACATCTCCAGCTGTGCTGATCTGATCTGATTTGCCTCTAGCCTTGGCTTCAGACAATTGAATGCACCCACACTCCATTATTACCACACATGTTTTTCCTGAACTGGAAATGATGACAGTATTTCAACTTCAAAATAAACCTCACAATATCCATCTCTTTTTTATAGTGGAAAATAAGGTGTTTATAAGGATTTTAACCAGGAGATGTCAAGACAAGATAGGCGTCTAGGCCAGGAGAAGAGGCTGGACTAATAAGCCAAGTTTCAAAATATTTTTTATAACCTATGATGCTGCATTTTTATCCATCCAGAGCTCCAGGAGGCTGACACCAGTACTATTTTAATTTTCATCAAGGAAGTAAGACTTTTTTCTCTTCTTCTGGGCTTCATTAGAGACTTAGGATATGTTTGCCTTCCTCACAGGCAAGATGCTTGCCTTCTTCGAAGTCAAGTGAGCCCCTCTCAGCTGTTGACATTTGTCTCTGCTGCAGATGAAGTTCTCTTCCTATTCAAAATATATTTTAAGCAGAGAGGTTGGTCAAGAAGAGGGAATACGTGTCTGCACTGGCCATTTGATCTTCATTCCTACACGTCACCCCTATGCACACGCTGACTCCTGGGCGTTCTCTTTTCCAGCGTGCCATAGTAGCTGCTGCCCTTGGATCAGAGGTCGGGTGCCAAGGGCTTGCAAGAAGGAGGGTTGTACTGGGTGGCTGCCAGTGCTCTCCATAGTCTGGAAATGCCATCACTCTAAAAGTACTGCAAAAGCTTATATTCTTTGTGAGAGGGTGCAGATTTTTCCTATTGCGTGAGTTAAGGGTCAGTTGCGAAAACCTTGTTGTTCTTTGCTTTTGCAAGCTGTGAGATAGCTCAGGACTGCATTATTCTTGGACCAGATTTAGAGTAGTCTAGCACTGAACATAAGCACATATTCTGAGCTTTAATTCACTTGGCACTTATTTTAGAAGTTGACCTAATATCATTGTATTAAGAAATCTGTTGCCTTCCCTCTAAGCATCCATCATGTTCCTGAAATGGGTGCTGACTAGTCTGTAGCAAGTTTTCCCTTAATTTTTTTACTCTGTCACTTCAGGCCCACTGGATGAAATAATTTTTGCAGAATGCAAACTAACTGATGGCTAATAATAAGACCCAAGACTTGAAGCTGCTTTTGAAGTTCCACTTCTTGAAAATAAACTTTGAAGAAACTGTTGATTTTCCTTTCTCTGTATAAATCTCTGGGTAAAACGCCTTATCTGATACAGAAATGTTTCCTACTGCTTCTGCACTGGAGCGTCAGTATTTTAATGATTTTTAAGTGCAAATGGGGTAACCAACAGATGACAACTATAACCTACTACAAGTAAGCAGAGAGAGAAGGGATAGCTTAAGGGATAGCTTAAGCTTAAGGTTTGTTTTGTTTAAGGAGCTGATCTAACTGATGATGATGTGTTTGGGTTCAGGCCTAAAAGCTGTTAAAGCTGTTCAGAAATCAAGTGGATCTAGAAAAAAGTCTTACTTGCATGTAAGTCAGTGATCCCCAAAATAAATTTTAGTGGAAATCTTTCTGAATAAAACATCTATTTTTTTTTCCAAAAGTGGAAATAACAGCATTGAGAAGTGGTATACTTGTCTAACAAAAAGTGAGACAACTTTGGCTTTTTTCACCAGTTTTGCCCTGCACAGAGCCTGTGTAAGGGGGAAAAGCCCCAAAGCAACTGGGCTTTGCAAAACATCTCATTTGGTTGGAAAGCCAACTTTCTAGCTAACCCAGTTTGAAACACCGTGTTCCAACCATAGGTTCAATGCACATACACAAACGAAGCTACAAAATAAAGTGGTTTTTACTGAGCCCTTATTTTGTGACAGCAGCCTAGCACACTGAGTGCCTGGTCAAACCCTGCCAGCTGTAAAGCAAGGCAGTGTTGGCACCTCTGTTGTTTAAAATGTCAGGACTCTTCCCACATGGAAAAGGTGGTGCATTATGCTGTCAATGTTGATTTTGCAGCTAGACAATAAGTGGTGGCTTGTGTGACAGACACACTGATGAATAGATTCAGGGAGCCGTTTATCATCTAAAATTTCTCTGCTGAGAAATATCCCCTGGCTGTCAGTCTAGGGGCTCCAGGGTTGCTGTCAGGGCCTTTGTAAGAAGCAGGGTGGTTTTGGTCTGATCCTGCACAGTCTTCTTTGAACAGCTCCATGATTCTTACAGCACGCAGCTGGTGAGGACATGCGTGAGGGAGGGAGGAATTTTTGCTGCCTGAAAATCATATCCTATTCACAACACAAGCATCAGTTGCACTCTTTGTAACTGGACCATACAGACAGGCTGAGCTCATCCCTTTGACGAGTCTGGGCAGAGAAGTGCACTGGGAGCACAGGTAGTTGTTTCCTTTGGATCTTCCCTTGTGGATGCACACTGGGCTGTTTGGAAGACTGCATTTCAAACTGGTTTAGAGAAAAAGCTGGTTTTCCAGCTAAATTAGATGTTTTGTAAAAGCATTCCTCTTTCCAGCAACTTTCTTGATTCTGCAGTTCAGGTATTCTTCTTCAGATATAGCATTGCAGTTTATCCTGGGACTGCAGCCTGGGCATGAAAACCCAGAAACTAACACCTTCAGATGGAACAAAGCAAAAGTGGCTTTGGAAATATAACCATAGGATCTTCCGAAGCTTATCTCCCTATCCAGGCTGCCTCTCTCATTCCTTATCTCCTGGCCTCTGTGCACGATGCTAGAAACCGTGTAATGAGCTCCAAACTCCAAAGACGCCTCCTCTGCGGCAGAGTGGGGACACACAGCATCCACACCATGTGCTGTTAGAAAGCACCTCTGCTATTCCTGATTAACTATGGGAGAGCAATTGAAAGCTTCTCTTTTAACTATTTTCTTTCCCAAAGTACTTTGCCAAAACTGCAGAAGCGACAGAAAGAAGAAAAATCCAGCTAATCTAAGCTACAGCAAGCCTCAGGTAAAGGAGCTTGCCAGGCTGATGAACAGGCTACACAAATTACCTGCTTATATTTACCCTTCTGCTTCCTCTCCTCAGTCGTTTGATTTCACAAGTTTTGCTAGGGACATTATAGATTAAATAGCTGAGCTTTGCTTAAACCAGTAGCAAAAAGTACCGGAGAGCTTAAAGTGAAAAACAGGAAACTTCTACACTACAGGAATCCTGAATGTTCAGTTTAAAGAGGATTCAATGATCGAAAAACACGAAATATTGACTTGAGGGCAATAAGAATGATAAATGTTCAGACAGGAGGGTGTAAGATCCATTTAAAGAAAGAAAGAAAAAAAGAAAAGAGGAGAAGTAGTCCAGCTAAAAATCTTATTTTGCACTTTGGGAGGGGAATTCTGAAATTATATAACTATGCAAAAACCCTAGGAAAAGCATTTAAGGCTTCACAAGCTAAGGAATTCCACTGAATACTAAGTTTAATATGGCCTCTAAAGCTTGAAAAGGGATGGCAAAGTAGTTCCGAAAAGGTTAGAAAATGTCCATTTACTTTCTTCTAAATACCAAACAGACCCTTCCAACATGGGAATAGACTTCAACTACCTGTCACAGCCTCAGTCTTTGCTGCCTCCTCCCTGGTCATCCCTCAGAGCCAAGCTGAGGGCTGGAGTTTGTGGTGGGCAGCCCTGAGCTCTTCTCTCAGCCCGATATGGTGCCCACCTGGCTGCTCAGCAGGAGTCTGGCTGCGGCTCAGAATGTGGGCTCTGGTTTCCAGGAGCAAGGGCTTCTACTAAGTTCTTGCACACCCTGGAGGCAAGGATCTGGCATTGCACTGACTAGGAGCAACACTTTTGTCCCCTTCCTGTGGCCAAGAGTGTTTGCACTTGGCCTGCTTTGTCAAGACGAGCAGAATGGGCAGCAGTAGCAGGTGAATCGGTAAATGAGTGGCTGCCACACTTCATTGTTTCCTGGGTTTTAGAAACCTTCCAAAGGTTGAAGGCTGGGACACACAACCGTTTCCAGGTCTCCAGCTCTTTGATCTTAGAATCATTAAGGTTGCAAAAGACCTCTAAGGCCATCAAGTCCAGCTGTTAACCCTGCACTGGCAAGTCCATCACTAAACCACATCCCAAAATGCCCTATCTACACGTTTTTTGCTCCCAAGGGTGGTGATTCCACTGCTTTCCTGGACAGCCTGTTCTGGTGCCTGAGCACCCTTTCAGTGAAGAAATTTTACCTAATGTCCAATCTAAACCTCCCATGGTGCAACTCAAAGCCATCTCCTATTGTCCTGTTGCTTATTACCTGGGAGGAGAGAGTGACACAGAATCACGGAATTGCTGAGGTTGGAAAAAGCCTCCGATATCATTGAGTCCAATGGATGAGCCCACCTGAACCCCAGACCCAATGTGCTGCATGACCTGACACCACCAACCCTATTCCATCCCTGCACAGAGACAGTCTGGAGTTCCTGCACCAGATCCTGGTGTGTTCAGCTCCATGGGACCACACAGGAACAGAGTTCATCAATTCTGCCTTCAACAAACTTAGTTCTGAAACTGCCACCAAGACACAAGCACATTCCCCAAATTGTGGGGGAGCCCAAACAGGCCTAGCACAAATAGGAGACCTCTCCAGCCTGAACAGCAGCTCTGGGAGCCTCCCTGGCCTCCACGGCCAATTGTGGGACTGTTCCTCCTACCCAGGGCACAGATCCCAACCCTGTTGTGAGCTCCAGCCACACATGATGGGAGAGTAAAACTATCAACTTGCTGGTTGAAAATACTAATTCCTACCTAGCTTGTGCCATCACAGGGCACCTTTCCAGCTATTCCAGGTATGCAGAACCAATGATCTGTTTTCATCTTGCCTCTAGTCCAATTTCCAGCACTGAGAGACAATGCTGTCCTTCTGTACATGGGAAAGTCACTCCTTTATTTCACATAGTCCCATTTTTTCTGTTTGATCTTTGCTGATTTTTAACTTAATTCTGCTTTTCTGTAAAATGCGGTGTTGTTTACATACAGATATAACTTTCACTCGTTCTATTTGCTTCCCTTGACAAAGATAACAGATAACTTTCATAAAAGTCCTGTTGCTGCCCATAGTAATAAATTAAATTTTTCATCACGTATAATTCGTTTTTATGATCATGTGCTCATCCACTTTGAAAGAGTGGGACTTATGCAGAAATAATTGAGTAAATTAACTATCTAAGAAAGCAAAGGTAGGACTTAATAATGTCCAATATGCTTTTGTACTTAAACTTCTTATCTAAAAGCTGTAACACAAGCAGTTTTTGTTCTTTCTCACCTTTTTGCATGATAGAATAGCACCTGTTACAACCAGACTGTGTGCCAGGCTTGCCAATGTCTCAAGAATCTGAAAATCATGACCATCATCTATCTTCTCCAGTGAGTCATGGAAGCAGATGGCCTTCCAAGTCAGCATTAAACCACAGCCCCCAGTGCTCTGATGGGGGACTCTGACTTCTCTTCTCTGTCCTGCTTGTAAGACACACCCATGGACAGAGTGCAGACTGAGTCAGCCTTTTCTGGCAGGTGAGGTCACTTAGCGAGAGCTCTCTTTTTCTTTTCAATGTATTTTGAAGAAAAAACGGCAGGCTGGAGCCAACTGATAGTCTGTTCCCAGTGTGTGGGATCTGACAGGTCTAAAAAAAGGTATGGAAAGAACAGGTAAGACACTATTTATTTGCCAGTCAGGACAAGTCCACAAAAGTAGACCTGTCATCTATCCGTATCTCAGTGGTTTGGAGCAATTCAGTGCAGAGAAAAACTATGTAATGAGAAGATACAAGCATGCTAGAGAGGATATATACTGTGGAGCAGTTTGCCTGAAGAAATTGTGGCTGCCCCACCCTTGGAAGTGTTCAAGGCCAGGCTGGATGGGGCTCTGAGCAACCTGGTCTAGTGAAAGATGTCCTTACCCACAGCAAGGGGGTTTGGATCTTTGAGGACCCGTTTAATCCAGGCCATTCTGTGATTTTATGATTCTTAGTAATAACTCCTGATCATTGAAGGGCAAGATGGCAGAGAGTAATGAAAGTTCCCTGTGCTCTGTTACAGAAATTATAATACACATAACACAAAATCAGAAGCCAGAGGAGCTTTTACTAATCACATTTCCTTGATTAAAATGTCCCATACATGCGGTCAGGAAAAGAAACATGCTAGTGTGAGCATAGTGTAGAGAAGGTGTTTATAGTTTAGCATCCTCTCATTTTTTCCTCTTAGGATGTTCTGTCTATTATACTATAAATATTTTCTGTCCTTTCTCATTTGTATTAAGAGAAATTAAGAGACAAATGGGAAAATTTGGCAGATAATTTAAAAAAACTATCATCAGTAACAGGATTTCACAGTTTTGCAGCAACATTCTGAACTCCTTTAAACTGTGCAAAACCAAAAAGTGACAGCTTTCAGTTGCATCTTACATGTTTGCACGTAAATTCCCAAATGTATCTCAACTTCATTTCTGTCCTATTTCAATGCGTGGTAGTGACTGTTTCCTCAGCTGGCAAGGCTATGGCAGAGTAACTAAGAGCAAAATTGTAAAAATTTTGATTTCTCGAAGCATTTAAGTCTTTTGATTCCCATCTTTCTTCCTCCAATCTGCTGTTTAAAAGTCCTGACTTGGAGAGCTTTTTTGCAAGCCACTCGCAAGGCGTATTCCATTTGCAGAGTAATCTGGCTCCACCAAGTGACAATTGTTGTGATTGCCTCTCTGCACCTGCAGCTAAAATAATACAGATCTGGCACTAGGTCCCACAACAAGCCAGTGCATCAAATTTTCATTGGAGAACTTTCAACTCCAGCAGTTTTAGACTGTAGGATTTCCAATGTGGACACAGAACATTGTCACTGATATTCTCGTTCTCTGTTGCACTGCACTCTGCCACCAGCATCCAGGCTTCTGTGTGCATCCATAATGGATAATTTAATCCATAATGGATAATTTCCATGGAGGGGTTCATAAAAAGTGACGTGCAAATATACATTTCATTGCCTATTTTTCCCTCTTCACTACATATGTGTAATAACACTATACATGTTACTGCTGGGCTAGTAAGAGTACCGATGTTGTTAATTGGTATATATACATTTTAACAGTGCCCTGAGATGAGGATGCACCTGAGGCATTCTAGCTTTTTTCTGAACTTAGACCAGCATATGCTGAAGTATTAATAATAAATTTTGTCTGTAGTAGAAGAAACAACAGTTTCTGATCTACATAATAACCCATGTATGTATTTTCTTATTTTGAATTTCCTCCCTAAATAGATGAGACAGTTTATTCATCTTTTACCTACTTATTTACACTAAACTGGTCAATAACCAAAAGTAGTAAAAATCTTTAAATCTTTTTCTGCAAAGGACTGCATTACCAATTTCTGTTACAAAGATCCAACAGAAATGTTGTAATTCCACTCAATTGAAGAATTTGATCAAAACCAACTAATTAAAATTGGATAGGACATTTCAGATCCAGCTTGTTCCTCAGCTGGGAAAAGCAAATTTCTGACTTAAAAGCACTACATGCAGTCCACGCTGGTGCTCTACATTGACCTCTACACCATGTTTTGCACAACAACGTGTAGCTTGAGTTCCAAACTCTGATGAGAAGCATCTGGAATGCTGCCAGAATCACAGCTCTGATTCTTCTGATTTAATGTAACTATATGACGTAGCTCTATCCATATGACTTAGTAGAGTGAGATCAAACCTGAGCTGAGGTTGTACCTTTGAATCCTCCACTGGCTCCAGTCACTGTAACAACTGTTTTGCCATAGGAATACACTTACCTGCAATAAACTAATATCATTAACAAATAAAATATAGCATCATCTTCATAGAGAAAAACATCAGCTTACAGTAGAGAGTCACTTGAGCTGGAAATATTGGCTGTTTGGGGGGATATGCCCAACTGTTGGGGTAAAAAAGAGTGGAAGGTTTGGGGGGTGTTAGGATGAAGGTGATTGTACAGTATCATAAAACCATTACTGTGTTGGGCACTTGTTCCGTAACATCCAGTGGAATCCCTCTTTTCCCCAAGCTTGTGGGGTTTTTTGTGTTTAGGAGGAGGCTGGTAGATGTTTGGAGGAGCTAGGAAGAATGAATGGGGGGATGAAAAGGAGAGTCGGGGAAAGAAGAAGAAAAAATGAAATGCTGATTTGGCTTTCTGTGACGTTATGAACTAAAGCCGAGGCTTTAATTAAGTGATTTGTTCCTCATTTTTCATATTGAAGACTAAGAGATTGTCACTGTTTGTGGTATCATCATGTGTTTCAAAGGGGGATCTTTATGCTGGATTAATGAAATGTGTTCCCACAGAAACTTACTTGACAGAAGGAAAATAAATCTCAACTTTTTTGATATAAATGAAGAATAAGTTAAACAAAATAAATGGATTTACATCATTGTAAAAGCTATGCAGACAAATCCAGTGATTTTGAGCTGAAGAAACAAAAAATACAAAACCTTCCAGGGACTGGGTACACATAAATGACTGTTTCCATTTTCAGTGGAAGCTTCTCTAGTTTTAAATATGTCCCTGCCCATGGCAGAGAGCTGAACTAGGTGATCTTTAAAGGTGCCTTGCAACTCAAACCATTCTATGATTCTATGTTCCTATGTTCTGTGTAAGTACCCTTTATTAACCTGTATTTATATTTGAAAATTCTACACAGTACACTTGTCCTTCTGATTGCAATAGAACTTGTTTGCTGCCCTAAAAATGTTGCTATTCGTTAAATTCTACCTTTTTTCCTTGGAGAATTTCCACAATGTGCTGCTAAAGATGCTGAAACATTTGGATGTGAAACGGAGGTTGATAGTAACAGAAATGAGCCTTCCATTTTGTTTCAGAGGTCTGCTGTTTCCATAATGAAAATGGCTCCAGACAAAAGTAAACAAATCTAAGTAGAAATTAGGCATTGTGTCTGCAACATGATTACTGCTTTTGAAGTAATTGTGAAGCAATTTTCACTTATTATCATTAAGAGCGTACATTAATGTCAGTAAAGGACAGACCTTTTGGATGGAGGTGCCTAGCAGAACAGAAGAATTTGAAGATGGGCTTTCTTGTATCTTCAGTCTATTTTCATTATCTACTGAGCAGCTCAATAGAGGCAACCATTGTTCAGTGGTGCAATTAGTATTTGTGTAATCAACAGCTGTTACAAAGTAAAAGATTTAGAAAACATATTTAGAAAAACAGATGTGGCCTGCAGCTAAAATTCCCAAACCACAGTAGTTTAGAGGAATTCTCAATCACTAGTACATTTATGAGTTCCTTTCTGGAGGACGGCTTAAACAGAGATTATTTGGTAGCTATATACTGGGGCATGCAAGTCTTTCTAGAAAGCTCCTAACTCTAGTTGTTTACAGGTTCCAAATAAGATCAAAACTCCAATTTTATTTTTCTGGCTTGTTTTCATTTATAAAGGTGTGCAGCAGGTTCTTGTCTGGACAAAATAGTGCCAGAGCTGGGAGATACTTTTTTCAAGTGAAGAGAGGCCATTTTACAGTATGTTACCAAAAATCATGTCCACTGGGCATCACTGTTCAAAGACAAGAACTCAGGATGTGCTTGGTGTGTGTGGCTTGGACCGTTAAGAGACACTCGATTCAGTGGGAGAGTTGTGTAAATGGGGGGCAGTTGGACTTGAAAGGCTAGAGAAGTGCACTGTAGGAAATATAATTCCAGTATTTTCCCAACGTATATCCAGGATGAAGCAATTGGAAGGACAGATTGATAGATCTTAGGAGTGTCAGTGTAAATGTCTATTTAATATTAATTGAAAGTTGCCTTTGTGACATACAGCTGGGAGTTCCTGTCTGGCACCTTCACAGACATAGTCTTTTAAGATCCTTGTTGGCCTGGATCATCCTAAGTGCATAATGATCCATCATACCTTATGTTTTTAGATAGGAGAAACTTCTGAGCCATTTTCTGGTGTTGTCAGAAGTACTTCATCATCGCAGCATGGTGAATGCACTTAATTGTCCCAGAAAGTGAAGACCCAGCAGCTCCAAAAGGCATGTGAATTGTGCACTTGCCATCTCTCAAGAGACAAGTATTGAAGGAAAGGTACTTAGTGAAATTAAGCTGAAAATTAAGTGCATCAGGCTATCTTTAAATGCAGTCTTGGAAGAAGAGGTATTTATATATGAAAAATACATTCTTAATTAAAACCTTTACAGAAGGATTGGGTAAGGGCAATACAGAAGAGTTCAAGTAGAAAAAGACTTCCTGCATTGCCAAATGTGTTTAATGGTGTACTACCTATTGGAAAAGGTTTCCTCATTCAGATGGTATCTCTGTTCCCATATTCCTTTCCAGTTTTGAATTATCCTCCAGTTCTTTCACTCCTGTCAGGAAGAAAAGCCAGACCTATTGCCGGGATCCAAAGTAATTTCTTGGCCTGTCCCAGATGGGAAACCTATTTTGGGCTGTTGTTTCACGGTGATTTCCACAGGCATTTCCTGGCTGGCTGCCAGCTCCTGCTCCTTCTCCTGGTCCCCTTCCACGTGAGGTGCTGGGAGCCTTCAGAGGGATGCTGAGCTCCCTGAGCTCCCTCTGTCTGGCACCTCTGGGAGCACATTCCTGACCCCAGGCTTGGTGTCCCTGGGGAGTGCTGTGCCAGCACCTCGAGGGTTTGTTGCCACTGTGGCCTGTGGGACGAGGGGCTGCCTTCAAAGGCAGGAGCTGTATGTGAGGAGCCAGAGGGAAAGCGTGAAATCCCTGCTCTGCCTTCAATGGAATCCCTTCAAGCACTCCAGTTCAGGCACCCACGTGGGGAAGCCTTGCCAAAGCCTCTGCTGGGTTTGCACCGAGTGAGCAGCAACGTGGGTTGCTTTGGCCCCCGGGACCAGCTCTGGAGTGAGGAATTAGTTTGGTGTGTAAAAACTTGTTTACTCGATGTGAAGAAATAGTTCTGCTCCCACAGATGCCTGTGCTCTGGCTGGGACATTTTCAGGCTTCATTTGTAGCAGCAAAGTCTGTGTTTTTTAAAAAATAGCATAAGGATGTCTGCAGGGGCTTACAGAATGTGTCAGAGCAAGTCTGCCAGACCACTGTGCAGCAAAAAGGCACTTGAAATGGATGGCAAAGGCATTGGGAAAGAACTACAGCCTGCACTTGGGTTGCGGATGTCAGGTTTCACAGCAGAGTTAGTCCTGTCCCAGACTTAACTCTGCTGACCATGAGGGCAATCGGGGACATCAGCAAGTGTTGTGAGGCTTGGGATGTTTTGAAGGGCAGAGAGCAGAAGGACACAGTGGGCAGCTGGTGACCCACTGGTGGTTTGACCAGCAGTAGCTAGCATCCCCCAGGCTTTCCTCATTGCCCTTTAAATCAAAGGTCCTCTGGGGAAGTTCATTTTGGGACCCAAGGGTGGCTTCAAGTCCTGGGCTGCCCTGTGCTGAGGGCAAGGGAACACATCAGGCTGGGAATATCCATGGTGAAATCACCACATGCCTTGAGCAGCTGACAGGCACACAGCCCTGTGAGCCTGGAGCTGTTGGAGCTGCACTCCAGCTCCGGCACCAGGGCTTGGCTGCTGGTCTGAACCCAGGGCAGAAAGGACACACAGAGTCCACTTGGGGTGTGAGGTGTGGGATTCTTCTTAATTTCATTTTTATTTCAAGTTCTGTTAAAGAAATCAGTAGTGAAACTAGGTAATCACCTAATGTTAATTATAGCTTGTCACATCTCCAGCTGTGCTGATCTGATCTGATTTGCCTCTAGCCTTGGCTTCAGACAATTGAATGCACCCACACTCCATTATTCCCGTGAGTGTGCTTCTTCCAGAACTGGTCATGATGACAGTGCTTTCAGCTTTAGAATGTGCTAACAATCTTCCCCATGTTTTCTTTTTTGGTGGGAAAGAAGTTGGTAATAAGGATTTTAACCAGGAGATGTCAAGACAAGATAGGTGTCTAGGCCAGGAGAGAGGCTGAACTTACAATACAGGTTTCAGAATTGTTTTCATGAGCCAGCAACTGCAGTGCTGCACTTTTAAAGAATTGTTTCAGGACTAGTTTTGCAATTCCCCTGATTTTACTGATAAAGTAAAGAATATTTCTTTTTTTCGTTTTGTGAGCTTCAAAAGAGACTTAGATGATGCTTGACTTCCACTGGTGAGCCCCTCTCAGCTCTTCAGATTTGCAACAATCAGCATGGGGAAGGGAAAAATCCCTCTTTGTGATGCACCTGTTGCAGAGGAAACACTCACTTCATGTGAATGTTATGCAGAGATTAATCTGTAGGGAAGACACTTTTCCTCACTGACCATTTGGCCTTCATTCCTACATTTCACACACATGCATGCTTTCGGCATTTTCTATCTTAACAAGGGGCAGTAGCTTCGATGTTTGGATCTGATGTTAGTGCCAGGGTTTTGTAAGACGGAAACTACTCTGTGTGTAAGCCAGTGCTCTCCACAGAATCATCACAGAATCATAGAATGGCCTTAAAGATTTTTAGTTCCAGCCCTCCTCCCCCCCCGCCATGAACAGGGACACCTTCCACTACACCAGGTTGCTCAGAGCTCCATCCAACCTGGCCACTTCTCTGGGCAACCTGTTCCAGTGCCTTGCAGTAAAGAATTTTTTTTCCTAATATCTAATCTAAACCTACTCTCAGTTTGAAGCCATTCCCTCTCATCCTGTCAGCACGTGCCCTTGTAAAAAGTTCCTCTCCATCTTTCCTGTAGGCCCCCTTCAGGTACTGGAGGGCCGCAATTAGATCACCCTGAAGCCTTCTCTTCTCCAGGCCAAACAAGCCCAATTCTCTCAGCCTTTCCTCACAGCAGAGGTGCTCCACCCCTCTAATCATCTTGGTGGCCCTCCTCTGGACTTGCTCCAACAGGTTGACGTCTTTCCTGGATCTATCCTCACTATAAAAGTACTACACTTGAAAATATTGGTGTTCTTTGTCAGGTGAAGTTTGTCTGTCACTTTTACAAAAAAGGTAAACGAAGTGGAAGTGTGGATGTTTGGGAAGCCTCGCTTTGTCCTTGACACAAAGCTGTGATTTGTGACTAGAAGGCTGGGTGCTTCATCAGGCCATGGCAGCTGTGGGGCAGAACATTTGCGACTCCATCATTCAAAATGTTCTTCTCCATTAAGTGGTTGGTTCATTGTGCTGTTAGTGTTTTTGTCCACCTATGCAGCACAAACAATAGCTTTTGTGACAGACATACCAATACATTGACGCAGGGAAACAATTATCCTCTAAAGTCTCCCTGCTTTGGAATAGAGCCTGGCTACGAGTCCTAACACAATCTGGTCTCCTGTCAGAGCTTCTGTAGGTCCAGGGTGATACCAGTTCAGTTCCATCCAGATTTTTTCATACTGGTCCATGTTTCATGCAGCTGGTCTGGACATCACGGGCTGCCTGAAAATCATGCAGTACATTTTAAATCTGCAGGCAGATGACTGTGCCCTTACCTTTGAAGTGACTGAGCAGGTCATCAGAAACCACTGGGCATGACGTGAGCCAGACAAGACAGGTTACCAGGGAGTGAAGAGAGATCCATACCTGCCCCTCTACTTCCCCTCGCGAGGATGCTGAAAACCACAACGAGGTCTCCCCTCAGTGTCCTCTTCTCCAGACTGAACAAACCAAGTGACCTCAGCCATCCCTCATAAGACTTCCCCTCCAGGCCCTTCACCATCCTTGTGGCCCTACTTTATACGTTCTCTAATAGCTTAATGTCTTTTTCATGTTGTGGTGCCCAAAACTGCACACACCACTCAAGGTAGGTCATACAAGGTTAATAATATCTACATATCATTATCAGGATTACATCATTTGGATATGGATCTAGCTAGATTAGGATTGAAAAGGAAGAAGTAATTAGGGTTTTCTTGTTTATTTGGAAAGAGACTAGGGTGGAGAAAGGAGGATCGAAACATGGGAAAAGGCCTAATAGATGATAATGACGTAAGCACAGCTGTCCATGGGTACCTGCCCTTTATCACTACAGCCTGAAGCAGGACAATTAGCCAAGCCTGTTGTTGTGATCAGACCATGCATGTCTAACTTGTTTCCAGAGCCAGGAGGCCCAGTGTGCATTTAGCTGCCAGCAAGAGAACACCCAGGATGGACAAACTGAGCATCCCATCATCACCATGTTGGTATCTGTTCCAGGACTGATGGTATCAACATCTCCCTGTCAGCCTAACATCAGTATTCGTGACACAAATGTTGCTTACATACTTCTTAACAGATTGATTGCCCTGCTTCAAAATGCTGTGTGTGTTTTACTGACTCATCTTGGAAAATTTCTTGTTACTCAGCCAAGATGTAATAGGGAGAAAAATGACAGTCTCCAGGCAGGGTCTGTAGGATGAAGCCTGCAGCTGTCCCTCTGAGGACTCCAGAAATGCTCTGAGAAGCTCATATAGTTTTTATGTTGGTTTTTTTGGATCTTCAGGGCTTGAGCTAATCTAAATTACACCAAACACCAGGCTAAGAAACTTGCCAGACTATATGGTGAATGGGTTTCAGAAGTTACCTGTTCACATTTATCCCTCTGACTTCACAAGGTTTGCTAGATTAAATAGAGAATTTTTTTCCCATGCCATTTTTTTTATCTCTCTAGTACTTTTTAGTAGTAGAGAGCTATGAAAAATTCAGTGGGAGGTTCCTTGAATAGGGGTTTCTTCATGTGCTTCTCATTCAGTTCCTGGGACTCAACCAGCCCAAGTGAATTCTGTTCCCAGAGCTCCAGCTTCTCTCCCTGCAGTTCCAGAGGCACACTCAGGGCTAAAGCCTGTGTCACCTCTTACCCACTCGTCCCTTGCTTTGAGTTCTGGCTTGGGTTATGCAGTGCACTGGGGTTGCCATTTGAGTATGGACCCCGTTCACTACTGAGAATGAGACAGGAAAGGGGTTGATGAAGATGGGAACTGAAACTCAGGAGGCCCAAAGTAATTCCCACCTTAGCCCAGGATCTTTTGTGTGATCTCGGACGTGAGTCTTAAGCTAAACTGGCTGCAAAAAGGAAATAACATAACCCTGCCTTCCTAGAGCACTGATGATATAGAAATAGCACAATAATAAGAGTCATATTTACACCTTTTAGAGCAGTGTAGGACAGCCTGATCTCTTCCATACCTGTCGCATTGAATGTCACCCTTTGTATACAGCACAGCTGGCAAGTCTCCCTGCAATTGCCTGAGTCAGCTTTGCTTGTTTGAATGAATTCCTCTGGATGGTGGGTTTAATGCAGTTCGTTTTATCAAGCCTTCCTAGGCTTTCTGACAGGGTAATTAATAGTAGCACACACAGAGCATTGGTAGGTTTTGCGTGGCTCTTATTGTGAAACAAATGATGAAACATTCTCACCTGAAGTCCCGAGGACTGAGTCTATAAGGTATTAATAAAATTAATTGAACAGAGTGAAAAGAATCCCAGGGAGGGCAAGACCTTTCCTTCTGGCAAGCACAGGTATTTTGCAAGTGGGCACGCTGTTCTGACAGAGGAACAGTAGCAATGGAGTAAAAAACCTGCTGGTTTCCAGACAAAGAACAGCCTGGTCCTCATTTACCATTCATTTTTATGTCTGCAGCAGACAGAAGTGTCTTGAACCCCTCCAACTCTCTCTTCTCAGTATCCTCCTGGCATGTAAGACATGGTGTTGAGCCATGTGGAACAGAAAGCTTGCTCCTGCTCTGCTATACTTGGTATTTTCTTCCACAGGTCAAGTAACATAAATTCCACTGATACTTTCTCTGTGATTTCTGAGGCTGTTGCATTAATGGATAGGTATTAATGCTGAGGAAGAAATGCTTATGAGTTGTAGGTTCAGGATGTACCTCTCATTGCAGTAATTGATGTCCGAGAGTGCTGGCAGGATAAACTCTACAGTTCAGTCTGAGAATGAGTTTATTGTTCTACCATTCAGGAGCCTGGATAAATTGTGGTCACAGGTTTTACCTCGGGAAAAGATTAGCCTCCTCAAGAGGAGAGAGACTGGCATCTTCACGCCTGGTGTGAGACATAACACATGGAGTTGGTGGAAGGCAAAAATAGGTTTTGTGTTGAGTGTTGATGGGAATTGAGCGTGTGTCAGCCCAGAGCCATTCGCTGATCTCTACTAGTGTCCAGCAAAGGACAGCAAAATTAATTCTGCACTGAAAGTACCAGAAAGCTGAGGGAGACATAATGAATAAATGAAGAAGGACAAGGAAACACATAGGAACTATTTTTTAAAATGACAGTTTCTTAAGATGTCTGTAATTATGCTTTCATTCTCTCTCTCCATTTTTATGTACCCCCATTGTTTTTACCCTTCCCTCTCATCAGTAAGTTTTGACCCTTGGTGTTTTCTAAAGGAACTGAGATCCCAAGAGTGCTTGTGAAGTTAAAGGAGAGGTTCTGTTCCCTTTACTATGGCAAAAGACAAGCTCAGTGCTTATTCAAGAGAAGGGGTTCCATGTGGGATGGAGAGAAGAAGCGGAGAAAGTGGATGTATACCCACGTTGTGGAAGTGCCTTTCAAGGTTACATGGAGTCACAGCTAATTTTTAACAACACGCTCAACAGTTTTTGCACCCCGTGTTATATTCTTATTATCAGATGTTAAATATGTTCTTTAGCAGCAATGAATAAGGTCTGAAAAAATGTACACAACTTAATTCTAAGGCTGCTGGACTGAAAAGATGAAGATACGAGCTTCTGAGGGGGGAAGAGAATGAGAATAGGAAAAGGAGATTAACAAGCTATTTTAATACTTTAGGCCACATATTAAATTTCTTATTTATGTTCTTTCATGATAAGGATAATGAGTGTTGTTTACGTTACTCAGGGGTGCCACACACAAGGGCTACCAGGAAGGCTTAGAAAGAAGAGGGCTTAGTGGATGAACTACAGCTCCAAAGGTTCAAACTATGAGCTGCAGGGTATGCCTAGGGGCATGCGATCTTGTGCAGCTATGTAGTGGTTTTCAGGGATGTGTGGCATCCAAATGGTAGTCTGAAGAGGCCTTTGGAGTCTGAAGAAGGATTTGGATGCTTTTGAACCATGTCTTAATATTATTCCTGCACAGTTTTGTTGTTTCAGAAAGTTCAGAGAAACAGATTACCTTTGAAGAGGCTTAAAACCAAACTGTCAGGTGTATTTTCTTTTTTTTCATAACTTACCCCAGCCCTCAAAGTGTTCTACATATTCTGCAGATAAGGAAGGAGGCTGGGGGATAATTTAGCAATCTTCATGCACATTAGCAGCCTCAGCAGTAAGGCTTACTCTTCTCTGAGGGATTTATGATCTTCCTAGAGAAGGGCCAACTAAATAAAGAAATACAAGAAAGTGATGGTGTGGGAAAACTTAGCTGTGTCTCCCTTGACCAGTGTCTTCTAGTTTGATTCACTTTGCTGTTAATTTTTATATTTATATTTGGCATCTTTCTGAAGTGCTTCTCATCACAATGGAAGCACAAACCATGTTAATTAATGAGAGTAGCAGCCAAAAAAAAAAAAAGTGGAGCTAGCACTTCTTTGCCATAGTCAAGAGCTCTTGAAAAACTTGTCTTTGATGTTGTTTTGGCTGAACAAAAATTAGATGCATAATCACTATTAGGCTTGATTGACTACATAATTCTTTCTATTACAGTGATGAAAAGAACATGGCAGGAATTCTTAGCCTTGTACAAGTTTATTGCCACATACACATATTGCTAAATAGCTGAGCATCTCCTTGACTTGGACATTTATCACTGAGGGCGTTGAAATGTCTGAGGTAGTCCACAATAGTTTTGGCATGATGGAGAAAAAATCCTTCCTGTTGACGTAAAATCTCTCTCAGGCACAGGATTAGGGTATGATATTGTGAATCAGCACAGTGCAGATGGAGAACCCATAAGCTCCAAACCCTTGGCGGCTTTCTCATGCTCATCTACAATCACTCAATGAGCCTGAATTTAAGTTACCCCCCTTCTGCCCTCAGATAATGAATCACACTGCTCACTGTGGGACGCTGAGCAGCAGCCAGGTTCCAAGACTTATTCTCCTAAGAATAAGACAATTCCTATCTCTCCCAAGTAAAACACCTGTTGCAAGGGATGTAGGGTGACCAAACTAGGTAATTATTAACTTTTCAGATATTTTCAAATCCTGTTGGAGTTTTTGAACCGCCTTTGTGTGCAGTCAGAAATTGCCCTCTGAATGTCCAAGGGTGGGAAGGCTGGGGATCAATCCTCTTGACCTTGTTGTACATACACCAAAGATCTTTGAGTGGCCAAGAGCCACAGGAGATACAGCACAGACCACAGAGAGACGGAAGTAGTGGGAGATGGCATCAAGTCCTTGCATGTGAGGTGAAGGTGAGCAAAAAGCATGGCAGGGTCACAGAGAAGTTTGGTTTGAAAGCCTCTCTTGGCTTACTTTATTTTCCAGATGAAGGAAAACGCTGTGGTTACAGCATCAGCACCAGCACAGCCCTGTGAGAGGCACCTGGTGTCTTGCCATGGAGGTAATTTCTGAATGGCAGATCAGTCCCAAGAGGCAATATTGGAGCCAGAGAGTGTCTGAAGGACAGGCTTTTCCATGCACTCACTGTTTATCTCAAAGCTGAATCAGGGTTATGTGTAAACAAGGAAGAAAATAAACTGAGTTTCCCCACAGCAAAAGATCAATGTAGTCTGAAGATTTTAAATGCAAGACTGGTCCTGAAAATGCACTTACAACCTTTCTCTAAAAGCCTGCCACTGTTTGGAACTGTTGTCTTGGCAGGAGTTAAATGGAGCAGAACTGGGTTCTTGCCCTCCCACCTGAACAGATAATCTTTGAGATCTCTGGTGCAGTAGCCTGGTGTTGAGTCAATAGGCAGAGAAACCAAAGTACTTCAAATGGTTGACAACTTAAATAGCTTGAAAGCTGTGGCTGACACAGCTGTGCCTACGGCATTACGGAGCTGTCAGTCATATGCTGCTCAGTGCTGGGTAACCACTTTCCTGGTCTTACGGCAAATCACCTCTTAATTCTTTTCCCCTCCTTGATGACTCTTTCTTTAATAAAATGCTGTTGATTGCTACTGGGTGTCCCAAGTACAGATCAGACTCTCTGTGCAAATTCAAGTTGTCTTTGCGGCCAACTTTTGCCGGTGTCATGGGCTGGTGGGAAGGGAGAGGCTGCAAGGGAACACTTTCATTAATGAGGGGAAGGGGGAGAGGATCAGCAACAAGCAGGGAAGTGCCAGTTGGAGCGAGGAAGCTCCAACAGCCCTGAGTCAGGCAACATGAACTGAAGAAGGTAGGCAGACAAGGCAGGCAGGACACAGCAGGATATGAGAGAGTCTGAAGCTGGCTGCACACCTAGTAGTCAGTTGGCTACTAGAGGTGAGGAGGAGTCTCAGGAAAGGAGAGGGTATGTATGGCTGCAGGTGCTAGAAGATCAGAGCAGGCGTCCCTGCTCTTTGACCGGCAAGTGGGCAGAGCAGGAACAAAGTGGGCTGAAGAAGAGGTGATGTAAACCTTGATGTTACCTCACCTGGCAGGGACAGGAGGTATTGCTGGAGATGAGACTTGAGAACAGGCACAGCAGGGCTGGATTCCTTTCTCTCAGCTAAAGTTCAACCACAGCAGACTCCAGCAGAATCCTCTGGAGTTGGGGCCCGGCATATAAACACATTAAGAGCTGCTATTCATGGGAGCGGTGCAAACAACCCAGGGGGCTGGCTCACAGCTCCCATCAGTCACACACGAAACTCTATTTACACCTTCCTACACAACCAAATGAGCTGTGATTAACAAATACAGGCCATTTCAAGCATCACAGACTAGGCTTGACGTTAATTTAAGAAGTGGATGGAGAGGAAAAAAAATGTTTTCCAGCTCCCCCTTGTGCCTCTTTTCTGTCTTTGTTTTGTTCTCAGTTTTGCTGGCAGTCTCCATGCCCTGCCTCTCAGAAGGTTATTTGATTATATGAGGTTAAAGGTTATTTGATTATATGAGGACTGTTCTGTCTTACAGGAAAAACATCATCCCCCAGGAAACTTAGGAGATGCTCGTGCTGCAAGTCCATGCCTGCATGCCTGCACTTAATGGTCCCCATCAAGCCCCAGGTGCTGGAACCGTGTTTGTGTGTGCATGTGCACACACGGGTGTTTGTATGTGTGTCTGTGTGCGTGTGCACAAGCACTCAGTGCTTGGCCAGGTGGAATCGCTGTGTTTAAAAAGGAGAAAACTGAGTTGTGAGCCCTTCTGGTTTGGGAAGAAAGGAAAAAAAGAAAATCAGGGAAAGGTGAATCCTAATACATAGAATAAAAAAAAAAAAAATCAATAACTAAAAAGGAGGAAAGTTAGTAGTATCTGGTATTATTATTTCCAGGCCCCAGAGGAAGCATACAGGCTGGTGTTGAGTCCTGTTCTGTAAAGGGCTGCTTGCTCTTAAGGCTCATTCCCTCATCTTTCCTCCACCAGAAGAAACAGCAGCTGAGAGGGGAGATGTGGGGCAGGAACCACGGGCAGAGACCCCACAGAGACATCACTTGGATGCTCCAGCTCTAATGCTGCAACACGTCCCCCCTCCCCTCGCCAAATGCCACCACCAGGAGGAGTTCGGTAGACTACGTTGAATCCCAATTATGCTCAGCAGTGATTTAGGGCTCTTCCCATCCCTTAATTTCCTCCTGCTGCCTCGCCGTGTTCCAGGGCCGGTACTGTGAGCGCGGTGCCTGTTTGTGGGGCTGATGCTCTGCCCAGCTCCGATGCAGAACTGCAGTGAGAAATGGCTGTGCATTGCTGAGCAGCTGGAAGCAGTTATTAACTGAATTTGGCATCCGAGCTGAACTACAAATGCATCTGGGCGGCTTGAATTGTTCTTAATTATATTTTTGTTTTATTGTTTTCATTTCGAGCTGTGCTCTACCACTGCTCTCTGTATATCTCTGTGCTGTACATTTTCTTTGCTTCCAGCCCAGGGTAATTGCTCCTCGTCGTGCTGTGTTTGCCATTTTAATTTTTTATCATCTCAGATACTTTCTTTTCTTTCCCCCTTTTGATTATTTGGTTATGTCATTCCCATTTGCCCTGACATTTCAATAAATTCACTTCTACATTATCTTTGTCCCTAGAGCTGCAGTTTATCCCTCTCTTTGTAATGTCTCTGTCTCAAAGCTGGATATAAACTGTTTATTTTTTCCTAACAGCTTCCCTTTTGGGCTGAGCAGCAACCAGCAGCAGAGAGCAGCGTGCTGGGCTGCAATCCTGGAGCCAGAGTGCCCCCTTCCAGAAACACTGAGGAATAACACAGCTCTCTTTGGGGGAAGAAGCACAGCCAGGCAGGACTCTGCAGCTCACTGTCTAGCCACAGGTTAATATCCAGGTAGTTAGATGAGACTAACTAAAAGGATGCTGCTGCAAATTATGTGTAAGGAAGTGAAGTTTTTTGGAGTACATTACTAGGCTGATGGAATGTCCTTTATCCCACTGGATTTTTCACTTCCCTCTCTCCTTCAGGTACTTGTTTTTGTCTCTTTCAAACTTGCATTTTCACCCTTCCAGCTAAAAGCTCAGAGGAGGAGTCTACACTGGTGGTGGTCTGGGGACAGAGTTCTTCTCCTGCATGCTCAGGTTGTGCATGAGGAGGTGGCCCTCCTGCAGGACAGCAATTTTTCCCTTGGCAGTAGCTGATTCCACCCCGAGCAGGTGGTTTCTGTTTGGTCAAGGCTTTGGGCTTTGAGCTTTGGCAAACACTGAAAAATTTCACTCTCTGGTTAAAGACTACTCTCAGCTGGCCACTCCAGTCACTTACGGAGGGAACAGCCCCTCTTGCAGCATCACTAGAGAAAAAGAGGCTCAGGGGGGACCTTATCACCTGAAAGGAAGTTGTAGACAGGTGGGAATTGGTCTCCTCTCCCAAGAACAAGAGGAAGTGGCCTCAAGTTGCACCAGCAGAGGTTTAGATTGGATATTAGGAAAAATTTCTTTACTGGAAGTGTGATCTGGCAGTGGAACAGGATGCCCAGGTAAGTAGTGGAATCAGCATCCCAGATGTGTTCACAAAACTGTAGATGTGGCACTTGGGGACATGGTTTAATGGTGGACCTTCCAGAGCTGGGTCGATGGTTGAACCTGATCACCTTAAAGGCCTTTTCCAACCTTAATGATTCTATGATTCTGTGATTCTTACAATTTTTTGATCAGCAGGGTGGCATGAATGGAGCGGTTCAGGGGCCTTGTCTCTGGTTTCTGGCTGCTGTGGAGCAAAATCTGGCAGCTGAGTTTAAAGGGGTTGATGAAGATGGGTTTTGAGGGAGGTGTTGGCCTTAGTGCAGAAGTGGAGTAGCACAGCCAGCCACTGCATCCCAGTGTTTCTGGGGGAGACACTGAATGGATACTGCTGGGTGGAAGGGTGAGTGGAACAGGCGAGTATGATACTCTCTTAACCTGCCGTTTTTGGGGCTGAATAGTGCTTACCTTGTCACCACTCTCTAAAGCAAGGTCCTCACAAATGGTTTGTTTTCTGTAGCAACAAAATGACTAAGACCTTGAACTGTGGTTTGAACTGTGAGTTCACCCCAGCAGCTCTGTGTATACAGGTCTCTCTGAAGTGCTTGTGCTGAAAACATTTGTCCAGTCGAAGCTAGAACACAGAGACTAAGACAGACCTTCACATTAAAACTGTTCTCAGAACAGAGGAGGCTGTGGTCACACCTGCATCAAGAGGAAATGTGAAGGAAACATACTGTCCACACTTCATTCCAGGGAGGTATGAACACGTGGATAGTTTGAAACTGCAACACCAGGTTTAAGGTAATGACATTATGCAATCCTTTCTAAATACTCTTCTTATTGTTATTAAACTTAGTTAATATATAAGAAACACCATTTTCCTTCAAGGCACTCCTTTTAGACTTTAATATAAACCTCTTGTATTAACAAGCTAAGCCACTGGAGCCTTGCTCTTTCTTGTATCTTTTAAGACACTCCAAAGAAGACCAAACCTACCCTGGTAGCTGCATGTTTAAGTTCCAGTGAGGAAGGTCCCTTGCTAATACATGGCAGCTCTTCAGCACCTTGGGACATACACAGACTCCTCTCAAGGCCGTCCCAGCAGCAAGCTAGCACTGTGGAATGGGAGGCCGTGGTATTCACACGTGGTAAGCGCTGTGCTATGCAGCCAGGGAAGCTCGGGCAGAGTGAGGGAACATGACGTGTCCAAGAGCACACAGTGAGTGAAGGACAGACTAGAGACTAAACCCCATCTGCTCCTCTCTAGGCCTTGCCTTCACTACACCACTTTATCATTTTAAGCCATAGCTGCAATAACACCAGGAATGTGACCCACATCCATGCAGTCACATTCATTCAGGTCTTTCCACTACCAAGCTGGCCAGACAGAGCAGCACCACAGGCTCTGAGGCACTGACGCTGCTGCCTCAGGTGGAGATGCACACTCCTGAGTGATGCACACTCCTAAGGGATGAACACTCCTGAGGGATGCACACTCCTGACTGAGGGCACCTTCCTGTCCCTGAGCCAGCCTCGAGAGTGCCGAGGCTGAGCACACAGGAAAGCACACGTGCTGCGCTGGGAGAGCACCGGCACAGAAATAAGCCTGCACCCCATCAGGACAAGGCTGAAGCTGATCTCTCCTCTGTGGAAACCTCATCAGCTGGTAGACATCAGGTGATTTGTACAACACAAAGTACTGTGGTTGGGTCACTGGGCTGAACTAGCTACTGAGCCTAAATTGTGCCAGTTTTTAAGCCAAGAGGCAGCCACTGTATCAGGGCTGCATCAACAGCAGCGTGGCCAACAGGTCAAGGGAGGAGGTTCTCTCCCTCTGCTCTGCACTCATGGGACCCCATCTAGAGTACTGCATCCAGGTCTGGGTCCCTCAGCACAAGAAGGACATGGACCTGTTGAAGTGACAGGAGGAGGGACACAAAAATGGTAAAATAGCTGCACCATCTCTCCTATGAAGACAGGCTGAGATGGTTGGGGATGGAGAAGAGAAGACTCTGGGGAGACCTTATAGCAGCTTTCCAGTACCTAGAGGGGGCCTACAAGAGAGCTGGAGAGGGATTTTTTTACAGGAGTATATTGTGATAGGACAAGGGTTAATGGCTTTAAACTGAAAGAGGGCAGGTTTAGATTGGATATTAGGGAGAAATGCTTTACTGTGAGGGTAATGAGGCACTGGAACAGGATGCCCCATCCCTGGAAGTGGTGGGTGCTCCATCTCTAGAAGTGTTCAAGGACAGGTTGGATGAAGCTTTGAGTAACCTGTTCTAGTGGAAGGTGTCTCTGCCCATGCATTGAGCTGATCTTTAAGGTCCCTTCCAACCCAAACCACTCTATGATTCTATGGTCAGTAACTACACAGCGAGGGTACGTATGCATGCCTGCAGACATATGTGGATAGGCACACAAAGCTGTGTCCGGCTTCTGAGGGCCTTACAGTTTTATTTCTCTTATTTCTAATGAAGTGATAGGACTAAACAAGGAAACTTGTGGCATTAAGGCAAACGTAGCTCTGTCCTAGCTGTTTCTGGCCATTTTGGGGGCTAAGATGGGTGAAGAGGCAAAGCAAATACTGCAGCAGCCATCCAGGGTTTGTGCTGAGCATGTTTGAAGGCCAAGCCACAACTGGAGAGCCTCACCACAGACAAGCACAGTATGGACATCAGAGCCTGCAAGCACTTTACTCTTTAAAAACAGGCCCAAAACTGTTTTTAAAGATCCTGACCTGGTTACAGACCTGCAGACACCTGGTGGGTGGGAAGGAGCAAACACAGGGACCTTCTCCATGATTTGAAAATAATTACTAGCTGTGAATGTAGTCACCAAGCCTTATTATCCCAGCCCATCCCATGTTTGTTGTCTCCTCATCTCCTCCAAACCCCTAAATGTGACACACTCTTGTCTTGGCTTCAGTGCATTAGGAGGTTTTTCAGAGCCAGGTTTTCGGTCTGAGCGTGGATCAGAAGCTGTGGTGCCTGGGGCAGCTAGGGGAGACTGATACCTACAAAGCAGCAAAGGCTGAGCCCACAGCCTGCTCGTTTATGCCAAGGAATTTTGGCTGCAGGTGTAAGTTAATTCCTGGTATTGCTGGCAGGCGATCCCCCCAGCTATTCACAGCAGTGCTTTAATTCAGCCCACCTATGCTCAAGTGAGGCTTCTGTGCAAGAACAACCCTGTGCAGAGCTTACATGAATTCAGCTACCAAGAAAGGCTTTTTATGATGAAGTTAAAAAGTGATGTGTGAAGTTAAAAAGTGACACCCCACTTTGCCTCAGAAAACAGTGGAAGAACCTCTCCATTGGTGAAGCACCTATATGAAAAACAGTGCTTTTATGCCCAGGATTATCACAGCATTTGCTGCGTGCAGATGTATTAAAAGCAAGCAGCCCTCAAGTGACAGCACTGGGCTTCCTGATATGTTGTCACTGTAGCACTGCGCTTCTGTAAGGCACAGGGCAAATTATTGTAAATAATTATAGAATCAAAGAATCATTTGTGTTGGAAAAGACCTCCAAGGTCATCAAGTCCAACACTGCCAAGTCCACCACTCAACCATGTCCCCAGGTGCCACATCTACATGTTTCTTTGAACACTTTCAGAAATTATGATTCCACCACTTCCTGGGCAGCCTGGCTGAACACACTTACGGTGAAGAAATTTTTCCTAATATCCAATCTAAACCTCCTCAGGCACAACTTGAGGCCATTTTCTCTTGTCCTGTTGTTTGTTACTTGGGAAGAGAGACCGACCCCCACCTGGCTACACCCTCCTGTCAGGTATCTGCAGAGAGCAATAAGGTCCCCCTTCAGAGCCTCCTTTTCTCCGGGCTGAATACCCCCAGCTCTCTCAGCTGCTCCTCATCAGACTTGTGCTCCAGAACCTTCACCAGCTTTATTGCCCTTCTCTGGACACACTCCAGCCCCTCAGTGTATTTCTTGGAGTGAGAGGCCCAAAAGTGAACACAGGATTTGAGGGGTGGCCTCACCAGTGCTGAGCACAGGGGGACATTCTCTGCCCTGGTCCTGCTGGCCACACTATTGCTGATACAGGCCAGGATGCCATGGGCCTTCTTGGCCACCTGGGCACACTGCTGTCTTGTGTTCAGATGGCTGTCAACCAACCCCACCTCCCCCTGGACATTTTCCACCTGGCAGCTTTCCACCAATTCCACGAGTTACGGAAAACATGACTGAATTCTCCTTGTGAAGTGTAAGAACGAGCATTCATTTTGTGATGCATTAGCTTGGCAGTTTTGCTCATACTCCTATAAAGGCACTAACAGGACAGATGTTCCCCCGCAGGTGTGTGTGCGGGGGGTCAGTTTGGCCCCGAGTCAAAGTCTCAACAAGGGGAAGCCTGTGCATGGGCACACAGAGGGCAAAGGCACACTGCACAGTAGGAAATAGGGCTGCCAAGCCACACACATGCTAGGCAGCATGAGACAAGGCTGGAGAGGTTCCTACTGGGCAAGGATAAGAAGGTGAAAAGAAAAAATCCTTCATGCAGCATTGACTGAGCTCTGCACCACAAGCCAGCCTGAGGGGTGTTAGTTTAGACATCGTGGAAATGCAACATTGTTAAATTGGTAAATAATTTTTGTCATCTGCCACTGGGAAACCAGGTGCATGTTAGGCTGACCATTTATCCATGTGTTTTCTCTATCCCAAAGTGTTGTGCAGAAGAGAAGTCAGCTATCAGGATGTGCACAGATCTCGGTTGCTTCCTGGGGCTTCTGCATGAGCAGAGGGAAGGGGACCAAAGGATACTTGAGGTTCTCTTCAAGATCCTCCCATATTCTGCAACTATGCAAGAACCAAGTCAGTCTCCAGCCTAGGTTGGAGACAATTTTCAGCTGTGTGCTGGCGACTGAACCTGCCAAAGTGGCATACAGGAGGGCATTAGTATCAGCCTCATTTTCTACAGCATTACTGCTGCAGCTAATCCAGGGCTGCATGAGGCCTATGGAGCACCACACACGATGGAGAAGAGCTCTTGTACAGCAGCAATCCAGCAGCAGGATAGATGTGCTTCATTTTGAGCTGCAGCTTCTGGGCCAGATGGGCTTTTGACTCATCATTGTTTTCCTCTGGCTTTGTGCCATCTTACAAGTAGAACTCGATGATGTTGCACGGAATAATTGGAGTTACAATCTTAAACTGAGGGGGTGGAGGAGCAGAGAGAAGGGCCCTTTGAGAAGATAACCCCCCATCAAGTTTTAAGCCTGTAACTTCACAAATAATCCCCTGAGGGTCCTCCTCCAAGCAGAGGCAAAGTCAGTCCTGGGGTGCAATGCACAGGAGCATCCCCTACCGTGGGAATTCAGGACAGGCAGGAGACAGAACAGTTCAGCCTCCTATCAGTGCAAACTCTGCCTTCACAAACAACTGGGGTGTGCATTTACAGCAGGTATAAACTGCTCTGTGAAGGGACCTGGTGTGGCAGAGCATTGTCTGCACGGAGGAAGGTTCTTTTGGTGTGAATGGGCATTTTTGTTCCAAACAACCAGGAATGTGCAGTCTCTCAGCCTCCATGCACACCTGCTCGGCTCCCCTCTTGCTGGTGATGCGTCTGTGTCCTTGACCAACTTTCTTGCCCAGTAAGCACAGCCTCTACAGTGCTTTGAACAAGCTGCCCATTGCAGCTCAGTCAGCTGCCAGGGGCGGCTGCCTCCGGGCTCTCCTCATACCTGGATCTTCCTCCCTCCCCACTCCAAACTTTAAATAAAAAAAGGCAAATTAAAAGGGGAAAAAAAGGCGGCATTCACTGATGAAGGCTCTTGCAGCTGCTCGCTGTACTCATCAAAGAAGAGGAAGTGCCAATTACTTCCTTGTAGGAACTGTTTCTGTAATCCAAGTGCTCTGCGGTTGGGCTGCAAATGCCGATTCCCTCCCGCCCAGCACAGCCCCTGGGTCACGAGCCAGAACAGGAGGTAGCTGGCTGCCCACACCCTCATCAGTTTACACTTTCACACAGGAGCACTCATACCTCTGTTTTCCTTGTGACAGTCACCATTTCCTGCTGGAGTGAGGACAGGCCAGCCTTCTGCTGCAAGCACATTCACTCAGGCCAGCACTGCAGATTCAGAGCCCAGCAAGTTCCCCACGAACAAGCACAAATGCTTCATGCTCCCATCACCAGAGCATCTTGCCAGACTGGGAGGTTGGGAGAGTGAGGGGAACAGAATCATGTTTTTGCTGGGAAGTGTCTTTCCTGCCCTCCCATTTGCTGTGGTAAGGCTCTTGCAGCCAAACAGGGAAGAATTACTCATGGCCCATCCAGAGCAATTCAGCAAAAGTTGAAAAGAGCTCTTCACAAGGACCTCCCGGGCCCTGGAACCTCTGTGCCTTGTGGCACTATTCACAGGGGGCTCAGACTTTGTGGCAACAAGGAAAGCCATGTGCAAACATAGCACCAGAGAAAACATGCCACAAAAAAACCCCAATTTTTGTGCTGTTACTTTTTCCAATACTGGCAGTCATAATTTTGTTCCAACTTTTTTTGGTGTGTGCTTTTTTTAAAAATACCAGTAGATACAACATTTCCTGGAGAAGCTTCTCTTATCTCCTAAAAGAGTGCACACTATAAACTGGAAAAATGAAACAGATCTTTGTCCCTCCTATTTTTTTTTCTCTACCTCTCTTATAACCCAAAGACTTGTCTTAACCAAACAGTATCTCTTTTTTTCAGTTTCCTTTAGCATATCCTTTTCTCAGTTACAAAGTTATATTCTCCAAATTAACACCACGTTTAAAATAACTATTTTAATGGAGCACCCAAAAAAGCCCTATAACTCTAGTAAATGAAGTGCACCAGAAAACCCCATCCAAGCACCTGGGAAGACAGAGCAGTAGCACAGACAGAGGAAGATGCTGGCTCTCCCTGCCACTGTGCCCTAGCACAGCCCCATGACCTTACAGCAGCCGATGTTCTCATCCAGAAGAGAATCTCTCCTGCTTTGTTCATCTCAGCATGCTGTCCTCCCCGCCAGATTTTGTACAGAGAAATACAAAGAATACAGACACACAAGTTTAGCTTGCTGACATAATGCCCATATTTAATCTTTTAAAACAAGAACAAAATCAAGAATAAAATCAAGAATAAAAATTTCATTTAAGTCATACAGTACATTAATCTTTCAGCAATGACCCAATCTACAGTACTCAAATGCCTGGCATGAAGTCTATTATCTCAGCATTTAACAAGTGTATAACCAGTGACACAGTAAAAGAAGAGCTCACAATACACAGCTAACACAATGAGTTTAGATTTTCTTCTGAGAGTCCAGCTAGGGTTTGTAATACATGGGTCACTTTTGAACCATACTCTAATCAGCTTTTTGTTCAGTCAATCTGTTTGGGGCTTTTTTTTCTGTTATGTGAGTTTTTCCATTATGTACAGGAAGATTATTTCAAATGAAATTGCACAAGTCAGAATATCTATCTATAGGCATACATGGTCAATCTAACTAAAAAAATTTAATAAGCAGTAATTACTCAGTCCTGGTTATACATTCCTAAAGGCTTAATAATACAGTTTTAAGAAGAAAAAAAAAATAAAACAAAACACAACAAAACACAGCTGTAGGGTGGCAATCTCTGTAAGAAGCCTTCTTCCCTCCAGAAACAACCAAGGGCTAACTGTACTTTCCATGCTTGAAATGGAGTCTACAAAGAAGTCATTTCAGCAACTAAATAATAAAAACTGTGTGACTGTGTCCTCTCTAAAGTCTGAATGGTTCGATGTGTAATTCAGTGAAGCTCTCAAGCAAATAATACTGGTAGGATGCAGACTGTTAAGAGAAATTAGGACAATATGCCCTGATAGCACATTTGGGTAGCAAAACTGTATGTACGAAGGGGCCATTACCCAGTGGTTAAAGCAGCTTGAGGCAGGACAGCTCTGCCTGCAGCAGCTGCAGAGGGGAAAGGGTGGGCTCTTCTGCTCCTTAGCCAAGGCTACAGCTGAATTTTCCCCACCTCTTATCAAGCACTTGCCGGCCCTGCTCTCAGCCCCTTCCTCCTGTCAGAGACGGCATCCCCAGCCCAAAGGCGAGGGGAGCGTGGCAGGGTGCAAGCCTTCCCTCTTCCCATCCCAGATCCCAAGGCTGAGCAGCAGGCAAAGGTCTGCTTCTGCTTCAGCTCCACCACAGGCAGGAGGGCTCCTCTCAACCCACCGTGGTGGGGGCAGGAGCTCTGCAGGCTGGAGGCTTCCTGGGGACTGGCCCTGACTACCAGGAGCAGACTCCCTCCCAAGAATAGCGTTACCCAACAGTAGAGAGCCAGAGGGCTACCCTAAGGTAAGTTAACTAAATGAGGGTGATGGAGCATCTTCTTCCCAAATTAGCAAAACATAAATGTAACTAATTAACACAACTGCTTTGACTTCTTTTAATCTCTCTTTTCTGGTGCCAGGTCCTGCTACAAATGGAAAAAAACCCCATAGAGAGCTGCTTTCCTAGATGGAAAAGCAGCAGAATCTTAAGCCTTGTGGATCTGCTTTGTAAGTTGCTACTGGCATAAACAAAAAAAAAGTCCCATTTGTTTGGTTGGTTTTTGTGGTGTTTTTTTAAGAAAAAAAAAATTTAAAAAAAATCCAGACCGTCTAATGCACCTTCTCTGCACATCACACACGCTCACATGCACACGCACCAATGGAGAGCTCCATAAGAACAGGCATGGGAACCACAAAGCCCAAATGGTGAAAAGACATGGGGAATCTCACATTTCTGTTTTCAATCTCATTTAGCAATGAAGCAGCAAAATGATGTATTGCAAGAAATAAACAGTCACAGAACACACATACACCCAAACGCAACCATGGATACATTTTTCCCATTTTTTCTTTTTCTGATACACGTTGTTACTTGTCTGATAGTTTCTTTCTGGCTGTGCTGAAGTTTTTGAAGAGCATCTGGTGCTTATTTAACTTTTATCAGAACACAAGAACCTCAGTGGCAATGGACAATCCATCTCATTACTGCCACAACCAACCATCTCTGCTTGAGATTCTCTACAAGATCCTTTTGGGAAGTTGAATCTAACTCTGCCTCTTTAGTGCCACTCTTGGTTGTTGTTTTTTTTTTTAAATTAACAAACACAGCATATTAATGCAAATTCGATGTTTTCTAAAAAATGCTCAGATAATTAGTTCAGCAATATGCAAAGTGCATCTATTTGGTTCTTTCCATAGATCACCTTCTGTTTTAAGTTTAAATTCCTTCACAGTTTAAAATATTGTGAAGAAATTATATGTATACTTTATGTATAGAACTATTTATATACATACACATATATACACACAACTCTGTACTTTATATAGCCATAAACACTCACTACTTAACTATTTATATTATATACACATGGCATGAACACACGCTCAGTGAAGAGTTGGTGCAGGCTGAAATCATTCCATCGGGTTTAATGGAATAACAATAGTGAAACCATGAGTGAGTTATCAAGAGACACAGACATACATCTATTAGATAAGTGAAAGACCAATTAAATCAGCTCTTCCATTTTCCTATTAGCACAGGATTGTTCCCACCCCATTCCATGCTCCATATGCACATACACAGCTACTTTGCATTCAGTTTACGTGCGAGGGCAGTGGTGGTTCTTTTTCCTAAATGAAAGAAGAGTCCATATTTACTTGGGCTCATCACAGCCTCTTCTGCAGAAGTGCAGCACAGCCGGGCCTGGATGCCCTGGAGGGCTCCGAAGGCTGCGCTGCCGTCAGCTGAAAGCACCTGCCAAAGCTTTATTGCATGGTTATGGGACAGCTATCAACTGTTCACAGTCTGTGAACTCTCTCCAACAAGTGGTACAACTGTATAAATACATATTTTAGCACAAAACAGTTTAACACGAGGCAAGTCCAAGTACAAATGAGACCTAAAGGCCTATGGGTGAACTTTAAAGGCCAGCAGTTCTTCAGAGTGCATGTTGTTTAAGGAACGCAAGTCGGGTAATTTCAAAAGAAGTTTTGTGAAAATAGAGGCTTCGTTTGGGTGATTTTTCATAATTAAGGTCCTTAATGCACGGATTAGTGTTTCCTGAAGTGCCTCCACAGAATTGACATTTTCTATTCCGGAGCGATCTAAACGAAAGGGCAGGGTGAGAGGGAGAGAGGGAGAGAGAGAAATTAAAAAACAGGAGGTGGGGGGAGGGCGGAAAAACTGACTGAACAGATGTAGTCTGCAACATAAAACCACAGCAAGAATCCCTTACTAAATTAACAAGCACAAGAAAAATCAGATACTTATGCCAGAAGTTTTAAATCACATACCAAAAGTCTTTCAAATGTTATTTAGCCTTAACTTTTCAGAGAACTAAGTTCATGCCAAACTGGCAGCATTCAATCACTACTTCTGTGATCCCTAACCCATGTTTCCAGAGAAGGACAGATTGAAGCAAATGTTTAAATATGTTGCTGAATCACAACCTTCAACCCAAGGAGAAAGACAGGGCACATGAAAGTAAAAATTTCAAACATTTCTTAACGCTAGATATAGAACCCTAAACTTAAACTGAAGGTTTGAAGAGGAAATCCCACTCAGGACAAGCCACACTTGAACCTGCCCAATGGGATCCTCAGGGGCAAAGGGAGTACAAGCCTTCACAGAACTGGGCACTATTTCTGAGCGTGTTCTGAAGCACTTACAAAATTAAACATGATGCATCCAAAAATTCCCAGCTGAGGAAAAGAAGAATGTCAACATCAAGACAAATACTATGTTCTCACATACTGCACTCTCACCATGCCTGAAGCATCTCTTTCAAGAGAGCTGTATTTAAGAACACAACTGGTATCCTTAGGTAGAACCTAAACAAGCAGCTTAAAAGAAGGAATTTTTAAGTAAAACATCTCACCTCATAACCATGCACAGTAGCTGGTTTTTTCCAAGCTGTAGTTTCTTTTCTTAAACACTATGTAAATTCAGCAGGGCACATACATACCCGAGTGACTGGCACAAATAGAAATGTGCTTTGATGTGTACGTGTACTTAAGCACTTTGCAGAACTGGGACATGAAATGACAACAGCTTTCTGGAGTAACACTGAGTCAGTTCGTACAGCCGGAGTGGGAATCCCTTCCTCATGCTGTCAGTGTCAATCCAATCAGATTGCTCAGGTGAACAGTCTAGGAAGTCCTCCTGGACTACTCAGTGCAGTTCCCTACTGCTATAGGAAAAATTATTACATAATCCACTTAGGGATGAATCTTGAAGCAGTTACACGAGTTTTGTTCCTTTAGGAAGATTGTTCCAGAATCTTCTACAATTAGGAGCTCTGATTACTACTACACAATTTTTATTAGCACATGTTCCACTTTTCTGTGAAGACTGTCTGTCCATTCATTAGGTTTGACAGCTGCTGTCTAAGACAACATGAGTGAGGAGATATCTCTGCCTTTATTTATTAAAAGATCTCTCCCGCTTGCCCCCTGCTCTGCAAAAGCTTTGCTCTGTTCTGAGCAGGTACAACAACATTTGCACAGAACAGGCCCAATGGAGTTTCACAAGAGCTCTATATAGTGAGAATAGTACTGCCTTGCCTATGAAGATGGAATAATGCAGCCTAGCCTTTCCTGGTTGCCTTGGGTGAGTTACTGTAGCCTCCTCTCTTCAATTAGTCCAAACCTTTCTTCTCCCTCTCAGCCTACTTCCAGTTGCTCCCAGTGGCCACCAGAAGATTGTGTTAGTATTAGGCCAGTAAGAGAATAATAGAGGGTGTGTACTTTAGATTCTTCTACCACAAAGCAAGACCCTTAGTTAAGGGATTATCTGGTCTCTAGACCTGCACAAACCACATTCTTTCAGCTTTGCTTCCACCTTGCTTTTTCCTCCTTCAGTGCCCATGATCCACCTTGCTACCTCTCCTCTATCTTCAACACATCCAGCTAACTGAAGCCAGAGGTGAAGCATTCTTTTAATTCTGGAATGGTACCAAGGTAATTCCTCAGCACCACGCAAGCGTGATCCTGCTTCTTCTTTCTTTGCCATATGACATGAAAAGGAGGGAATGTACAGAGTTACACGCAGCCCTTGCTACTACCCCTGCTTCTCCTGCATGTTCTAAATACCCCTCCTATGAGTGATTATTCATCCAGTGTTAAGTGAAGACATTTCTAACAAGCATTCTCCCCACTAGCGGTATTTAGAGACTTAATTCTTTTTTCCATTGGCGAGTTTGGGTTTTTTCTTAATTTTAATCAACTAAAAGTCTTTCTGAAGATCTTTAATTAGTACAGCATGGTACTTTATATTGTGGATCACTTAATCAGCATTCAACAGTCACACTCCTTTCTGCTTTTGGAACTGATGTAAATCTTGACTACTATCTTCTTTTCAGTCTTCTCTTGAATAACTTTCATTCTGAGATGAAGAAGTCTTAATGGCCTTTTTCTTACACCTTCAGTTCTTCTTACATTTATGGCATTTTTTCCTTTGCCTGCATCTCCATGTCATTCTCTCTAATTCTGTTCTTCAACTCTGTCTTCATCTGTAACGAAGCTCCACCTCCCCTTATAGGAAATGACTCTTTCAGTTACACTACTCCTCGAAGAGTGGGATGCAGGGATCTGTCTTTCAAGATCTGTTTAATCAATACCTGCCCACAATCCTTTGGTTCTACGGGCACCTTCTCCTCCTGGCAATCCCTCATGCTGTAAGCATCTTCCCCAGGAACTCTGCTGAGGCCACTTCTGTTCTTCAGTACCTGCCTGAGCATGAAGCCTGCTCACTTACTCACTTGTGCAAAGTAACAACTGCAGCATTTCAATCCAGTCTCAAATAATAGAGTAAAGTTGCTCTGAAAATTTTTGAACTCACAGTGACCATCAGAGTTATCCTTGTGTCTGGAATACAGCCCCAACATTGACTAATAAAGCTGTACTTTATAAAACCCTATAAAATTTTGTGAAGATGTCCAGGAAGGCTGTGATCAGACTGCAGATCAGATCACGAGGTAGCTAAGATAGGCAGCAATAATGTCCAAACTATGATCTGAAAAATCCTCAGCAGCTGCAAGAAGCCTGAATACCAAACACCTTCTCTTTTTGTCCCATTGCACGGCTGACACTACATGCTGTACATGTTACATGCCATCCCTAAGCTAATCCCTGCTGGGAGCTAGCAATCAGCACAGTGCTTTAAAGGCTGGGGAGATGGCACTGTGCTAGAAGCACATTTAACAGAGCAGAGACAGCCACTTAGACTGAAAACAGGTGGCATGAGATATTCTAGGACCCAGGAGCTAAGCAAGCAAGAAGAGTGGCTGTAAGCCTAGTTACAGTGCACAAGAAGGGAAGAGACCTGGTTCTCAGTCCTTATTTTAAAGGCTGCCTCCGGTTCTTGTCAAGAATTTCCAGAGACTGGAAAAGCAACTAAGACTTCAGGTTTCTCTCTGCTACCTGAACATTTTCTTTAATAGATTCCATGCTTCCTTCAGATTATAGTGCCATGCTTCATTCACACTGCCATTTGTTCTGGCTCTTGAAGCTTGCTAACCCTGTGCCACCCTCTGCTCATTATCATGGCCTACAAACTGAAGAGGCAACAGCTGCCCCGTCCTGTGCCGTGACATTTCAGTTTGGCCATGCACAAAGCTATTAGACTGAACTGTCCTACCTTGTTTACAGAGGCCTCACGTGCCTACAGCACCATGCCTGGGAGCCCCTCCCTCATAAGACATGGGTCTCAATTGCTCATGTGAAAGGGGTGCACTTGTTCGAGGAGTTCAGTGCTCCCCAGCTGCTGGCTCGTCGTCTAAGTGGGCGCTCTAACCATTCCTGCTACCTACCTCTAGAGAGCTTCTTACCCAGCACGCAGGGATTCTGCATCTCGTATTCCAGGCATTATATGCAGAGCTAATGTGCCTAATTTGAGGCTTGAGATAATACTACAGAAGTAGGTGCTTAATCCTTCTTTGAATCTGGGCCAGGGTGTTCTGTCTATCCAGGGACTGAAACAAGATAGGAGGCTGCTGAAGATGTTAGTGGATTGGCAGGCCTTCAGTGGTAAGAAGTCACGATGCAGATGACAGGGCTTTCTTGCTGACATAGGCAGAGATCAAACTGTTGGATTTAGACTTAGGTAAAATACGCAACAGACTTAAATGACAATACTTGGAAGCGAAAATACCACCTTATCCGAAGACTTATGCTGTGCCAAGTCAGGAGTAATTTCAGTGATGCTGTCCTGTGAAACTTAGAGGAGTCACAGAAACAGCATCTAAATGGCCACGGGGCAGCTATGTGTTTTTGCATTACATAGAAAGCAGTAAGAAAACATAAGCCCATTGTCATTTTTTTTAAAAAAGCAATATTAGAAAGACCAGGTATGCTAAAAAGTACATTACAGGCTGCTAGTAGCTTAAAACCTACTCAACTGCACTTAGACATGAATTAATAGGGTACCCATTTTACAGAAAGCTTTTCATGGAGAGCCACATTCAATTTTTGGCAAAGGTGCAAGTTAACTTTCTCTCCTTACCAGCAGATACCAGGACAACCGCTGTAAACAGACTCATTTCCTCATCACTAAGTTGCAGGGCATTTAGTTTCTCACTAAATTCAAACATTGAGTTGAGCAGATCTCCAGCTCCCATTGAATGCAAGTCATCCACACTGTACTTTTTGCCACTCAGGAAGGTGACAGTACGTTCCTTTGCATCAAACAAAGATGCAAATCGTACCATTAAAACCTGGTGAAAGAAAAAGGAAGAAAAAAATTAACAACAAAACCAGATAAATGTAGGTGCATTTCTAGAAAAGCCAAAGAAAAAATTAAACCTTTTCACGTCATTTAAAATGTCTCATTAACCGTTCTAGAAGCATTCTATACAGAAATTGTCAGCATGCTATTGAGCTGCAAAACACAGTGCAAGCTCTGGCCCAGTAATCTGAGAGAAACAAACAAGTGACAAAATTAGGGAGTGGATGCAGGGGAGGGGCTACAGCATATGAAAAGCAGGAAAATTAAAATTTAAGCCTCAGACAGCCTGAGCCACACAGACCATGTCATTCATAAATATGCCAGTAGGACAACTTGGTTAAGCCACACAACAGCCAAAGGCATACAGAGCATTAAAAGAAATGTTTTCTTGGCCACACTTATGAGGAGCAAAATGAAGGTATTGAACCAGATTCTCACTTGGCATAAACTGGAGCAGCTCTATGGAAACAATGCTGATTTACACCACCTGATGATCCGGGCCCCCTAGGCATTCTTTGGAAAAGTACCATGCCACATCACTGTACCCACAGGAATGTTAATGAGCTCTGGCAGAAAGGAGCCACATGTAGAGCTTTCAAAAGGCTAGGGAAGCACAGCTTGAGATGGCACCTGGTCTGTAGCAGCTGGGAATACCCCTTTGGTACAAGCACCTGGGCTGGAGCACTTGAGGTGTGCTAAACTTACCCCTTTGGGCTGAAATTTCTCTTGTGGTTTCTCAGTTGTACTGTGAAGTGTTTCCCTCTGGAATGGCTTGTAAAGTTTCATTTGCTCATGTTCAACAACCTTATTTACATTTTCAAGGTTTATGTTGCACAGAACAGCCTTCTTATTTGAAGAAAATGAACTAACTGGCATTGGTTAAAACTTCAGACTCACTGTGATCTCTTGGTGTGACAGTTGTCTCTTCTCATTTACCCTATTAACTGCATTAATTTAAATGCTTACTACAGGTGAGAGGAGAACCAGGTTTTCAAAGACTAGTGCCTTTGACAAGCTCAAAAAAAAGGAGTGTTCAAAACGAATGATAATGTTTGAGAATTTAAACACTGTTCATGCACATTACATGACCTGCTCCTAAACTTTAAGAGCCAAACAACATGCAGCAACCTTGATGGACACATGAGCACTACATACTATTCACCTTTGTCAGCTAAGCTATCTGTCCTTTGATGACATTAACTACAGAGTGCAGAGACCTAGATGCAGAAACCATCAGAATACAACAAAAACAGGCAAAGGGCAGGCAGACAAAGCTGAACTTGTGCATTAGCACAGACCCACCAGGTATCCAGCAACCTTTCAGTTCAAAACGGTATTCTCCCTATAGAACTGGGCTTTAGAAACATCTTTAAATAATGAGCAACCAGGATTAACGCTGGTATTCAAAACTGAAGCCCATAAAGTTGTGCTGACTTATACTCAGGCAAAGAACTCACCTATTTCAATGTCACCATTCTAAAAAAGGAAGAACAGTCTGGACTATGGCATAGCACAGGTTTGATTCATCCCATTTCACTTCAAACCAGACTCGTACTTGCGCATGCTGAGGATACACCTGATCAATCCTATCACCTGACCATAGCAACACAGGCACATAAAAATCTCCGCTCTTGGAGGTTGCTTGATCACTTCCCCACCACCTGTAGTCAAACTGAGTCACTACTCAAATGGATCCAAGGGCCTTGTTAGCTGTACCATCAACTGCATTTGGAGGGGAGGTGGAGGAGGGCCCACTCAAAACCAGTCGAGTTCCTTATTTTAGGCTCACTGCTGTTCCTGAGCTGGATCTCATAGAAGCCATGCAAATGCCACCACGATACACTGAGCTCCCCAGTACTCCCAGTTCTAGAAGACCTTTTCAGCTTACGTGTGTGTGAATATATATAGCTGTGCAGCTTCTGCACCAACATTGTCTCCATGTGTCCTCTTACCCTCAAAGGAACAGGCACTCCTCGAATACGAACTGCTAAGAAGCACAGTGCCAAGCCAGCCACACCAGACTTGCAGGCAGCACTTTCACTCGGGTTCTTCTATTAACAGGCAGACATTGGAATATCCTAGTTCAGCTACCCAGAAGACAGAAATGACCTTGGATGCACCGGGCTTTCAAGATGCTTTTGCCTCTATTGCAATGGTTTCCTTAATCCTGTTGTGGATTTTTTTCCACTGTTCTGCAGCATTACTTTTTTTTTCTGTTGCTAAGATGCCACATAGGCCTTTAACTACAAGTAGTAGCTCACTAACAGGAATCATTAATCCTTCTTATTTATAAGTGAATAGTGGCAAGCATGCGGCCATACGTTATTATGAATTCCCCTGGATACAGAAACCTCCTTAGCAGCAGTGCTTGTAACTGGCAAAAAGACATTTGAATGAGGCTTGAGAAAGGCTTCAGGTGAAGCAAGGCCAAGACAAAACATTTTACTTGCAAAACATGAAGGTTTGGCTTTACCTTATAGGGACTGTTCAACTCAAATTTTTCACCCTCCTTGAGGGTGCTGGACTTTTCAGAGGAAAGAACTAACACTTTTGTGCAAGGTGAAAGTAGTGAAGAAGTAAAAATACAGCCCCTTTACCACAGGAGTTCTAGGTGGATATTAAAAGGTCAAGAATAGGTACAACAGAAAAAATACATGACAGCAAAATGAAGGAAACAAGGAAACTAACAGACTCCAGGCACCAAGTCTTCCAGCAGAACTTGTACCTTCCAACCCAGCAATTATCCATTTTAGAACTGGGCTGTGTAAGTATAGACAGAAGACCCAACATATCACACGAGAAATGTCTTCATTTCAGGTGAATACAAAATCCAACATCTCTCTTTGAAAGAGTGAATCATGTAAGCAAGAGCAAAGGCATCAGCAATGCTACGCTCCCCAGAAAAGCACAGTAACATCAAACACTTGGGGCTTCGGCTCCTCTGGCCCTCTCTATTCAAATTTCACATTTGAGTATTTATAAAACATGTACAGTCTTCAACAGACACACGGGTCTGGAAGGGCAACTAAACATGAAATAAAGGTCATCTAGTGAAGGTCACTAATTACAAAACAGCACCAAGCTCTGTGGTATCATTTCCAAATTAATACCACTAATTCACATATACGTCATGACCACAAGTGGATGTAATTAACCACAAGGAGCTAGTGGGATTAGTCTAGAGTAAGTCAGGCTGCAGCTGGCACACAGTGTCTACAGAGATGCAGCAGTACAGGTAGTTACCACTGCTACTGCATGGGACATGGAAGCTTCAGACACTCCCAAGCTGCCACCAAAAGCTAGTGGTGACTGGTCTGGATGGATACTCTGGCTTTGGCAGGAAGCAGAGTGGCACAAAGAGGACATGCAGAGCGGTAAACACATTCCTCAACAAAACCCGTAAGTCAGTAGACAGCTTTCTAACCTATCCACCCTTCCAGATGCAGTACAGTTCACCAGAGTAAGCAAAGGTAGCTAGAAACCCCTACTTACCCATTTATTAATGCCCAGGGAGGAGGGAAGGGTAGAAGGGCTGAGCAGTTTTGAGCTCGTTGGAAGAGGGAGAGGTCACCAAGGTCTGACCAAACAGACCCCTTGGACACCATCACCTCAAAGAACGCTCAGAGCATCCATGAACAAGCTGGTTTCACCTGATGTAACCCAGTTCTATCTGGTTCTACTCTTACAGGGTCAGACTGACGCACAGCTCGTCAGGTTCGCAATATACACACAGTGGTCTCACCTCAAAGGTCCCAGCCTTCAGAAGATTGACCTGGTCATGCTGGGAGAGATCTCGGAAACCTGGGATGCGCTTAGCAAATTCCACCACTTCCTTCACTGCAGGAGTAAAACTCAGGGAAAACTCTTCCCAGATTTCATGGCCAGACTTGTTTGGGTCCACATGGGGAGTCTTACTCATTGGGCAGACCTGATGTTTACAAAACACAGACAGAAAACAACTTTTAAAGGTATCATTCCAAATACTGACAAATACTTAAAAAAAACAGGTTCATTATTCAACAAAACTTTGCAATGATGACAGAGAAAAAAAGATCAGTATTCCACAGTCAATTCCCAAAGGAACTGCACTTCTTCCCCTTCCTTTAAAACAAACAAGAAAAAAATCCATGGGATTGTAAGCAATCTGTTTATAAATTTGTTAACTTTGGAGCCTACAACACTGTGTACTGCAAAAGACCTGACAGAACCAAGGTTATGCTATCGTTCCCCGATCTCAACTGATCTGGTCTGACATCTGAATTTCTCTTACTTGTATTATCACTGTAATTTCACGGTCAATTGTGATTTCACAATCAATCAGTTGCAATCTCACAGTCACTACAACATTCATTCTCCTATCTTTCTTGTTCTGCAGGCAACTGAAGTGCTTCAGTCAAGATGACAAAGGTGTCAACACCAGAGCAAGAAAGCAAGCCTTGGTTTCCTGAGTCACAGGTTTACACCCTCATTACAAGGATAACCCTCTCCTGCAAGTTTGCTTCTACTTGTATCACTGAAGGAGAAACACCAAGGAACTGGAATTCCAGTATTTCCCAGTCACAAGATGACAAAATGCTCTTTCTTTTATATAAACATACAGCAATTTTTTTGGTCAGAAAGTCTGAAACCATTATTAGATCAGATCTATCAGTCAAGGCTGACTGCCAATGAATTCCCTCTGCAAGAGCCACCCAGAAGCTATGAGATATTTTCAGTTCTAGCTTGTAAAATTTACATCTTTTAATGAAGTTTAGACCTTTTAATATTCATTTCACCTGTCATCATCAAGGACAAAAATTCCTTTTAAATATTCCTCACCAGTGTACTAAATGGTGTATGTAATCTTACATAATGTCAGCAAAACAAAGAGAAAACAGTGAAATAGGTTAGCAATTCCTCAGAGCTGTGCTGTTTTTTCAGGGCATCTTGGATATGGTAACTGCCTAGCAATTCTTTGTGTGGGAGGTCCTAAGATTAGAAGAATTCAGTATTTTGGCAAAAGGAAAGGTCTAGGCACAGAACCAGAAGGACAGCAGATGCCAACCACTGCTCTGCCTGTGATACTGCAATGGTTCACGTAGGTATTGTTGAAACTACAGCACTCTCTGAAAATAAGGGATCTCTGGTTCAGTGCCCTGCTCTGCATCGGACACAAAAATCACCTTAACTTCTCATTCTGTGACAGTATACCCTTACCCACAGGCACTCAGTCCCAAGGGGAAACTACGACTTCCACACCCTGTGCATTGTGTCTGTAGTCTCTTGATAGACCTCTGCCCAAGAGTCAGAGTATATCAAGTTAGAAGGGACCCGTAAGGATTGAGTCCAGCTCCTTGCAGAACCACCTAAAATTAAACCATATGCCTAAGAACACCCAGGCAGTCCCTGAACTTTGACAGGCTTCCTATGGAAGCAGTTGTCAGCTTGTACAGTCACCAGTTCTCTTCAGAGGAACCTCTTCAGGAATGACCTGTTCTGCTTTTCTGGTTGCAGGAGTATTGAGTAAAAACGAACAAACCCCTGAACATCTGTCTCCATACAGGTTCAGAGCCTAATTACTTGCCCTTATTGCTGCTGACTCATTTTGGTCAGATCCTGAACTCATTGAGTTCTTGGGCAAAACCCTCACCCATATCAGGGATGTGGGGCGGGGAGGGGGAGCTGCAGTGCTCTGTTGGATTTGGTTTTGTCTCCTCATCACTGACTGAGTAAATCCTCCCTGCAGCTGCCATGCACAGGTCAAACTGACTGTTTGAGCCTCTGCAAGGCAGCACCACTCCCTGCCCGCCCATACTGACAGGTCTAACCTCTGTTTCTCAGGAGTGCCAAGAATGCCGTTGTAGTGACACCACATACTTTCCCTGCAAGGAAGAAAGGCTGGGAATTATTATTTGCCATGCTGTAGTGCTTGGAGTCTGCAATTAAGGTCAGACCCTGCTAGGGATGGCATGGTCTATAGATGCAGTAGACAAAGAAGGGTAAAAAAAAAAAACCAACAAAAAGGTCCCCACGGAAATACAGCACCAAAATAAACACCTGCACTGTGGAGACCTTTGGGGGTCTCCAAGAACCTGTGAAGGATCTTGACAAAGTAGGAGGAAGAAAAACACCAGCAGCTCAAGTACTTCAGAAAGGTCAGGGGCTCGCGCTTCACACCAGGAGCGCAGGATGAGAACGAGGATGTCATGTTCTCTCATCACAGGCGGCTCCAGTGATAAAGAGAAGGACAATCTATTTTAAGGGCCTTACAGAACTGGTTGCCTGAATGGCAGAGAAACAGCAGGTGCAAGGCAAATGAGAGGGACCTGTTAAGGAAAGGCAAAAAAAAATCCCAACCAAACCAAACCAACAACCATATGCAAAAAACCAGGAAGCATCCTTGTTAAGAATTCAGTGAGAAAATGCTCTAGCAAAGTCATCTAAGGTACCCAGAAGTGTGTCCAGAGCCTCACTTGCGTAACTACTACAGAAAAGACCCTGAACTTCTCTCTAATGGTTCAGCTGTGCATCTTCCTCCTGCCTCTGTTCAGATCTGAAGAAAAAGCAGCCTCCCCTGCAACAGAGATTTTGGAACCCACAGCAAAGCCTGTAGACTGGCTTAAAATCCTAGCCCTGGGGTTTGACCCCAGAAATTTGCACTGAATACCCTTAATGAAAATACAGTACATCTGACTGTATAGATGATTTGAAAGTAAAGTCTTCAAAAGGACTGAGTGAAAAGGGGAATTTATAAACTCCTATTTTCATTTTAAAGTCAGGTCACATAAAAAACCTGTGACTTTTTTTTTTCAACCAATACTCTTGGATGTTATTTTAGTTTCGGTTAAAAACCAAGTCAAGAAGCTCCATCACTTGTATGATTTCAAATCCTTCACACCTGAGCCATTTTTGTCCTTCATCCCAAGTTGCACTATCATGCTTGTGTCACCCTTTAAAGTTCCAGCAGCTGTGCCAACTGCATGCAGCTTCACTGACTACTGAGGCACAGCTGGATCACACCCACCAATAACTAAGTCAAATCAAACAATTGATATCAATATACCAGATGCATTCTTCCTCCAGTGCTGCAAGAATAAGTGGTATTCTTGTTTGGAGAAAAGCCATCTTCTGGGATCCTCTCACACATTCGCTGAGTGTAACCACTGGTGAAGTTCATGCAGTGGCTGTTTGTGAAGCACATGGCGTGCCCGCTTGGATAATGCATTGTGCTCCTCCCTTTGTACTGTCCACCAAGGTGCTGCTCCCTTTCAGGGTACTGAGGGCCACCAAGGCCACCAACACAGTGCTCGCTGCTCAAGATGTACTGCTCGGTGTTCTTTGACACTCTCTCCCCACTCTGGGCCTGCATCATCTCTGCTGGGTTTTGGGACTGTTCTTGGTTGTACATGAAAGTGTCTTTGTGGGCCCTAGTGACCATACCGATCACTTCCTCCTTAGCCATGTCAGCACTAGGAGGGGGAGAAGGGCTTTTGATGGTTTCTCGCTCTTGCTTGGGCTTGGAGGAAAGATCTTCTTGAGGTGCTTGGTCTTGATGTTCTGTTAATGCTTCATTGGGCAAGTGACCGTTGAACTGACTGTTCATCATGGTTTTCATGGCACTCTGCATTTCAATCAGCATCCTCTGTTTTTCACGTTTCGGAATACGGCCAAATCGAACAGCTACCAAGGTGGAGAAATGGGTAGTGGTGGAAAGGGAAGAAAGAAAGAAAGAAAAAAAAAGTTAGTCCTGGAAAGCATTAGCACGCACACACAAAATACACACCTCAACAAAAAGAGTTGCTCTCACCAATACTACAGCAGGGGTATTACCAGTGAAGTCAAAGAGTTTCTGGGGCATAGGACTGGCATGAGTACTAATGTATGCTGTTTTTTGCATGCAGGGAGAAGGCAGCTCTAGAGCACACAATCTGTAATGCCTTTTCCCCTTCTGCCTCAAACTTGGCTATGGAGTATGCACACAGTTGTGCTAACTGAAAGTGTCAGGCAGCACAACTTTGTGAGCTGACAATTAGCTGAACATAAACACAGTTCATATCATCTTCGCATAGAAGTCCTACAAGACAGGTCCTCACGGACCAATTACATAACTTACCAGAACAAGAGAATCAATGCTGAATGAAGCTTACCTTGGTAAATTTTCTTGATAACTTTGCCTTGACAAGGACATTTTCTGCTGGGAAGGGGATGGGCGTCATTGTGGCTGCAGCACTTTTGACCCTGTCCTAGGGAATCTACAACTGCCTCTACCACCCTGTCCAACCACAGCTGCACAAGGGCTTATAACCAGTTTCGACTGATGTAATTATGCTCATGCAGTAGTCCATCATTAACGTAACTCAGTCTCTTTCATTAAAGCAGGTGCAACCTTGTGCGCAAACAAGCGCCTAGGGGATGAAATAACTCCTATGCACGACAAGAACTTGGAACAATTATTTAAAGTAAGTTCTAATACTCCACCCACTAAATTATTAACAGCCCGAGATTCCTAGTTCTTGTGAAATAAACACCCAGAGAAAATTAAAAAGTGAAACAGAAGGAAGAGTTCTGGTTTGACAGTAAGTTGTAACAGACAAATGAACTACACTTTCAGCATTACTTAAAATGTCACAAGGAGTGGACAGCCAGCAAGGTGGTCAGAGACACAGACCAACATCACCATTTCCTCCTTGCCCTTCCTCTCCCTCTAAGAAAAGAAAGAAAGAAAAAAAAAGGAGCAGATACATGCTCATCCCATGCACCCAAAGCTAACTCTTTAGGCTCTACTGTGACTCTTCTAAAGCTACCAGGTTGGGCAGAATTCCCTTTCATTGAAAAAGCAATAGTAACAAAAGAAAATAGAAAAAAAGAAAAAAAAAAAGAAAAATATGAGTCTTGTTCAGATTTAGGTAGGATACAGCTCTAAGTTTTAACTCATTAAACCAAAATCGAGACACTCGTTACAACCATCCCCCTAGTAGGCCACTGCAGCACGTCCCACTGCATCAGCCTCCACGGGCAGGAGGACAGCTCTGCGGCTGCCCACAGTGTTACCTTACCAGCCCAGGACACCCATGGAGCAAGAGGGCAAGCTGAACTAAATATTCTCAGACAGGGAACCTGTCCTTGACAATAGGGCTTGGCTGCATTATCTGCCACTATGACCCTCAGCAATTGGTTTTGAGGTGGGCAGCAGATTCCCTCTCAGAGGATCCCTGCTCAGTACAGGAACGTACCATCTCTTGACATCCCAACAGACAGGCATTTTTTGAAACGACACTGCTGGCATCTGTTCCTATTCATTCTCATTATAGAGCAGTTGTTATTCTTCAAGCACTTCTTATACTGGATGTTTTGCTGAATGCTTCTTCTGAAAAAACCCTGTAAACAAGCAAAAAAACCCCACAACTATCATTACAACACATGTCAAATCCTTCTGCCAAGATTCACCTATCTGTAAGCACAGAAAACCTCACTGCATCACATCAGCTGCTTCAGAGCCATTAGCCTCAAGAGATTTTAAAGAACTTGGTACTCATGACTTACTGCCCCTTTGTGTGTCATCTGTATGTAATGTGAACTAGTTATGATTTCTAATTACCGAAGATGCTAAGTTGTTCTCTGTGCTGTCAGGACCTAAGAGCAAAGTATCTCCAGTATTACCTCTATCACTGTACTAACAATTCCTAAGATGTGCTCTCAAACACCTATGACATCAAGTGCAAAGATGGGAGTCAAAATAACATCTTTTGACTTTCACCTCTGCCGTTTGGCTACAAAACCATCCCGCTGCACCACACGACCTTCAAAGGTGTTTTTTTCACATAACCCTCTATGCTAATAAGCTCCTTCACAGAACATAAGATTTGCAGTGTTACAGATTAAGAAAACACATATCTAGTTCTGGCTTTCCCTGTGGTAAAGAACTGCTTTTCCAAAGCTGTTTTGTTCCATGTCTCAGCCCAGGTGACAACTCACACCCACTGTCTTAATGCAATTAACATGCATATGTATTGCGTGACATGGTCCTTACCACCTCTGCTTCCCATTCTTGTTCTCTGCTGTGCGCTCCAAGTCAGGCAAGATTGGACAAGGCATGGGAACAGAAAGTACTGCAGAGTTTGGAAAATGCTGTATATTCCTAAGTGGTTTGCCTGTTCCCTACAGCTTCCAAAATTTCTCATATTTAACAGAGAACTATACCGAATTTTTTTTTGGCAGTATCACCCCTTTTCCCCTATGGGGAGAACTTGAGCATTTCACCAGCAGAAAGGTGAGCAGAAATATAGCTCACCTTGCAGCCCTCACAGGCATGAACACCATAATGAAATCCTGAAGCGACATCTCCACAGACTTTGCAAAGAAGGACCATGCCATTAAATTCTAGAATCAAACAAAAAAGTCAAGGATATAGAAACCAGTGACAACTGCAGGAACATGTTTCCAGCTTTTAAAACCTGGACTTAAATTGAAATATGTCAGGTCAGTTCAACACATGAAAAAACACAGCAGAAAAACAGACAACATGAATGTACAAACCCCCTGAACAGTTCAGAAGGTACCAGTGCAAGGGTGGGGGAAAAAGAGGACAAACACGAAGCACTCAACCGAATAGGGAGAAAGCACATATTCACTGGGCTTTCAAACAGAGTAGCACTGCACTCAGCAGGAGAAAAAGAAAGTCTGCTTACATTTAAGCACTTTTAAAAGGACCATTCAGTTAACTAGGCCACCAAAGTTCAGGCTCAATCTGTTTTTTCCATCAGGACAAGAAAGCCTATGAAAGGCTACAGTTTCCCCAACAGAGAATAAACACTTTTACTTGAAAACCAGAAATACTGAAGGACACTTTATAATATATTCAACACCAGCCATACACTGTACCTACTTGATAAGAATTTAGGACTGGTAACCCAGCCATATCTACACATGTAGACACCACTCATTTGAGTGCATATCCAGAACGGCTTGCACACTTGAACTTGAAAATACTTTCTCAATCATGTAAAAATGCTCATGGTTTGGGTTTTTAAAGTTTTTCCCCCAACTATTTTATTTCAGCTTGTCAATAAAATTTTTTTGCAAGTCCTAAGTGCTGGTCTGACATTGGTTTCACTGAAGCCAATAGCAATTTTACCAGTGAGTTCAGTAACCACAAAGTTACCTTAATCCAACAGAGACAGCTGGAAATACTCCCACAGAAACATATTCTACCAGAAAAGTAACTTATTTGACATTTGGGTTTCATTTGTAAAGAGGAACTAAAACACTTTTTTAAGGTTTTCAAAAAGAAAAAGAACCAAACCACAACTTTTTTTTTCTTTTTTTTCCAACGCAGTTAGTACTGAGCTAAAAAAGTTATCTATCTATCTATCTGAACAATTTACAACAGGTTTCATTTCAGGAACCTCTGCCCTGATACCGAAAACCTAGTTACTAGAGAGTTTTTAAGTAAAGGTTCTTACTAAGAACTTAAGGTAGGAACACTTTAAAAAAAAACCCAAACAAACCAACAAAAAAACCCTATTTGAGGTAGAACTATTAGACACTTATTCTAGCTTCATAACAATCCAAAATGATAAAACAATTTTGCCAATAAAAGAATTCAGCCTCCAAAAGACTAAATTCCAGCTGTTTGCTGAATCACTCACTCCAGTATTTATTTTGAATCCTGCCCTTCCAAAACTGTTCAAATATGGTCAAATATACTTCTCTACCACTGATCTTTTCTGATTACCAAGAGAAGTGTGAAGTAAATAGGTGGAGATAAATTGTATATATTTTAAAAGGCGATCCTTTAGTTCTGGTTTACAATTATTTTATTTTTCACATCCACAAACTATGACTTGGAATCAAAAATGTAACTGTTCCACCTACAGCTATCTAAGTGTTGTACTTGGGTAATTTATTCATTTTGTTCCTCACAACTAGGGGGGAGGGAAGGTGAAGGTGAAGGGGCAGGGGACACAGTATGAAAGAATAGAGAAACTAGATTTCCAAGACAGCTCCATAAATACTCTTGAAGGCAATTCCTGATTATCTTACCTTTACTTCATCACTTCTTTTTAACCAAGTGATTGATTTTACTTAAGATCAGTTTTCACTAACGAAAATTTGAAGTAAAGTTGTACTGTATTTATGGACCGTTTGAAGTTGGCAGCAATGGGACCCCCATCGTATCAGCATTTGTATGGCAACACCGTACGTATTACCACACGTGTAATGCCAAAAGATAAAAATGGAGGCTTCGCTACGTGCCTGCACCACGAGAGAAACGGGGGACCTGGCTGTGATACGCGGGGTTGTAACGCATAAGGGGAAAATGGTGTTTTCAGGAACTGGCACCAAACATACTTGTGACTCCATTATGGCCCTTTGTCAAACCAGCTACACTTGACTGGTTTGTTTTAATCGTCTCCTCCAGCCGATCGCTCTTCGGTGCCCCATCAGAGCCTTCACCGCTCCGGCCATTGCATCCGCTTTCCGAGGAGGAGCTGTTGGGAGGAGATGGTACAGGCGAAGAGGACGACTGGAAACCGCTGTCTGAGCTCTCGCTGTGACATGAGGCTGGGCTAGATGCCGAGCTTGAAGAGCTGATGTAAGCTATCACACCCCCTAAGGCAAGAAAAAAAAGGCAGCACGTAGTGACATAACCAGCAGACATGCACCGCTGCCATGTGAGCCCCGCCGTGACCCAGCACCACCACATCAGCCATTACATGCTCCTGGGAGCACTCCTTTCCCTCCCTCAAGCTTGTTTGTCTCCATTCGTTTTCTACGGCTGACCTCCCAGTCTGCCCCATTCCCTTCTCCCATCTTGTCAGCCTCCTCTGGTCCAGGCCGAGATGAAAAAGCATAACCAAAGACAAAGCAACAAGCCACGGCGCTGGAAGGATGGGGCAGCAGGGACAGGGCGTGGAGTGACCCAGAGAGAGTTTCCCTGGCCACCCTCTGAGCAGAGCTCATCTGGAGCCACAGCAAAGACAGGATCTTACAGCGCTGTGGAGCCAGAATGCAAACAAGCTAGGTTAGGGACAGAAATAGGGCAGAGAAAAAGACTTCATGCAGGCTACGCGCCAGAGGCACAGAAAGGAAGGGCTGGGAGGTGCTCACAATGCAGAAGGGAAGGGGGCAAGGGAAGGAAATGGCACTGCAGTCTGGTTAGCCTACTGAACGCCATTTGTCCGACTGCAAGCCTTTGTAGCGTTTCTAGCAGCAGCTAAACTCCAACTGCCAGGCTGCTATTTGCAAACAGTCTCTGTCCTGCCGCGTCTTGCAATCTGACACACTTGAGAATCCCTGAGATGAAACAGCTTTTTGTCCTCAGGCAGACCTGGGAGCAGTTCTGGCTTTTCACAGGCTCCTTCTTCATGTTTGTAAGGAAGAGAAATGGTCTGCACTTCATATGAATTTGTCTCCAAGACTCAGCATTTCAAAAGTCAATATAAAAACATTTGTTGTTTCACACAAGAATTTTAAAAGCCATAGCCATGAAACTGTTTAAATAAATTACACTCAGTATGTTCTACATTATATGCCTCTATTGCCCAGTAGACTCTATTTTCTGATGACTCAGGACATTGCAGCAAGGAACTCCTCACACCACTAAGAATTCAAAACTTTAATAGGGCCATGCACTGCCTTCCTTCGGAGGAATAAAGCACTAGTGTCTGTAGAGTCCTTAATCAACTGAATTGGCACAGCAGGCAGGGGCTGTAGCATCTTATATTAGCCATCACCTCCTCAGAGATAAAAGCAGTGGTATTATACAACCCTGGAAACACTACTGCTTGCAGGGAACAATTCTGACTTACAAATCTTCAATACTTTTATTAGACATAACGGTCCTCTTAGCACCTCTGCGCCAACAAAACTGGCCCACCTCCTCTTCAGCATTTCATTTTTTTCTACCAGGGAAACCCTTGGTAGGATGGTTCCCTAAAGAGCATGCAGCCCAGGAGCTCCTGGCAGAGCTGCCTGGGAGCAGAAGTCAGACTAAGAGTCCATGTGACACGTGCAGGACACACAGATTGCCGCTCACGTTCCCAAACACCAGCGTCCCTGCACCCTGCCACAGGGGTTGCTCCCGCACAGACTTTTTTTTTTTTTTTTTTTTTTAAAAAATCCTCCCCCGGGGGCTCGGGGGATTCAAAAAAAAAAAAAAAAAAATTTTTTT
>VZTE01001494.1:4372184-4393007 GCA_013397775.1 Eulacestoma nigropectus
ACTGCGGCGGCGGGGGCAGCGCACGGAGCGGGGGGGGAGCCCCGCCGAGGTCACCGCCGCTGCCGCAACCGGCGCGGCGCTCGCCGGCCGCGGCACCGCGGCGCACGGTGAGGGGCGGCGGTGTGTATCAGCTGCTCCGCCGCCGAGCACCGGCAGGAAATGCCACCGCTGTGACTGCCGCAGCTGACGAGCGCTCTCCTATCCCGACGCGAGCATCTGACAGCTCCCAGTTCCAACTGTCAGCGCTCCGTGCCCCCTTAGCCGCGTGTTTTCTCACTGCCGGGAAAAGGGAATATCCGGGAGAGACCCCTCTCGGCAGCGCACACGCACCGCTGCAGCCATAGTCTCTCCCTCTGCAGCCATAGGGAGAGGCCATCACACAGCTGATCCCAGTCTCACTCTCTTCTCTTTTCTGCCGAGACGTGATTTTGTCGCTCCCAAAGCGACTCCAGCTCCTAATACCTTCTGCCATGCAGTGATGTCTCTGGGCACAGACCCCCCGCAAGGGGGGAGGGATGTGCTCCCAGAGGACCAAAAGCAGGGGTGTCCCCGCCAGGGTCCCCATGTCCTGCTCCCAGAAGGAAACCCAGGGAGAAAAACGCACCACAACAATAAAGGGAGCGTAAACGTGGAGAAGACTCTCCATTTAAGCGAATACAGAGCCCAGAATGAAACTCTGTCCCTCCCTGACCCCGGGAGTCAGAGGCAGATGCGTGGCTTCATGGGCTATATTGACCTCCAGACTGAGAGCGAGGCAGTGGGGTTAAATGAGGTTAACAAGTGGAGGTTAAACGCAGCTAAATGTAGTTTACCGCCTCCTAATTTGGGTGAGTTTCCTCTCCTCTCAAATGAGGTAAACAGCTCAGTTTGTGTGAGCTTCATCGTTTCTCGAATAAGGTAAGAGGGTAAGTTTTCCCTTTTTTTCTGTGCATGGTCAGCAGTTGAGAGACATACAGCTTTCCTCTTGGTCCACACTCAATATCCATCGCTATCTCCAGACCCTTCATCCCCCAGCCCCGATTTCCTACAGAAAACGCTCTTCATATTCCCAATTCTCCTCCTCATACCAACTCCAAACTACATTTCCTAAGCCCTGCCACACTGCCCTCTGGCTCTTGTATAGTCCTTGCCTGTCCAACTGGCTGCCTGCCCTGGGCATGATCAGGTGTAGGGCACGATGGCCCACCCTCCCTTCCCGTGCTCAGGGCTCTGTCTCACTCCTCTGCCTGGCTGCTGGTCTTTGTGGACAGAGCACAAAAAAGGTGTATTTGATATTAGCCTATCAGGGCATCTCGAACCTCTCAACAGATGAAATTGGCCTACAGATTCGAAGGAGAAGATAGTGAATAAATCAAATGCTAGGAGAAAACTAGCTTGGACATTGGCAACAACAGCAGAGCAAGTCCTCTCTGTTTGTGTATTCTGTGTCTCTGGGATTTTTTATGTTATGTTTGGATTTTAGCAAAACAGATGTTTGAGTAACGTTTATTAACTGGTGGGGTCATTGACCTCAGATGTTCACTGGGTCTGCTAAAAAGCCCTGCAGAACTCTTGCTTTTGGATAAGGCTTCCATTTGCAGGTGGTGGTGGAAGCACCCAAAGATGAGTACGGAGGCATTGGCACTCAGACCAAAGGTCCACCTGGCCTGCAGGCCGTTTGTGGTGCTCAAGGGAGGCTCCAGGTTTTTCGGGTGCATGGACTCCATTCCTGAGAGTGGTCAATAAGGGGAAGGACTGCTTGTTCACTTCCTTTGTGGGCAAGCATAAATGCTGCTGCTCCTGCCTGGCGGGACAAATGGGAAAGGCAATGTACGTAGGTTCGTAGGATGCCATAGGGAGAGGCCATCACATTATTGCTCCCAATCTCAGTCTATCCTATTTACTGCCAGGACATGATTTTGTCACTCCCAGAGAGATTCCAGCCTCTAATATCTTTTACCATCTACTTTTGAGACTCTCGGGGATCATTATAGCAGTCTCAGCCTGCTCTTGCCTCTGGTGCTGCACTTGGCAGTCCTGAAGTCAACCCCCATCTATCTTCAAGAATGTATTTATTTTGCTTCTCTCTCCTGTCTCAGAACAACCCATCCAGACCTAGGACTGTTCTCTATGCTCCCATACTACATCCCTTCTGGTTCCTTCCCTGAGGTGGCTCCACACACACACACACACACACACACACACACGGTTTGCAAGAGCCAAGCACTTCCTTTAGGGATGGAGTATGGCAAAAAGTAAATAATGGGCCCACCTCCCAGCCTCACACAGGATCCTTGTCCACATCAAGGACACCGAAAGGTGTGTTTCCTGAGATGGTCCAGCAGGTAGAGCTGGCTGTGGGTAGCCATGAGATGATGCAAACAGTGTGACTCCTGTCCTGGAGTTTCTAAAGCAGGTCTCAGAAATGGCCCTGTCCACTCCTGTGCTCTATTTCTGCTGTTCAGCACAAAGCTGTGGACTGCCACAGTAGACCACAAGAGGCACTTCAATGTTTGGAGAAGAAAACTGTCGCAGAGAGCATCAAGGTTTTTATTCTGCCCAGTAACCTGGAAGAAGACTCCACTCTGCCAACATAATAAGAGGGTCAAATTTTTCTTGGAGCCTCTTTCTGCCTACCTCTTCCAAACCCATACATAATGCCACCTGGCATAATAACTTGTGGTTCTGGGTGTTGGCCAAGTCATGGTGCCTGGGCTTCTTCTTGAGGGGCTTCTCTTTGACTCTAGCTTGGCTGCTAAAGCTCTAGTGCTACTTGCTGAGCTGCAAATAACATTCCCTTAAAGATGTGATGCCCAGTGGATATTCCCTGGTCCCCACGAGGGACTGTGATTCAGCTTTCCATTAAGGGCAAAACAAATCCCAGCATTATGGAGAGGCAGTGTACTGCTGGCATTCACAGTGGCATGGCACGCCTCCAAACTGAAGGCTGGGCAGGCACTTGAATGATCAGTGGAAAAGTGATTGGGAATCCGTGTGTTTGGCCAGTCCTTAGAATCCTTCAGCCTCTGTTTACTGCTGCTGTCTGCAGAAGACTTGTGGTTCTGGGAAGAGACTGAAGGAAACGGGAAGGGGCAGAAGAAGGGAAAAAGCACAGAAGGTGGGACAAAAAGCTTCTTAAAACCCCTTCCCACCCCTGGGAAGGAACAAAAACATTTATCCCTCTTTCCTCCCAGCCCACACGCATGGAGCAGATCAAGCTGCATGTTTAAATTCCAGACGTTGCAGAGTGATTCCCATCTGTGCTACAGATTCTCCTACCTCTGGATGGGAGATGGCACAATGGTGTTGCACCAGCTAATGCTGACTTAAATGTTAAGTGCAGCTGATAGCTGGATGGTGGGACAGGATGCACTTTGGCCACCTCAGCAGAGGTATGTAGAGGCCGATGACTCCTTTTCCTCAGGCCTGAAATGCTGGTGGTTCCTCAGGTTGGAAGTGAATGGCTACACCTTTCTGTCCCCGTGGAGAGGCCCTCCTAATCCGGGTAAACATCCACACATCAGCCAGGAATGCATGAGTTTCCATCGACTGGCATTTGTGCTTGTGGATGAGGTGGATTTCTTCAGTGCCTGGCACATTTACAGTAATATTAGTTTGATCCCAAAACATAAACTTTGCAAAGAGAAAAAAATTGTTTACTTGAAGAGTGCCAAGGGGCACCATTTTTTCATGCCACAACAGCTCCTGAAGTTTTCTATTTCTTTTTTTCCTTATTACCTCAGGAAAAAATTCCTAACCTCTCATTTGTCTTTTTGACTGATGCTCAGAACAGTGCTGACATTTGCATAGATCTACACTACGTCCCAGTTCTCTTCCCTGGTTGTTTACAGAATACAATGGTTTACACATAATAAAAGTTATTTTCCCCCATATAAAATCCTATGTCACTCTTTTTCTCTCTGATCAGTCTGTGTGATGAGATCCTCCTGAAACCCTCAATAATGTGTCTGTCCTGAATAATTTGAGCTCCACAACTGCAGATGGAACTAGTTCATACAAGTACACGTAGGTGAGGCAACTGATACCAAACCCATCCTTGCATTTCCAGTTTCTTTAAAGCAAAGATTCACTTCCTATCTATGGTTACTACCTTAAATACTGCCCTCTAAAAGTCTTTATAAAGATAGCTGTAACTGTGACTTCTTTCGTACATTAAATGATATAAATACCCATAACTCATCTAACTAATCTTAGGCTCTGGAAGCCAGTGGAAATTTTTCTATCGATTAGAGTCAGCTTGGGTCAAGCCCTACACAGTGTTTTCTGACCCCCTGCCCTACTTTTTCTCCATTCCTGTTTAACATATATATCTCTAACTCTTTCGGCTGGTGCACTTTTTTCTCTCTGTTGAAGAGAAATCCTGATAAGGAGGTCCCAGAGGTCTTTAGCTTGTCGTCACGTCCCTTCACAGGCTGAATGTGTGCAGAATGCTTTAGGAAGAAGCAAAAGCTAAATATAGAATAATTTAAAGCTGCCCATTAAGGGCATGCCTACACGACACAAATGCAGCTAGCTTAGGTACTGGGAGTGGTGCAGTCACAGAGCTAAGTATAACCAAGCAGAGGATGTGGCTCACAAACCATCCCCTTGCACTCACATCCTGTCTCTCGGTATCAGAGCCTTAGAGGAAGATATAAAAGCTCCTAATAGACAGTCATATACTAACCTGCCCATAGGGTAACTCTCTTCCTGATTAAGCTCCTCAGCAGTCAATTTATAGCCTGAAGCACATAACCCTGCCACTTTTTTTCTCTTACCCAGTGTTATCGCAAGTGTGCTTTTTCTTCACATACTTCAGTACAATTGGTTGCCTGGGCTGGTCAAATTGATGGGAAATAACCTCATGCAATAGTGATGTACTACAACTAGCCTCAGCTGCCCCTGTAGATTTTAATGGAAGGTGATGACTTGGACTTTTAGTCTAGAAAGGCAAAACATTGATTAAACCTGTCTTATATCACTGCCCGCCTTTTCCTTTTTGTGCTATATGTTCCTCAATCTATCAGTGTATCATCTATTTATCCAGAAATAAAATCATCAGCTAATGAGACAAAGATGAGAATATATACTGCTTGATTGGGCCAAATATGCGTTTTGGGAGAGAAGCAGAATGAGTAGTGCAAAGGAGGTACAAGGAGCTACCCTTCACTGAAAAACCAAGACTCACACAGCTACAGGTGATTTCTGTCTCGGAGAAGGCATAAGCAGTGTTGTATTGAAGGCACAGTTAGCACACGACTGCTGCCTTATACTCTGACAGCTGCCAGTCCCTTCTCCCCACCACCCAAATCTCTCCAGGGGCAAATGCATTTCCCTATCTGGTGTCTTTTGTAATAAATACCCTTCTAACTCTGGATTTTTGTATTTTCCTCTGCTTTTTTCTAACTCTTTTATATCATAGTGTCCCGAAGAGCACCTTATTTCAAAGCACCGATGCTCTCTAGGAAGTCAGCTAAGTTGCAGGCTGCCAGCAATCACGTTGGCACTGCATGACATGGTGCTGGCCAGGACATCCGTGGTGTGGTGTCACTGCTGTCACCAGGTCATTGCTTCAGAAGTCTTCCCGTAGCGCAGCTCCACCATTCCCCTTCCGAACCCTCCAGGCCACCAAAACATAAACCCAGTCTGCTTTTTCTCTTTGTAAGCTATATTAATTCTTGGAGAGATGTAGTGTAACACAAACATAAAGCTCATCCTGGGCAGAGCAGAGGTGCAAATGATGCCTTCTCCTTGTTTTGGGGAAATTCTGCAGGTTGTATGAAGGGGACTCACAGACAGAAACGATAGCCCCAGCTCCTGCAAGGTTTTATGTATCACCCTTGCTTCTCTCCTCTGCAGCAGCACAAGCTTACTGTGATTACTGGTGTATTTTACAAGGAAAATTCCAGAGAAAACTCAGCTCAGTTATGAACAGAGGCAAATACGACTTGCATCTGGGCCTTAAATAGCACAAGTTTGTAGAAAATGAACAGCTTTCATTACAGGTGCCACTGGTCCCTGTGCATTGGCCCAGAGAGTGAGATCTGCCTTTTACATCCAGGCAAAACAAAGGCAACTATAGTCAAATCTGAAAAAATTCTCTGGGAAATAAACCAAAACACATTTTGGCCCCGAGACTTACTACCTGTAACTACCCAAAGGATAGCTGGCAGCTCAAGGGCCAAGACAGGTTCAGACTCTATCCAGCACAGTGTTCTTTCCCCTGATTGTTGTCTCACCCTGGCTAACTTGGAGGCCAAAAGATGACTTACAGTTTCGAGGTGCTGAGCTGAATCAAGAGATGATGCATGGGACACTGTATTGTACCTTGTATGCTGCTGGATTAGGCCCAACTGGTCAAATTCTTGTTCTGAAAATCTGGCTTCTGTATTCTGCTAAGAGCCCAAAGAGTTAAAGTTATTAACTGTCTTCTGAATAAAATGCATTAGGAATAAATATGCTTTAGGATAAACCTATTAAATGGATAAAAATGCCATTACCAGGGGTGAAATATGATTGTGTGACCTTTTAAATAAATAAGCCCGCTATGCACCAAATTATGTCAGATAATAAGCTTTATACATGATAAAGTCATGCAGTCGGTCTCAATCTTCAGGCATTCAATGAAATATCGCTAGCCATAAAGGGCTCCTGAAATGTTACACTAAAGAAAATTGCTTCCAGCTATAAAAACTTAACTGTTAAAACAAATGGAGTTTCTCTCATAAAACCCTTTGCAAGGCACTGGTAGCAAGAGTGAAAGCTTACTAGAAACAAACCTGAGGTATTCAAACTATTTTGCAAGTACACAACACTTCTTAAAATAACTCAGATTCCAGATAAATCTGGAATAACTCTATTGAAAGCAGAAGGGTGTAATCCCAAAACACCAGCGTGAGATCCTAATGATGTTTGTAGGGCCCTAGAAATATGTTGGTGGGATATCTCTGGGTACAAACATTGCTGTGTATCCAAACTAATTTGCACTCGCAGTTCTGGCACTTGTACAAGCAGTGGAAATGCTGACCTCCCTGGCTGTCCTGAATCTTGGGTCTGACTGTGTTATGCCTCAGCGACTTGCCCAGATTACTCCTGACTCAACAATATTCCTGCTAAGGGACCATTCCTATTTGATGGGATGGAAACAGAGCTGGATATTATCAGCCTTGTGAATAAAGGCAGATGCGCATTTAGTCAGATTCAGCTACCAGCTTCACATGCAGCAAAACTGGCTCTCTGCATTAAGTCAGAGTAAGAACTTTCCGCTCTAAACCATCACAAACAAGAGGGAAGGAAGCCAATTCTCTCATTCCTTCTAGTGATCACAGGCAAACCAACAAAACCTCCTGGTGAGGCACTTGCAGTTTTAATAAAATCATCATGGTCACTTCATCTCTTGTTACGTGAACATCAGCAAATAAATGCAATTCCCACCTTGGGTCTTGTGCTGGTTTTGGCTGGAGTAGAGTTAATTAGTTTCAAACACAGTTCCAAGGACTGAAAATACTCTTGGAATTCCCTGACAAAATCAATTATCTTCTTCAAAAGTTGGTATCAGACATTGACAAAAAGGACTATTCCTGTTTCTTCTGTGTTTTCTTTTTTTTTGGTTTGTTTGTTTGTTTTGTGGAGTTTTCTTGTGTGTGGGCGTTTGTTCGTTTTTTCCCCTGAATTGGGAGACTGCATCCTAGAAAGGATTTAACCTTCATCTACAAACACGGATAATTTTCACCAAAGCTCAATCCAGTGAGAGGCACTTAAAGAGACATAGCAAAATTCAAGCACACAAAATAAGCCAGCCTTGCTCCAGTTCCCAAAGAGTTCACTCTCTGAGCCTTAGCAAAGAAACACGTACATTCTCCACAACTAGTTTTAGTGCTTCTGCTAAACAGAGCGAGGTACCATGCCAAATACAACCTAAATAGGACCACTGCAAAGGAATGGGTGGCATCATGGGGCTAGCAGTGAAATTTTATCACGTTTTCCTGAACTGGAATGCAATGTCTAGAAACAAATAATAGATCTGTTACAGGCAGGAGCTCAGCTGCATCCTGAAGACGCCTCCAGGCGCTTGCCATTTTGTTTTATTGCTATTCCTCTACATTGGTCAATTGTACGCATCAGTCTCGCAGAGAAGACACATTATTGGGGTGAAGGACAACTGCTTGTTATATAATCCTGCCAAAGCCTTGGTACAGCAGTTCTCAGCAAACAACTATCTTGCTCTGAGTCATCTGGAAAGTCTCTGGTTCAGTGAGCTTCCAGGAGCAGACCATCAAAACAGGTTATATTTCCACTTCCCATTTCAAATTACAGGAGGCACTTACAAGTCAAGGCAATAATTTTCTCTTTATCTACCCTTAGATGCCATCCTGCGTACGGATCCAGCCCATGCACCTGCTGAGCCAGAAGCCCTGTGGGAGTTCCCAGCCAGTGCTGGATGTCACAGCTTGCAGCTGTCCTGGGTGGCTGCTGGCACGAGGGCAACTACAGTTTGAGGAAATCCTTACCAAGCTCTTCAGAGAACTGGAGATGCTACATGTGAGGCTGGACTTGCTCTGTGCTCACCAGCCTTCTTCCAAATGCCCAGCACTGTGTCCCTGTCAAAAGCAGGCACTGTGTCCATTATACCTCTGGGCTGGCCCTGCATGGCCATTCACATTTTTTTCTTGTTTTACTTCCCTTTGAGGCAATGCCAAGTCTTAATCCAGTGCCGAGTCACAGATCCCAGCAGGACACATATGCTGAGTCTCCCGCCTCAGAGCTGGCCAGCTCAGACCCACTGCTCTCCCACCTCTGCTCCTCCTCGCTGTGCCTGACAGACACTCAGAATCAGCTCTTGTGACAACAGCGTTGGCACACGACGCTGAGCAGCTCATCTTTTACAAACCAAACAACTACAGCTTTGGCAATCTCACTCCTGTTGAACAATAGCAACAACAAAAAGAACCGAGTCAGCAGCTAGCAGCAGCCTGCTGCACAGAGCTGGAAATAAACCCAGGAGAAACGAGATGGGTCAGCTTGGGTTGGCTGGGGGTGCTGAAAGAGCTGGTCCAGGGTTACCACTTCAGGGTGGGCTGAAGTGGGGAAAGATGGAAGGCAGTCGCTTCCCTGGTTCTGTGTCTCACTCCCTAAACAGGACAAAATTGCTTCAGCCTTTACTGCTATTAAAAACTTCCTATGAAAGTACCATACAATTCAATATTCAAACTGTAATGCAATTAATGTGATTTTAAGACAATTTGCAGAATCTGCAAAAACCATCGCGTTTCTTATCTGTGGTTCATTTCCACACTGTCATAATTTGGCCAATGTAACTATTCATGCTCAAAACTTTTCTTATTTTAAAATTATTTTTTCTTAAAATAGGTTAAAATTTCAGAATGTAGTCAGAATAGCACCTACTAGAAGGAGAGATTTTTTGCTAGAGAGGCATTTTGAAGTTTTCAGTTCTAAGCAGATGTGGCCGTCACTGGAGAAAACAGAACTCATGTATCCCATATGCTTTACATAGTTTTATGATTCTCGTATTTTTTATTAAACCAGCCAATGAAAGTAATAACCATACTGGAGATTTTCATTTAGCCTCAGGAGCCAGAACAGTGATTCAGTTGTTCACGGTGTTCTTTTTACCTTCTCAGTAACATAAGTCATAAATCTAAGAATTGGATTTTCAGTGTAACTTACAATAATCAACTTGTGTTTCCCATCGATATGGTATAACTATTGCTTTAAAATTGCTGTTTATCAATGGACAGCAATCACCTTCCCAGCACAAATCATTGGTGCTAACATGAAAAACTTAGTATCTTAGTATTAGCTCATAAAGGTTTTTAGTCTCTGCCTCTTAAGAATGGACTACCAGGTTAAGATTGGGGACTAGATTCTACAGATTCAACACGACCAATTGAATCAAGTATTTTCTATAATTCTATTTTTAAAAAAAGCTTAAGAAAGTTCCTTTTACTTGCACACTGACTTTTCCTGTGTAGCTGAATCTTACTTTGTGTCTTTTTCTGTAAAAAAGATCTTAAACAGATGTTCTCCACCAACACCTGTAGCAGTAACTTACAAAGTGAAAATAATACAAAGCTTTCTGTTTTGCTTAAAAGGTTCACTATGGCTTTGTTTTAGTGTGCCTTGGCAAAACCGCTTTCCAAATAGTTGCAAACAAAACAACTTATAAAACATTATTTTTATATATGGCTCTGAAAGAACTGAAAACACAAAGCTCAAAACACATAATTTATAAAGGTTGCGTAACTTGCTGTCTAAACTTATCTGACTAATCGTGAAACCCGTCAGAGAGGCAGGTGGATTGTAACAGCAGATGAGTTGAAGGGCCGCGATTCTCGTACAAGGAAAGGGTTCAAATAATTGCTTGTTAGTCACAGAAAAACAATGCTGCAAGAAAACTGTATGAATAAATGAATGAGTGAACACTGGACTAATGAGCTACTTCCTCTGCTTGGTGGATGAGCTCTCAGGGGATGACAACTCATTTTCATTACACGTGTGAACACTATGCAGAGTTAACAGAGTCTTGGTTTCTGCCTGCTGCTCTGTTGACACACAGCCTGGTGACAAGGCCTGGGACACAGAGGGCTTGAGCACTGGACACAGGACATTTATTTCACAGCACCAAATGAGAACTGTCCTCCGGCTCTGGGTTTGGTGAAGTGCAGCCACTGCCTGGTGTTTCAGGGAAGCAGAATGATACCAGAGATACAGGCATGTGGAGCTGTTCTGTTCTGGGGAGCTGTAGGTTCATTCAGCCAGGTTTGTACTGTGGGGACTGCCCCACACAGACCTGGCTGATGAGCCCTGTGGGACCCTGGCTAGCTGTAGCCTCCTCTATCAGGTGTTCCTGTCACTGGGCAGCACCAAGGTACTAACAAGCCCCACTGAAAGCCAGCTTACTTGTCTTCTTTGTTCTCCTCCTTTATTTATTTTTTTGCCTTCAATGTGCCTCTCCATTCTTGTGTTTCCAAGGGAACTCCTCAACTTGCACATGGACAGCCAGCTTGGGTCCAGAGGCATTCCTCTGCTGCTCTTATGCAAGGAGATACAGACTGCAAAACCCCTATGGAGTCAGCTAGGGTCCAACGTATTAACTAGCGAGGGTCTTCCCAAAGCCTGGCACCAGAAATGCAGGGAGACCTGAGAGGGCTTGGAAGAGGGATACCTGCCATCTGAGACAGCAGGGTCAGCCAGCATCGGTCTTATCAGAGCCAGGCTTAATTTAATCACTCATCTGCTCCGTGATCTCCAGGATACCCCTGCTCTCCATTCCCCTGAATGATGGATGGATGACAGTATTTAATGAGATTGAATGTCATCTTCATTACAATAAGAGCCTTTCATTATATCATTGAGTATCATTTGATTCCTAAGAAAAGCATGCTCTCCTAAATTTCAGGTAGTGACAAGGGGTCCAGAAGAACTGGGTTCCAGTCCTGGCTTTGCCAGAGGCCTCTTCTGGCCCATTAGGTAAGAGCAGGATGGCCACTGAATGAAAGGTTGTGTAAGCAGTGTAGCTCAGACACTTCCTAACTGTAGGGAGCGAGACTCTGCAACCTAAACACTCTGTGTGTAATTATTAAATTGAAGCTGATTCAGAACCCTGACACACAAAGAAAACGACCTACAGGCTCCCCATCCTTTCATACAGCTTTACATTTCAAACAATTACTTTAAAAGGATTGGATCAAAAAGTTGGTGCTTGCTCAAAGCCCCAGAAAAGAGCATCCAATTCAAATCCAAATTGGGGTTTTTTTTGTGGCTGCAGCAGTGTTTCCATCACTCTGAGTATTTTGGCTTGATACTGTCCGAACTAGACTTGTGTCTGCTGGAAAAGAAAAGAGATGTACAAAAATATGGTGTTTTTTCCCAGCTTGGAGAGTGAGTAGATAATAGAGTAGGAATCAGGCTCTATTTTTAGAGCCTAGCTTTTTAATTCATTAGCTGTACAGAACTCTTCACAGGCAGTCACTTTTCTCTACTGGGTCAAGGCTAGTGAACAACTGCTGCATTACAAGGACAGAGATAACTGAGAAAGTCGAGCTATAACTCTCCTCCATCACTAATTACTTCATTCTAAGGCCCCCACAAAAATCACCAGTGAAATTCCATGACCTTCTGCTGCAAGGAAGGAGCCAACTGCCTCCTCCACCAGCATCTGTGCCTTTCGCAGGCATCACGCCAGCATCCCTCTCCCAGCAGCACACAGCTGCCTCGCAGAGATTCCCAGTGCTTTGGAGACAAAGCCAGGAAACAATGACACTCGCTGTTGATTACTGACTCCCTACTTTTCAACCTAGTTAGTGCTGCCAAGTAATGAGCACTTCTATTAAGTATGTGGAAGGGAGTTTACTACTTGTTTATTTAAAGAACATCCTAAATCACACAATCTGTTTGTACACATCCCATCCCTCAGGACAGAAACAGTGCCCTTGCAGGCCATCACCTTGTACCAAAAGCTGAGCGATTAGCTAATCTAGGCAGCTGACACAAAAGTGAAATCCAGCCTAATAAAAGCTTACAGTCAACTATTTTCAGCAGCACTTAAAACCAGGCTGAACTAGGCTGGTACTGTAAAGTCCCATTTCTCTGCAGTTTAACTGTGGTACTCATTTTGTCTTGCCTAGAAACCAGACAGCTCTTTTAATTACATCCAAAACGTGCCTGCTCAGACTGAGAAATGATCAGTCCTGCAAGCAGAGCCAAGTAGATGGCTTGGAAACATTACTGGATTCCTCTGCGTCTTAACAGATTTGCCTAGTGAAATTCCTGCAGCTTCCTCTTCCCTCCCCCTGCCCTCCTTCAGCTACAGCTTAGTGTCCCTGTTTCAGGCAGACCCTTGGTGTCTGGGGAGGGTTGAACTCAAGTTATGGCCTCTCACTAGGACTGTCTCAGATGACTGGTTTCTACCACAATCTTAAGGAACACAGACTACTTGCAGTCTCTTGAACTTGCACAACAGGTTCAAGAATCAAGTAGGAAAGGCAGAGATCACATAACCTCTCTAACCCTGACTTCCCAAGCTGACAACCCCAAACAAAAGATGTTTTTCCTCAATGTTTTGCCTTTTTAAAATAAAGATTTTAAGATAATTTGTCTTACTGCTTCACATAAATTTTGCACAGCAATGTCCCTTTAAACCCAAAATCCTGTTTAAGAGCGTAAGACACCTCCAATGTGGAAGGACACGAAGGCAATCTGACTTCTCAAAGACTTGGAATGAGATGTACGTACCCAGAGCATCCTTTGAAGGCACTACCATCTGTTTCAAATTCCTTCACTGGTCTGACAGATACCATGCCCTCTTAGGTACGCTGTCATCAGCAGTTTTCAAAAAACTTGGGAGGGGACAGTATTTTCCCCCTTATTTTAAAGTTCAAAGAGTTACAGGACCAAGGGCCAACCTCAGGCAGGTCACTGAAGACACCTGCCACGCGCTGCAAGGTTTGAATGCTGGCAAAGGATACAGCATTAGTGCTGACTGCCCCATCACCTGCTGTCACCTTCCCACACCAATGGCAAGGGTCCCAAACAGCTTAACAACCCCTAGTACAGTATCATCAGTCTTGAAGTTGTTGCCTTTAAAAAAAAAAAAAAATCATAGATTTGGGTTGAAGGGACCTTAAAGATCATCCAGTTCCAAATCCCCTGCCATGGGCAGGGACATCTTTTTCTAGACCATGATGCTCAAATAGACAAAAGAAATTCCAGAGGAATGGACACACTGGCCATACTGACACTACCTTAACACCTTAAATCTACAAACCAGACAGATCAGCCCCCTCTCTGCAATAACCCCCTCCATGCTCAGGGGAGACTTCACTCATCAAATCTGCTCTGAGGAACTTCCATGTCCTGTTCTACACATCAGAGGAGCTTTCAAGAACACCAGTGATACTCCAAAGGAGAAGCTAAAAAAAACTCCCTTCTTTACAGCAGACAGCTTTAACACTTTTTAACAGAAGATTACTTCACCTTTTTCTTGTTTGAACCAAACAAAACACATCATTAAAGAAATGCCACCTCGAGCTGTTCTTCCTGGCTTTGAGAACACACTGCCAAAACATCTCTTCTTCAGACTACCACCCTCCTGTAAGAACTTAAAACTATAGAGTATTAAGTGAATTTCTCAGTTGAAGGGAAAAATCTTGACGTGTTTTAAGTCTCAGGAGAAAAAGAAGAAAAAATTATCCCACATCCCAAGCTGAAGTTCCAGGAAGACACAGCTACTTTTTGGGCCCTCTATCAACATCTTTTCCTATCACTACCCAACGGACATAGTACAGCATCTGTGGAAGCTAGGACAGCCATCCACCTAATCTACCAGGAACTGCATTTAATCTCTCAGCCTTTATGTGCAAGCTAACTTCATGCTGAAAGGTCACACTGAAATTTTACAAAAAGTAGTCTAAACACATTCATCTCTGTTAACCAAATGTGGTTATTTCTACCACCTAACCATGCAGAGTAAATCAGAATGCAGCTCTTTAACAGAGAGACATGTTTTCTGTTCTGGTATCAAAAGGAAAATATAAGAAACTGTCCCCACTCAATCTTGACAAATGAAATAATACCTACTCTACAGTCACTATTTACTATTCAGCCTAAAACCTTATCGTTCTTTGTGATGTGTCCACATTTTTAATACCGTGCACTTCAATGAACAGAGCAAGCTTTAACCTTTCCATTCTGTGCTTAGTTGATATAGACAATGTTTGTAGCTGAGAGGCCCAAGAGCTGGTTTGACACTGAAGAAGTAAAAAAACAGAACTTGAAAAATAAAATTGCCATTAGTATTTAATCACCTATAAAAAATAAATGAGCACTTTCAGTTTACATCTCATTGCACAAGATCAAAGCTGGCCTTCAGTGTAAGCACAGGACACAGGGAGACCCCAACCTACAGTGAACTAAATATACTCACACAAAGAGAAAAAAGAACATGGACCAGCCCTTGGGCTTTCAATACACACTGCACACATCCTTCCATGTTATCAAAAGTGAAACCCATCACAGAACTCTATACTCAGGGCCTACAATCTTCACAAGTATCAAATTACATTTTTGAAACCCTGTCAAAATATGGAAACATCTGAACTCCTAGAGAATTCTACACTTATCCACATAACCCAAGAAGCAGCAGAAGCACTGTTAAATTTAACAACCTGCATGAGCTTTATTAGACGGCCACGGTTACAAGAATTAGCGGTAGCGGTGCAGCTGCAGGGTGTTGCGCCTTCTCCAGGCCGCACGGCGCGAACCACCGATGGTGTGGTGGAATTTGTGGCCCTTGCCAAGCCCACGGCTCTTGCGCCCAGCTGACGTCAGCCCACGCATCTCTCTGTGCTTGTGGACGGGCTTGGTGATCCATTGGGTATCGGGGTTCCGCCTGATGGTCTTATGGAAGGGATCAATCAGGATCACTTCAAAAAACTTGTAGGTGGAATCTTCACCCACCCAATACGAGTTCAAGACTCTCAGAGCCCCACAATGACGGCCAGCACGTTCCTAGAGGAAAAAATAAATGCAAAAGGCTGTAAAACCATGGATGCAGTGCACTCTTCATGCAGAAAGATGACTAACTCAAATATAAAATTTTAATTTTCCCTAAGACAACCTCTTTTCCTACAAAAACTCATCCCCTTCCAGTTGCAGAAGTGCAAGAAAAGTAACAGCTGAAAAGAATGCCGTGTTACAAAAAAAAAAGGCTGTTGAGATTCCTGCATGAAACAAGTTTTAAAAAACAGGAGCAGGAAGGTGCCTGGTTGACAAAAGGAAGAACTCTGTACACAGAAGCACCCAGCCAGTAGATACACAATGTTAAAAATAACTTCAACATGAAGATGAAGAGCACGAGTTGCACTTGGGGTCACGGAACAATCTTGTGGGAAGTTATGAAAGACTGATTAACTTGCGCATCCAAAGCTACAGGGGAGAAAGACATTTCTACAGAGAGTAAGCCTGTACTGGTAGGAGAAAAGGAATATCTGATGTAACACATCTTTGTACCACTGCTGGCATATTAGTGCTTGCAATTCCTATCCTCACTTGTGGTTGGAAAGACGCAATCTTAAGTTAGAAAACAAAACAAAGCAAAAAATAGCAATTATGCAACTACATCTGCTTCTCCTGTCAAGAATGCTTATTTAAAACACTCTTAAGTGTGTTTAGTTGTAGGACTTGATCATCACCATGGGGAAGCATGAACCAATGGACCCCGTTCATCTTCTTCCCCAGTGTAATCCTAAACTATTGCTACAGGCTTCCCTAAACAGCACTTGACTGTTTTCTGCACATGGAATAATATTTTTTCAAGTCCTTGTTTTATTCTAGTGTGAGAGCAACACCTCTATAAAACATTAGAACACCAACCACCCTTGATCAGCTTCTATTTGAGGATGGGAACTCCAACCGAGGCTTTGCATTTCTGTAATCTGAAAAATTTAAATCTTCAGGAAAGACTGTTGTCAGATTCAGAAAATTTCAAGCTGAAACTATGGGCAAATAACCTCTTCCATAGTTATCGTAAGGGAGCATGTGATTAGCCATCAGGTATCTGGGAGTAACACATATGAAGAAAATGCCATGAGCACTGAAAACAACTGAATTTTTAACTCAAACTTATCACCTGTGTTTCTTTTAAATAAGCATGTCCCATTTATAATTTTCCCCTGAAAAAAAAAATCCCACCATATTCAACTTGCTGAAGTCACTCAGAAATATTTTCTAAGTCCTAAGAACAGAAAAGTCTTCTGCTTCAAGATGGAAAGGCAATGACACTCTCTCTTCTTCCTCATTGTCTCTTGTTTGAGAACGCAGCCTGGTATTAACTCTAACCCACTGAAAAAGTTTTTTTTTTGTAAAGGTGAGAACTCTATCTGTTCCAGACTACTACTGTGATAGCAATGAAGCTTACAAAATCTCACTGAATCAAAGTTTACATTTTGAGTATATCAATAACAGTATCTCACCTAAAAATAACTCAACCACCAACCTGTGTGCTTGTGAGGTACCAAAGTTTTTTATAAAAAAGCAGAAGGTCTCTGGCATGCTGCTTTCAGCTCCTGCAATACAGCTAAGTATGCTGTGCAGCACTACTACTACACGAACAGGTGCTACAGGCTTTAAGACAGGAATTCACATGTACTTTGTGAAAGGACCATCACCTACGGTTGGTGATCCACGCCACACGGCAGGGAACACAGGAGTGGGATTTACTGTCAAGTTAGACACCTTAGCACATGCAAATTCTTATCTCTCATGCCTAGCTGTTTATTTAACTGTGGCTTGGACTAGTTATGTGTTTTTCATAAGAAATATTGTGGCATACTTTACAAGTACACACTATGAACTTCACTGAACCACCCAAGTGGTTCCCACAGACCCCATTTTTAAAGTCTGAATAGTTTTTTTATTGTCTCAATAGAGCTTTTGAAGACATTCTGGTGCTTTCCTGCCACCAATATTCAAAATCTTTTACCCAGCTTACTAACAAAGCAGCTGGTTTGGTTTTATGGTTTTTGTCTCTGAGTATTTTCAGCTTTTACAGACTAAAACTTTCCAACCCAAATTTGTGAGCAGTAACCAAAATACTAACCTCTGCTACAGACTGAAGACTCCGAGCAAACTTGAGCTGGTTAACACCATGATGCACGGGTTTACCATAGGTAGCACCTTTCGGGACCGGGCGTTTGCGACCACCACGGCGAACACGGACACGGTAGATAACGTAACCTGAAACAAACAGCAACTTAGGAACTAGAACAATTCTACTAGCAATTTTCATCCTTGTACTGCATTTCCAATCTCCAAAAATTTACATGAAATGCTGCAACACGAAGGCATTATACCAATTTTTACCAAAATTTAGAACTTGAGGTCAATAGCACAAGATTTTTTGTTATTTTCATTACAACTGAATAAGGAAAGTGATGCCCTGTCACACCTATTCTTTGGTTCCAAACCAGAGCTTATGGCACCTTTCCACTATCCAGTCCTAAACAGACTAAGATCAGCCAGAGCTATACTGTAACACAATCATAAAAAAACCCCACCAAAACCACTACCCAAAGCCCACAATTCAGATGGCAGCACTCAGAAAGCACTGAAGCACAAGCCATCAACAAACTCTGCTGAAATCTGGTCACTGAGAAATGAGGAAACTAGATAAACAGTGACACAAGTGCCAAGTCTTAGCTTTTTTTTTTTTAGTGAATAAACATACTGGGTTTTTAACTGGATTTCCTCAAGTTACATATGGATGGCCACTTTCCCCATTTCTTTCCCTGACCACTAACTCTTTACCAATGACAGTACAAACTCCATCATCTTGCTCAAGGGCATGTAGCTGTAACACAGTCATAGTACGGCTTGGGTTGGAAGGAACCTTAAAGATCACCCAGTTCCAACCCCCCTGCCATGGACAAGGACACTTTCCACCAGAGCAGTTTGCTCAGAGCTCCATCCAACCTGGCCTTGGACACTTCCAGGGATGGGGTATTCACAATGTCTCTGGGCAACCTGTTCCAGTGCCTCACCACCCTCACAGCAAAGAGTTTCTTCCTAATATCTAATCTAAACCTGCTCTTTCAGTTTGAAGCCATTCCCCCTTGTCCTGTCACTACATGCTCTTGTGCAAGTCTCTATCCAGATCCCTTGTGGCTCTTTTCAGGTGCTAGGTTGCAATTCGGTCACCCTGAAAAAAGTCCAAGAAACACGTGACAAAACTTGGGCAGAGAAAGGACATCCCCAACCCCAGCATACCAAAAACACTGCTCAATTCTATAGCACTAATGTTGCACAAGAACAAAAATTGAGGCCAAAGCCCACTTGATCTTCACCTGCCAGAATGGCCACAGAAGGCACAGATGCAAAATTTAAGTGAAGTTAAGGTTTTAGGCTGTGGGCATTGCTACCAACTGAGGACATTTATGATATTTTGTTCATTTCACACAGGACACTTCAGTTTATTGGGGGATACTTCAATTTCAGATTTTGTTATTCTGCTGTCACTAAAGGAAGCCAATGTCACTCCATCATGAGGCACATGGGCTTCACCTGCCCGTGCCTTTACCTTGCTTGGCCTTGTATCCCAGCCTGCGGGCTTTGTCCGGTCGCGTGGGGCGCGGCGCCCGGTGCAAGGCTGACAGCTGGCGGTACTGCCAGCAGCGCACGCGCAGCAGGAACCGCATCACATCCGACTGCTTCTTCCTCCATAGCTCCTGGATGTACTTGTAGGCACCCATGTCTGTCTACCTGCTGGATAGAGTCCTCAGTGAACACAGTGCACCAAAAGCAACTCCCAACATCTTCCAACAGCGGCACTGCACAAAACCACACACGGAATAGCACCGAAAGACAGGGAGCTCTCAAGCAATTCTTTGTAAGACACATCTGGGAACAGGGATCACACCTGGCAGCCTTCAGCATGACATGCTGCAGTCACCATTCCCAGCAATTTTCTTCCTTTTCATATGTTCTGAAGCATTAAACTCCTCAACTGAGAAATTTTCAGACGTGTTATGTCTGATATTACCAAACCCAACAATTAATACCCGAAACAAATTGTAAGTATCAATCTATAAAGAACTACAGGTGTGCAAGGATTGTGGCCTTTGTTGTTAACTCTTGCTTTAGTAAGGTTTTACTTTTAAGTGAGAGCTTAATACTTTTATTAGTAAGTGGAAGTTTAACAGCTAAGAAATGAACTGGATTGGGACTTTTGCTTCTGTAGAGCTATTCACACGGTGTCTCCCACATCTCAGGAGAGACAAGGCCTTCCTCCACATCGGCTGAAACCGGGCTTTAAGTTAAATGGGACGTACTGATCACGTCACACTAAACAAGAAGTGTCATAGCTCAGCGTGCTACTGCTGCTGACATTTCTGATTTGCCCCAATAGATGCCCTGTGGTATTTCCGAAAGTTTTTTTTTCAATTGTTTCTGCTGAGCACCATCGAGGTCAGTTTGCATTGACTACAGCAGAGCAAGGACTCAACGCAAAGTTCCTACAGGTCAAATTTTGCCCTTAAGAAAACAGTGACTATTAGAAAGTCCCTCTTCTGAGCTGAATATGTCTTAGAAGCTGAAGGCATTTCAAAAATCAAATATTAATTCATTTTTTTATCATGTTTATTGCTGTGTTTCTAAAAACCTCTGAGGTCTTACACATCTGGAGCAATCAGCACGTGTACCTGAACTCCATCAAGTCCCCACCCAATTCACCATCAGATACACGCAGCTCACTTTATTTACATCTAAAAACACGCCAAACACAGCTCGTGTGTGATTTTGGATATCCCTCTTGTGGGAACCAGCCCAGCTACAGCTCATCCATTCCCACGCCCAGTCACCCCATCTTTTCACTGCATAATGGCACAAAAACCCCACGAACAAACCGCAAACCCGGGGCAAACCAGGGCGCGCCGTCTGTCACCGACCGGCACCCGCTCTGTCGCGCCAGAGCCACCCCGGGTGTCCGCTCCCCTCCCCGCCCCACCGAGGCGCAGCCCGCGGGCCCTCCTCCACCGGCCTCCCAGAGGCGCCGCGCCGCAGGAGCAGCCCCATCCCACCCGGAGCCGGGCGGGCGCGGCGGCGGGACGGGCGGATGGGCGCTCGGACCCCGGGATGGGCGCGGATTGAGGGAAAGGCCGCGCGCGGACCGGGCCTCACCTGATGGCGCCCAGCACCGGAAAGGAAGAACCCCGCTCCCCACAAACCCTCGGGGCCACACCGCACTTCCGGCGGCGGCGGCGGTGCCTCATGGGTAGTGTAGTCCGGCGGGGGCGAGCCGCGCGTCCCTCCCCGCTCGGCCCGGCCCGGCCC
>VZTE01001494.1:4393139-4454022 GCA_013397775.1 Eulacestoma nigropectus
CATCCCCTGAGACACCCCCTCCCCCCAACCCCCATAGGAGCCCCAGGTTAGGGATTGGGGTGGGGACTTTGCTTAAAACCCTGAAAAGAAACCTTAAAAATAATCTCTAAAATAATAATAATTTTGAAAATAGTAAGATTATGAAGAACGGCCGAGGTAGCTGGGTTTGTTTAGCCTGGAGAAGAGGAGGCTCAGGGGAACCTCATCCCTCTCTACAACTCCCTGAAAGGAGGCTGTAGTGAGGTGGGGGTCAGTCTCTTCTACTGTGACTGCAGTGAGAGGACCAGAGGAAATGGCCCTCAGGGGAGACTCAGATTAGGTATTAGAAGAAAGTTTTTCACTGTTAGGGCAGTCAGGCATTGGAATAGGTTGCCCAGGGAGGTTATGGAGTCACCATCCCTGGAGGGGTTTAAAAGAGATCTGGATCTGGTGCTGGATGATGTGGTTTAGTGGTTTAGTGGTTGCAGGGGTAGTTCTGGGTTGATGTTTGGACTGGATGATCTTAAAGGTCTCTTCCAACCTAATGATTCTATTCTATTCTAAATAATAAAGCGTAAGGGCGAAAACAAAGCCCTAAAAACAATCCTAAAACCTTTTCAGTGGAGGATAGGAAGAGGGCACCATGGAGTCCCTGGTTGTGCAGGCCCTGGCTTTACCCACTGATCTGCTCCTGTCCCTGCTCCCATCCCTCCTGCATATGGCATGGCACAGGTTGGATGGGGTGTTGAGCAACCATTGGTGGCATCCCTACTCATGGCAGGGGGCTGGAAGGAGAGACCTTTAAGCTGCCTTCCAACCCAAGCCATTCTATGATTCTGTGAGTTAGGCTTTCCCAGCCTGCAAGTCCTTTCTGCCTCCCTACCTGCGGCTGCAGGATGATCTTTCTCTTTTTCAGTGTATGCTTTTCAGAGCACGCTGGCTTGTGAAGCATTACCTGGTTAAACTGGAATTGAAGCAGGACAGCTCCAGCCCCTCCTGGTCCAGAAAAGGTACTCTTCAGCTCACTCTGTGGGAAATGGCTCCAAACAGCAAACTGAATCAGGGCCTGTGGCCCTGCCATGCCATGCCCTGCCATGGCTCACTGGCAGAGGGAAGAGCCCCCGGCTGCTGGATGCCTCCTGCTAGAACCAACCCCCACCCATCCAAACTGATTTAAAGCAGACTGAAAAATCCTGCATCTGCATTTGCTTTCCTCTGCTTCTGCCTTTAACGCTCCTGCTTTGTAGTTCCTAGTCTGTAAAAGCTAGAAACTTTCTGTGAGTGAAATAAAAGGGAAGGAACCACCACTTTCTTGCATTTCCAGAAGCCATCCTGGTAGCATGAGATACCATCAAGCCCACTGCAAACCCAGGAAGCCCGATAACGCCTTGCACACACATGCCAACAAACACAGCCCCTGCCCCGGGGTGTGCATGCTCCAGCGCTCCCAGTCTCCCTGAGCCTGACAGGACAAGCGCCGAGGCTGCAGGCAAGCATCAGCACCACTGGCAGCAGCCTAAAACCTGAAAAAATAGTGTGGGAGGAAACTCTAGTCCTAAAAATATCAGTCGCTGGCGAGCTCTGGGAGGGAGCTGTGCCCCCGCTGCTTTGCACTTTGCCTTGCGGCCTCCCTGGGCTTTGCTCCCGCCGGGTGCCTGTCCCTGCGCCGTGCCAGGCTAACAGCCTCCCGTGTCTGCACAGCGCTCCGCTGCGGAACCGGCCCTCGGCAAGGATGGGAAAGGGCTACAAGGTGGTGGTCTGTGGAATGGCCTCGGTGGGAAAGACTGCGATTTTGGAGCAGCTTCTCTATGGAAGGCATACTGTTGGTGAGACATTTTTACTTTTGGGGGGAGGTTGGTTCCTTTTCTAGCATCTTGTTCTATGTGGGCCCCGAAACACCAATAATTGAGGACTGTGAACTGCGCTGAGGTGAAGGAGGAAATTAATGTGGTTTTGTGGCATCTCTAGGCTGTTCTTAAAATTCATAGTCCCTTACTTACGGATTTTTAAAAGAGCCTTGGAGAAGAACCCATTCCATGATGTTCTCACTAATAAAACACAAGAATGTTTAAAAAGAAAGAAAAAAGTAGGTGATGTGCCTGCTGCCTATTTACAAAAGAAATATCTCATTCCCTGAAAGATGCCGTAGGTGCCTGAAAAAGAAATAGCTGTCACATGATGAGTGTAGACACTGTTTAGACTTTTGTTTCATCTTCTTAAAGCTTTGTTTTGCTTGGTTTTGGCTAACATTTAATCAAAGCTCTGGAAAGAAAAACAGCTCAGCTTTAGGTTCCACGTTCTGTGCTGAACTTCGAAGGTCAAGTGTCTCTAAGAAATCCTCCTGGGGAAAATAGACTTGACAGAGGAACAGGGGATGCCTGATATTTGCTGTGCACAGAAGAAAGGCAACAAAGGCAAAGCCAGCACGTTTCCTTCTGTTTCCACATTTGGCTTTGAAACGAAGGGCAATGGTCATCAGGCTGACAAATTATTCCTGCCTCACCTAGAAACAAGAGGTGGCACCGGGGCTTTGACAGAAGATGTTTAGTCACTTTGCATTTTTTTCTTGAGCTGGTAAGTTAGATGTTGGGATAAGTTGTTGGATAAACACAATGATTTCTAGCATGGTGCTTTGCAGCACTGCACCTTTAAAATGTGTGGATGGGAGGAATTTGCTGGCAAAGCCTGATACAGAACTGTGTGCTAATACCCGTGTTTAAAAGGAGGATTTCCTCTAATGTTGCAGCAACATCTGTTTCCAGCATCCTACTGAGCGCTAGGCACGTAGCCCCGTGTAGCTTTCAACGTGAAGGTTGCAAAACCTGCAGGCTGAAGGTTTTTCCCTCTGCTACCGACCTGCCTCTCCTCTGTGCCGGGCTGGGTGACTGTCAGGGACACCCGAGCAGCATAAGCAAGGCCACGTTACTTCAATCGTATTGCCTTGCATTAATTCCTGCCTCCTATTAGCAACCCAGGCAGGAAGGATATTCGGGTGTTGCTGATCAGAGGAGCTATTTATGGAGCCAGCCATGTACATGATTATACAACGTCATGGACACTGGCAGACATAACTGGAGGGAGGCCTTGTGCCTGGGGTTTAGCTGTGAGTGTCTCTCTGTCACTCCCAAATGCTCTGCTCCAGCTTGGCCGTTGGCCAATGCAGACCCCCTACCCCAGCCCCCACCCTTAAAATGATCAGTTTTTCCTTGCCTGCAGCTCTGCTCCTATTTTTTGGAGTTAGTGGTAAGGGAAAGAGGAGCTGATAGCAGATGGGGAGTGCAAGGGGAGAAGGAAGAAGGTAGTTTCCTGTTTTCTGTGATTTTGGTCAAATCGTATTCCTAAGACATTCAGAGAAAGAGGGCAAATAGCAGAGTCAAGATCAAGATATGGAGAGGGTCATTATGGAGACACTGCACCCCCAAGAGATGAGCAGCCATGGCCCAGCAATTTTGATATCCCCTACATAGGCTATCAGGCACATTTAGGGGGATGGACCGATAAGCTGGTGCTTTTGGCAGTCCAGCTGAATGGTCACCATCCTCCCTGCCTCTTCCTCAGCACATTGGCAGCTGTGGCAGAGGGTGCCTGGAGTATGGGCTGGTGGAAATGGTTCCCAGAAGACCTTCAGCTACTGTTCAGCTCTGTCTTGATTTAACTCCCGAATTGCAGAGGCAGGATGCCATTGTGGGGAATCTCACTACGCAAGGACAGAGTTTGAGGAATGGCGAGTCTTTGACTGCTCCTTAGCTGAGCTGCTACAAACTGCACAATAGTGCTACCATTGCAGGGGTGGCCCTTCCACACCTGAAACATGATTACAGCATCTTGATCCTCGTTTCCTAAAGCTCAGGAGCTCCAGGAAGCTGACATGTACATCTTGGCTGCTGGCCTTGTTGGCCGGAGGCAAGAAAGGACTAGTGTGTTTGCTGAAAGCCTGTCTGTTCACAGCCAACCAGCAAGGCAGCTCACCAGGCATGGCAACACGGACACAAGCTGTTTCAAAACCTGTGCTTCCTGACTGACGTCAGGAGCAGCTCTGCGGCTGCTCCAAGGGCCCGGGAGCCATGGGGAGGACTGCCGAGCCAACGCAGGGAGCCTTTCCGTTCCGATGGCAGGCACATCCTCCTCTAAGTGACAAGAGGCATGCTAGAGCTTGGTTGGAGGCTCAGAGCACAAGGTCTGCTCCCATTCTCCGAGGTGTCACAGCCACTGTCACGGGGGTCTCCTCCTGGCTGTAAATCAGCCATGAGTCTGTCAATGCTCACGTGCCTCCTGTTGACATTCCTGTAAAAAGGAGTGGTGGCACAGCTGGTGTCAGGGAAGTGATTAGAGTCCTTGGAGGTTTCATGCTGCTATGTAAAGCCCTTGGCTTTGAGCCCATGTTCCTGGATGTGTGCTTAGTGATGGTGCTGTAAACTCAGTTGCCTTGTGTTTCTTTTCCTAGAAAAACTTGCACCTTCAGGGCTCCCTGGCTTGTCATGGATGAAGTCCCTAAGTGCCACTGTTACATGGTCAGCAGCTAGCACTCTTGCAAAGGCACTAAGATTGCTTGAGGTCAAAGAGGAAGAAGTACTCAGGAAGGAGGAATACCCCAAAAAAGGAGTATCTGTGTCCCTGTAGCATGTGAGCAACAATGTCTGGTATTGGATTTTGTGCTAGGCTTTAAACTGCAAGAGAGTTTGCCTTGTGTCCCAAGATGGGAAAGGAGAGGATAAATAGATGAGAGACACTCTCAGAGCCACGTAAAATAATGTAGCTATTGCATGGCAGACACTCTCGCTAAACTAATACAAGGAATTAGGAAAAAATCGGAAGGAAATGTTTGAAACGGATGCAGATTTAACTTTGAGTCATGTAGGGACTATATTGCCATAGGTCAGGGCAAACAGTTGTTAAGGATTGCACATATGTATGTAGTACATACACAGGTACAGCAGTGTGCCCAGGTGGCCAAGAAGGCCGATGGCAGCCTGGCCTGTATCAGGAATGGTGTGACCAGCAGGACCAGGGCAATGATCATCCCCCTGTGCTCACCACTGGTGAGGCAGCACCTTGAATCCTGTGTTCAGTTTTGGGCTCCTCTCTACTAAAAATACATTGGGGTGCTGAACTGTGTCCAGAGAAAGAAAACTAAGCTGGTGAAGGGAAGGGCCTGGTGCACTACTCTGATGGGGAGCAGCTGAGAGAGCTGGGGGTGTTCAGCCCGGAGAAAAGGAGGCTCTGAAGGGGGACCTTTTTGCTCTCTGCAGATACCTGACAGGAGGGTGTAGCCAGGTGGGGGTCGGTCTCTCTTCCCAAGTAACAAACAACAGGACAAGAAGAAATGGCCTGAAGTTATCCCAGAGGAGGTTTAGATTGGATGTTAGGAAAAATGTCTTCACTGAAGGGGTGTTCAGGCATTGGAGCAGGCTGCCCAGGGAAGTGTTGGAATCACCATTGCTGGAAGTGTTCAAAAACCATGTAGATATGGCACTTGGGGACATGGTTGAGTGATGGGCTTGGCAGTGCTGGTTTAACAGTTTGGCTCGATGATCGTAGAAGTCTTTTTCAGCCTTAACTATTCTATGATTTTGCAATTGCCTGGTACCTGGGATGATCTCTCTTTTTATGACTTAAGTGTTGTGTTTGTCCAGATCCTCCACGTTTTCTTGCTGTCCTCAAGAAAGAGGGGCCAGTCTTATCTCCTCAGTCATGAAAAGGGTCCTTGACTGGCAGCAGAGGATTGTCTCACTAAATACCTGTGGTACCTGGCACTGCTTGGCCTGACCTCTCTTGACCAGGCTAGCAGGAGACTTGCGGGCTTAGCTTTGGCGTGGGACATGTCTGTAAAGAGGATGGGTATTTTTCCTTAAATGGTGTTCAGTGATGGCACAGAAAGGAGTCTTCCTTCTGCCTTTAAAATATTTCTGGCCTCTCAGCCTGTGGTAAAGCTTATCAGTTCAACAAGAGGAAGTGAGAACTCTCCCTTTAGAAAACTTATCTCTGCCTCCCGGCTGTGTAAATAGCTGGTATGGTCAGGTTATTCAGAAGCAGCTACTTAGATCCTCTTACTAGCTAGGAATGAAAACACCATATATTACTGTGGTAGAAGCCATAATGAGAGAATTTGCCTCACTTGTTCCAGCTGGAGGGATTTGGGGTTTTGGCTTACACACTTTGGATCTGAAGGCTAATTAACCTAATTATGCATTCATAGGATCATAGAATGGTTTGTGTTGGAAGGGACCTTAAACATCATCTCCTTCCAACCCCCTTGCCATGGGCAGAGACACGTTTTTACATCTTGGCTTCTCAAATTAAAACTACCTCATAATAGAGGTGCAGTCAGCTTTGCATTTTAGAAATAGATGAAAATGGAACTGAATGTATGTAACTGAGGGTCACAACGTGGCTATTTGTTGGTGGGACCAGTACTTCCCTAGCAGCTAAATCTAAACAGATGAGCTCCTCTTGAGGTCTGTCCAGCTCTTTCCCAAATCAGGGATCCTCTGATACGCTGTCATTTGAGATCAAAATAAGCAAAGCCTGTTATTCTGCAGTTTACAAACATACGGAATAGCAGGTTTTAGGAGCTTTTTGCTGAATTCCTCTGGAAAAAGGAAAAAAGAGATTACACAGGAGATCCTCAAAAGTACTCAAAAAAGACACAAAATTTGTACTGCATTTATGTTCAAGATCCAGCTGGGAACTTTTGAAATTCCATCCATCTTGAAATTTTGATTTACTTAGTTATTTGCAATCTATCTGCTGTGCCTAGCCTGAGTGTGCAGTATTCATTAGTATATTGAGCCTTTTCTTCACCTCATTGGGAAGCCACAAGGGGTTGGAACAACACCCAATTTATGACTGAGGCTTCCCATTGCAGTTCCTCTGTGGCAGCGGTCGGTAACAAAGAAAGACCTTTCTGCCTCTCGTAAGATTTGCACCAGCTAAGTAGGTGCGAGAGAGTGGCATCGCTTCTGTCTATTCCTCCTTTCCTTCTCCAACTTTTTTACATCTTTAGTTTTCAAAGGAAGCATGACATTGTGCACAATCTTGTTAGTTCCCCTTCACCCCTGGAACTTCTGAACCTGAAAGCTGGCCCACTGCAGTGCTCTGCTCCATGGAAAACCTACTCAAGTTTGCAGCAGTCTGCAGGACAATGACTTCCCAGCACAAGCTGCCCTTGCCCACCCAGGTAGAGAAGGTGGAAGGATGCCTGGGGAAGCCAGTGAAGGAAAAGAGAACCAGGATCTTTGTGGCAGGGAGGATGGGATGGTGCCAGCATCTTTCTAGGACACTGACTAGTGTTACTGTTCTTACAGCAACTTGCCTGACTCATGTTTGAATGGAGACCTAGGAAGTGTTTGGATGGGATGGTACTAACAAGAAGTGCAAACGTCATTGTCAGCAAGATGTGGCTGGTACTTGGTCTGGGCTTTAGGAGCAGGGCCTAGAATAAGGTAGCACAGGTATTTCTAAAAATTATCTGTGTTTACTTAGGAAACTACTTGGATATACTCCCTCCCCCACTGCATGTAGGTGAAATTTCACCTCTGGAATCTGATACTGCTGCATAAATTTCAACTCCCTCCTAAGTGCCCCTCCTATTTGACATCAAAATTTGTTGCTCTATTCTGCTGAGTTAAGTCCCAGGTCTTAAATTTTCCTCTTCATTTTTAAACAGGATGTTAAAAGACATACTTTTCACTGCTGCTTTTAATGCCATTAGGAAGAGATAACGCGGATGTCTCAGGATAACGCGGATATATTAGAGGCTGTTGAATTACCGTGTAGCATTTAGAGGATGAAAAACTGTATAATATTATTCATTGCTTTTTAAAAAGAAAACTTAGGTACTTACGGTTCCTTCCTTCTTGCCAAAGCTGTATTTACTGATGCTAGATATTTCCTTGGCCTGTCTGTACAATGCAATGAGGCAGAGCAAGAATATAGTGCTGTGTTTAAACAACAGTGCTATATCCAGAAAGGGCTCTGTTACTACCTCAGTCTTTAAAAATGCCCCTTTAACACATTCTACAATCTCACAGAATGCATTGGGCTTCCTCTTTTTATTAACCTTTGCTTTGTCCTTCTGTTCTTAGTTTTGCTCCCACACATTAGTGTGGCTATATTTGGAGGCAAGATAAGTTAAATCATTGGAAACCTAATAAGAGTTTAATCTGTGAGGACTGCACAGAGAGGGGCAAAAAGAACAGCTTGTGCCACTTTCCTGCACAGGAATGCTGCATACATCACGGGAAACCATCAGCGTGGGTGGAATGCTTTAGCTTGTTAGTCAATGTGAAGTGTTTTGAATAGTATCATTGAATATAGCAAAATCCTTATTTTCATAGGCCAGATAATCCCTTGTGTTTTCTTAAACAATGCACTAAAATGGTCCCTTTTTAGCAGACAAAGAGAATAAAGCAGAACTCATTACTGTAGTCCTGCAACAGCAAACAATTGTATATAGGAGTGCAGTGGAGGCAAAAACGTGGGTTGCAGAGGGTTTATATGGATACTTAAAACCAGCTCTGGAAGTGGCCCAGCTATACTATACGTCGGTTGTTTCAACCTGTAACCTTATGCACCTGCATCCAGGAGGAACACAAAGCTTACGTGATTTATGTGTTTTCAGGTTTGGCTTAGAAAAAATAATTTTAATTAGTTCAAAGCAAGCTGCCTTGAATTACCTCACATTTACCTTGGGGAGAGGAGGAGGGAAGGAGGGCCAGTATGCAGATAGAGTGGAACAGGTGATACATATATGAAAGCTTGTTACCTTGTGCATGCTCTTGCCTTGCAGTAAGTGAACGTGCTCCTATTAGCAAATCGGAGTAATTTTAAATCCCTAGGGGATTGAAAATCTCACTGTGTATTTGAGTAAATAGAGTATGCAACTTTGTTTGCCTGCAAACATCCCCTTCCCTTTCTGGCTTATTTTCACTTACTGGTTTGTTGTACCACCAATACACATTCATTTACAGAATTATTCCTTTGGCTCCTGCTTCTGCAGTATGATCCAGCTCATTATGAAGCAAAGAAGTAGGCTTAAGATGTTAGTACTTGACTGTCTGGTGTTCCCTGGCTGTTGTTCCAAAAGGGTATGTTTGGGCAGGCTCGTTTTGCAGCATATTTGGCACGGAACTGGTACAACTGGGTGGTTGGAGTTTGGAAAACTTGGGAGGAGAGCATTTATCTTATCCTATTCTGAATGTGCATGTTGTATAGATTAATTTTACAGGCATAATCATGTGCTTATATAGTAACGTATTTACAGTGTCACTATTGGAAATAGCTAATGCAGTCATCTATGAATACAGCCTTCCATGGGGATGCCAGGCAAGGTCAAGGCCTGGTCAAGTCACTCTGTAAAACACTCACTGAAAGCTACTGCGGGGTACAATTCTGCTGCACTGCAAAGAATTCTTATAGTGGGGCTGTTCTTACAGCAGTGGAACATTCCTTCTTGTTTTCAAACAGGCTTAGAAGAGGGTGCCACAATGGAAGATGTGTATTTGGCATCGGTGGAGACAGACCGAGGCGTGAAGGAACAGCTGCGGCTTTATGACACCAGGGGTCTGCAGGAGGGCGTGGAATTGCCCAAGCACTATTTCTCTGTGGCTGATGGCTTCGTTCTGGTGTATGCCGTGACCAGCCTCGAAGCCTTCCAAAGAGTCGAACTGCTCAAAAAGGAGATCGACATCTTCCGAGACAAAAAGGAGGTAAATGCATGGTTGGCTAAATGCTGTGTCAGTGATAGGAAGTTAAGGTTGCAAAGCCCAGCTTTTGTTTCTGTAAACGTTGTGTACAAAGGAAAATGGATGCACCCACAGCCTTGGGCAACCCAGCAAAAAGGAAGCCTAATTCACATGCCATGCAGGTCATGCAAAAGAATGCTTTTTTTTTTCTTCTCCTTATTTCCTCTACTACAGCTAAAATTCAGGCAGCTGAATGCACCAGCCAGGACACTTATGACTAATAAAACATATGGTCTACAGCAGTGCAGCTCATATGTTTTTTTAGATATTGTACAGGGGAAGTCAAGTGCATAGAATAATATAACGAAGGGCATTATCTTTGTTTGTTTTATATTCATGTACTTGATGGCTTACAAACTAGTGTAATTGACAATGGGTCTCCCAGACATTAGTCAATTGGCAAAGCAGCTTTAATGTATTTTAACAACCATATTGAATCAATTCAATTGTGTGAAATGACTGCTCTATTTTCCCTTAGAAAGCAGCTAGTGTTTTCAGCTGACAGTGTTCCAGCTTAGCTAAACAAATATAACTTGCATGTGGCATTAGCATTACGACTTTTTCTACAGTATCTTTATATTCTCAAGTAGTTTTCCCTGTTAAATGTCTTTAGCCTACAGCTTTCCAAATGCCTGTTTTATGCTGTTTAAAAGAAAAAAAAAATGCATGAAGAATTAATTGGAAAATGGTAGGGAGAGACTTTGCAAAAATGTAACTTGTTTTGTACTGACAGCACACAGGGTGGTGGAGGAAGGCAGGCTCAAGTTTGTCGGCAGATGAATGTGCAGTCACAGGAGAGGTATGTTAGGTGGTAGGGCTGGTGTGAGCTGCAGACTGTCACGTATATCAGGGATACAGGAGTCAAGCATAACTCCCCTGCAGGGCAAGGGAAGGTGGACAAGCAGGAAATTTTTCCCTGGCGCTGTGTTTTGTGAGGGCCCTGATTTGTTACTATACAGCATGTTGTAATGCGGAGAGGGAGTCACAGCCCCAACAGGGTCTGTGTCCCGCTCTTCTGTGTTACCTGGCAGAACTCTCCTCTCCCATTGCATGAAGGTACTTTAGAAAACAGCCAGTTTACGCATCCTTTTGGAGAGCGTAAAATTGTGATTTTGACTGAGGCTAACATAGTTAAAAAAGTGATGGCCACAATAAGATGGATAAAATAGTTTTCATTCCTGTGATTTCCATAAAAAATAGGCTTTGAGGTGTACGAGGTGAGACCGGGAGTCCTACCTTAAGGTAACTGTTAATCAGCAGATTAATGATTCTATGACTTAAAGTCTGGGCTCTGCTAGAATGAATTCTTTACTGAACTGAGGATGTGTCTCCACATAGGGTGCTTCTGAGCTGGCAGAACAACTTGTTGAGTGGCACAGTCCCCTGTTGTGTGGCAGATGACAGAAAGCACTGATGGCTGTTTCCTTGCCTCTGCTGGCTGTGGGGGCTCTCCAGCACGCACCTTAAAGCCTGGCCAAATTTTACACTAAATAGAGGTTTTGTTCTGTTATACTGACAGAGCTTTGCCACAGCTAAAATTCAGCTGGAGCATGCAGTAAACACACATGAACATTATAGCTTCTTTCAAAGCCCTCACAGAGGGGGGAAGAAAACCCCCTAAACAGCATTTTTCCAAACACCCTGGACTGCTGTAGAAATGAAAGGAAGCCTCAGACCTCACAGGAACAGGACAAACATCTCTAGCTGGAAAGAAGTAGAAGGCATCCTGGAGTTAGCCTGACGAACAGGAAAGAGCAAGCAGGTGTGGCCACAGCAAACCTCACAAATCAGCAAGACAGGATTTTATCACTTGATCTTTGTCAAACCACTAGTGTAGAGATGAAAACAGAGTTTGACTAAGGACCTTGAACTAAAAATGTAGGCATGGTTTCCTCTAAGAGCTGGTGCTGGTAAAACATTTTTAGAAAACAGTTAACTTAAAATAACGAGGAGCAGTAGCTTCACATGGCCAGCACTGCAATTGGCACTTCTGAGAGCTGAAGTACTGAGAAGGCTTCATATACTTACTGAGCTCAGCCACCCTGGGCTGTCTGGGTGATAGACAAGTCACTTGATGGATCCTTACAGCTGCAGATCTGAGTTGATACCGCTGTGCTGCTCTCCTTAGCTAGCCAGCTGCTCTTGAAACTCCTCCCCAGAGGATGCTGCTGGTGCTTATCTGCCCCTTTCAGCAGACTGTCCCCTTCAGTCCTTTGGGTGGCTCGTGGTGTCTGGGGCTGGGCAGCCGGCAGGGCTGAGCTGGGAGAGGGGCCCCACAGCCCAGCCCGCCCGGGCTGCTGGCACGGTTGGCTTTATTTATATTGCGGGATGGGGCTTGGGAAGGAAACAAACAGGGCAAATTCCACCACTATGGGTCCAGGCTTTCTCTGATGCTGTGCATTTTTTCATCTCTCAAGCATCCGCTGCTGTAACCTACTTGGATGTCATGCTCTTATCACTTGTCTAGGGCAGCTCAATTGCCAAGTAAGTGGAGAATAGGGCTGTGTAACTTTGGATCTCTTGGGTATTGTTTCCCTTCAAGCAATCATGGGGGTGGGGAGTGGGGTGGCGAGAAGGGGAATTCCTGCATATCATCTATGATGAAAACAAGCTTCCAAACCATAAGTAGATGAGGCTAATTCAAATCCCAGACCCTGATCTTCCAAATTACATGCAACTTACCTTGTGCCAGTGCTAAGTTACAGAACAAGTCTGAACTGTGTTGCTACTTGCCCACTGTTTAAAAGGATTGTGAGTGGTGGATGGTTTTGGTATAAAGCTCATCCTCTTGTTTGGTTTGTAGGTTACAGTTATTGTCCTGGGAAACAAAACTGACCTCCTGGACCAAAGACAAGTGGAAACAGAAGCAGCACAGCAATGGGCAAGGGCCGAGAAAGTGAGACTGTGGGAAGTGACTGTGACAGATCGGAAAACACTGCTTGAACCCTTCACCTTCTTAGCTAGCAAACTATCCCAGTCCCAGAACAAATCAACATTTCCCTTGCCTGGAAGGAAGAGCAAAGGGAATAACTGTGATAACTAGACTAGCTTAGCATTGTCTCCTGCTGCCAGGTCACAGTCTAAGTCCTTTTTGTGCCATTTGCTTCTTGCAGTTTCACTTAAAGCAATAATATCATTCAGCAATAAAATCAGCAAGCTTATAGCTAAGAGGTATCCTTCCTTCTCATAGACTTGGCTTGAAAAAGCCGCTGGTGGTAAAAGCCTCAAAAAGCACTTTATGAGAGCAGTTATTTTGCAACCAGGGTTATGGAGGAGGAAGGGCTATAAGGATACCTCTCTAGCAGGGGCTTTTACTATGCCTGGGTATAGCCATGTTGAGGGACAAATCAACAAGCTTACCAGTATATAATCCCCCAGCAGATCTATAGCCTGTAGTCACAAAAAGTATTAACTGCAATAAAGCATTCAATTTGGAAAGGTGATATGTTTGAAATGGCAACAGTTCTTTTACCTTGACCTTAAACAGGGCCACAGGGCTTTCTGATGCTGCAAGAGGCTGAGATCAGTGTCTTGCTGTAGGAAAAGGGTATGGGGCAGGAGGAACAATTACCAGATTTAGCCACTGATGTTCTGCTAGCGTCTGGAAGAAAAAAACCCCAACAAAATCATAAAAAAACACCCCCCACATCTTCTGGGAAATACTAGAAGAGATCTACCCCAATATGAACCTTGTCAACAAAGTCTAGTAAGCAGTGCTTTCAGGTCAGGAATTCATTTGTAGAAACCAGAAAAGCCCTCAGAACACTCATCAGTTGAACAGCAACCTAGAGACAACATAGCTGTATGTGGGTTTGTTCCAGCATGTCCACTACAAATCAGTCACATTCCCATAGGTGGTAATTTTACTGAGAATTGTACGGATCGATTTTGTATGCAGGAGGTCTTGCTGGGCTCTGCTTAGGGCACGCTTACCTGGCTGCTCAGCCAAGCTGCAGCAATCCACCCTCCCTAGGCCAGATAACTGGTACAAAGTGCTGTACTACTCTGCAAGTTAGGGGCTAAGGAGGGTAGGAGGCTGCCTTTTTGGAGACATCCCTATGGCAAATGCCCGGAAATACCTGTACAAATGGCCCCAGTCTTAATGCGCTGCACAGGGTCCAGCTGCAGGAGTGCAACTGCATGTGCTGTATTTGACTCAACACTGGCAAACCTGTGCTGCGGGAATCTGCTCTCCCAGGTCAGCTTGTCAGTAAACCGAACAAAAGGGGATATATAGAGTCACAGAATGAGCACCTTTTCCCACAGACAGGGGCCAGGTTTTGACACCTAACAACCTCCTGTATTAATTGATGCTAGCTTTTCTTTATATTTGAAGGCAAGAGCAGGGAGGAGGAGTTAAGTACCCAGTTTCTGCATTTTCCACTAAATTAACGCTGTTTTGAACAAATACTGTGAATTTCACTGTGAATCAGCAAAACCGCAAGCAATGTTTGCACTGTCATATCATAACTGCTAAATAGTTTGCTTAATGATCACAATTAAGCTTATAGTATTGCTCTTCCTGAATACTGATTAATAAAGTCTGTCAGCATTACTAAAATCTGTCAGCATTATTAATGTCAGAGCAGCAGTACACTTCACTAAAAATTAAGCAGGAATCCCTACTATTATAATGAAGGTAGACGAAACTGTTTATGTGCTTTGCTCAATATAGTTTGAATTGCTGTGGCCAAGGAGTAAGATAAGAGAGCAATTATGAATGAGCAAGCTCTTTTAATGCCCTGCTAGGAACATACAATTGTTTCCATTGCAACACTGCAGCTGAGTAAGCACTATAGCACGACCTCCCCCCACCTGGCCAGTAATAGTCATTGTCCCCGGGGATGCTGCAGGATGACACTCCCTCCTCGCTCATTTCCTACGGAACACACGTGTACTCCAGGCTTCTCCTTACCCAGAAGATCTGTATCTGCCTGCATGCTTGGGACGTGGAGGTGACTTCAGAGCAGCAGCGGTTCACCTCCTTGCTGCAACCCCTTACCCAAGGAATGGGTCACGTTCCTCTTCTTCAGCTCTGCAGAACCGTGCCTCTGGAAGGGACTTGAATCAGCCTTGGATCAATCAAAATAAGCGAAGATGTCTACTAACAGCACATCACTACAGCTGACCCTTGAGCCAAGGGAGCGCAGGTTGACAAGTAAGAATGAACTTAAAATGCCTGGAGATGGAAAGAACGGGGATGACTGGTTCCTGTCCAGCTCTGCATGCTGCAGACTCGGTGCCAATTCTACTGCCAAGACTGATGTCACCTGTAGGCTGCCAGAGCTGTACAGTGCAAGTGTAGCTTGCTCACTCGCTCCCCTGGCTTCCCAGGACTCGACAATGCTTTAAGACAGACAAGAGAAAAAGGATCTTCTAAATTACTAAGGCTGTTTTTCCAAATAGGTTACCTAAAGGCAAATACATTTTCTTTGATTTGGCTAAATTTAGAGTTTAGATCATTTGAGGCATTCAGATAAAAAAAAATCACCACCCACTGTTTTCTTTCATAAACTTATTCTGATGTTTTTCTAAATACCGTAGTGTTTTACTGACAAGTGATGGAAAATGTAGTGTCTCCTCTGCAAACGATGTGCACACAGTGGCTGGTACTGAGTAAAAACGAAACTTGCTGTAGTAGGGTTTTACATAGGCTTAATAAGCAAAGTACAGAGTATAATGTAGAAGCTAACGGGCAGAACACGTATTTTGTTCTTACTGTTCCACTGACTCAAACCCTGTTCTAGGTCACTGGGATCACTTACCTTCTGCAAAACTAGAGTCCCTTCATAAGATCATGGCGAAAAATTATTATAAAGAAGAAAAACAAATTAGTAAATGAAACCATCTTTCTCTGTTCCTCTTAAACCTCTACCCTGCTGAATAAACACTGTACAAATCAGTCACCCCCACCAGTTACAACAGTTAATTTGACATGTCCTGGTGGCACAAAGAAAGAAGCTGGCAAAAACCTATTGAGATTAAGTCCATTTACCTCTTTACTCAGTAGAGGAGAGGGAAAGACTAGCAGAGATGCTCCTCGTGTGATGTAGCTATATACCAAACAGGAAAACAGCTGAGGGAGCTCATACACCAAAATATGTGCTGTGTCAAAAGATGGCAGTTCAGATGATCAGGGTAAGGTGCTACTAGCCACAGCCACCCAGCAAAGGAAAGGACACCTCTAATTAACAGATTACTTTGGACCAAGTTAGATTTGCTCTGTATCTAGACAGGAAGAGAAGTATGCAAATGAAATATATACAGAATTTATTTTAAAGTACCAAACCAAATCCCAGAGCGCAGATGACCACACAGCACTCACAAGAATGTCGCAAGGTGAAGCACTCGCCATGTGAAAATGCATCTGGGCTTCCGGCCTTTACCTAAAGGGAGTGGTCAGAAATGCCATATCCACAACTAACTGCCCTATTGCTACACACCTCAATGTAAACACTGTGTCTCTAGGAGATAATCTTTATAGGTAGTTAAAGGATTTACAGATTAAGTCTCCTTTATACTCCTTTACAGTGTTGTCTGCTAGCTTACCAGGACACGATTCCTCCTCCTCTTCCAAGTGTGAACAGACCACTCCATCAGAAAAGCATCAAGACATTCTTTTCCTCCTGCCTCTTTCTCTTCCAGATGGCTTACACTTTTCTGGTTGTATTTTCAAACAACATACCAGTCCTGCAGAGGCAACGCTGTGAACACTTAAGCTAAACAGTAACTATCATGGACTCTGTGGCAAGCTACCTCCTCATGGCCAGGTCCCTGCACAACACTTACTGAACAGTTGTGAAGGTCTTACTCTGTCATTCACTGCATGGCTGTCTAGAACTGTCTTCCTAAAATAGCAGCAGTCAGAGCACTCACTTGCAGGTCTCCCTTGTCCTTAACCATAGTATAAATCCTCCAAAGCGTACAGAAACACCATTCTGGCAAAATGACAAAGCAAGGGACTAAGCAGAAATCTTTTCTTCTTCTTTTTTTTTTTTTTAAACATCTTTTTATTAGCACAGTAACAAATGCAGACTTAAGTAGCCCACAACATACAACCAATCCACTGAGTGACTCCTATTCCACACCTTACAGTTAAACAGCTTAAGGTATTTCACTACAGGTTACCCTAAGTCCTGATTAAACCCTTTATTCTTTTCACAAAGATAGATTGGCTTATAAAATAATACATTAACTACTTCTCATTTCATATATGAGGCCATATATCCACCTCTTCGTATCACAGATCATGAGATGACAGTCTTTAAAAAGGATTTGTTAAATACCAATGTGCCCTCCATAGGGAAAAACAATCCCAACATCTTTTTACAAAAAAAAAAGAAAAAAAGAAAAAAAAGAAACTCAACCCAGAACAAAATAAATCCCTCAAATCCAAACAAACAAAAAGCAAAAACAGTGTGTAGAGTTTTGAAAGAACTTTTACATAAACATCAACCTATGTACCTGTACAAAATTAAGCTGTTTTAATCTTTTACACATTGCAAGCAAATTGAAAACCAAAGAAGTCTAAGAAGTTTACATTCTTCTCGGTACTATATGTGAGCTAATATTGCTGAACTAATTACAGTCTTAAAGTATGCTATTCCAAATCCTAGCTGTCTACTGTAGCAAGATACCTTAAGTTACAACAACAAAATCTTAGGAAATAAAAGACTGAATAAAATCTGTTATAGAAATACCCTACTCTTTACCAGCACCCTCCCTCCCCCCACCCCTTCAAAATCATAAGCAGCTCTTTCCATCACAGACAAATAATGTAAGAGTTTGATGAAAATCCAATTTATGTGGCGTATCGCTTGGTCCATTGTCTGGCCATTCTGTCATGCTCTGCTCTGTTAGTCATGTACTGAGTGGCAATGCTTCCAACCAGGGGGTCAGCTGAAAAGGAAACACACCACTTATTCAGACAAGTTACTGAATAAAAACTTTTAAATAAAGCTGAAGTGTGAATTCAATACGAGGCAAACACACAGGTAAGGTACACTGTAACAATCTAAACATATTGAACTGATAATCTGTATCTTCTCTAATTTTGTGTTTTTATGGTGATGTACTAATCTGTGACTTTAGAGTGAAATGCCAATAAAGTTTTAAGGAGTTTAAGACACAGCAATCAGTCATATTTTGCATTACTGAGGGTTTTCACCAATTCAAGCATTTCAGGTTTATTTTATTCCTTCTACGAGTGCCTGAAATAATCATGCTAAATGGACTTGTAACAATATAAAGCTGCCTTCAAGGAAAGAGCACATCTCAAGAAGGGGTTTAATTTTTCCAACAAGTTTAGTACAGTGTGAAATCTGGCCTTTCTCTCATCTTTAGACATATAAAAATGCAACCTGTAAAATAACTTTGGAAATGAAGACATATTCCTCTTAACTCGTGTGGACAGCGAGTGGGTTAGAGCAGCAGTGACGACCACTTGTGGCATAGTTGGTCACTAGTTTTAAATGGATGATGGAAAGTAAAAGGTCAACCCCCCTGTTTTCAGAACTGTGTGGCTCTGCAAGCTCCATTACTGAATTACTGTAGCCCTACAGAGCAGTGAAGACTGGGTTTGGAAGGGGAAGGAGTTTTCATGTGCAGGAGGGATGGCTTGTTTCCCCGTGGGTCAGCCTGAGAAGCAGCAAACAGCAGGTTGGTAGGGCATATCCCCCTCCACCACCTCCAGCCCCTCTCTGACTGCCCTGGAGAGGGAAAATGTGCTCCACTGGAGGCTGGAGCTGAGCTGGCCATACCACTGGGATGAGGAGGGCGACGTTATCTAGGTGCTGGGAGCAGTGCAAGGTGGCAGGTGGACTTACCGGGGTTACAGTCTGTGAGGAGGGAGCAGATGGAGAGGAGAACTTTAGAAATGGTTAACGCTGGACTCCAGTTGTCTTTTAAAATGTCCAGGCAGATGACGCCTTGGCTGTTAATGTTACAGTGGTAGATCCTTGTCCGGAACGTTACCTGCAAGAGAGGGGTGTGAGCAGCTGTGCCGGGGTGCCCCAGGCTGTGGGCAGGGACAGGACAGGAGCACCAAGCGAGGGAGTGAAGCAGCGCCCAGGCGCGCCGGCCGAGCCGGGTCTCGGGCTGACCAACGCCGGGCTCCCCGGGCCGCCGCCGCCCTCTCGCGGCGGAAACAAAAAAGAGCCGGATTTAGAACAAAAATGAGTAACAGTCTCAGGAGCCAACTTCCACGGTCAATCCAAAACCCAGGTTGTGGTGGGTTTAATTCCCCCCACCCCCTCCTTCTTTTTTTTTTAATTAATTTTTGTCTTTTTGTTCCCAGTGACAAAAGGGTCCAGGGCCTTAACACCAGCGTTTTTCTCTTTCTGGGCTTCCAAGGATTTGTAAAATCCTCCAGACAGCCCAAGGCACTTGGAGTAACAGCTTCCATCACTTCCAAGAGGCTCAGCAATCAACGGGAAGTTAGTTAGATTTACTTATTTTCGTGATGTGACTGAGCTAGGCAGCTTGCCACATAAGTTATCTGAAAGGGAAACACAAGCACCAGGAGCCGTTCGTGACCTGCAGAGAGGCCTTATTCTGACTCACTGAGTGAACAGCAACAACAAATTTGGTGCCATTTGCATGGGTTACGATTATGCACATGAATAAAGGCTGGTGGGTTCACATCCTAAATCCTCAAAATTTGTCAGCTATCCACACCTAGAAATTTTATTGTCTGTTTATAGGTCACAGGAGTATTTGCAAAACACACTCAGTAAGTGTGTGGTATGACAAGAATATACTAGTGCTTTCTCTCGATATGGGACCAGCCCACACATAAAACTTGCCAGTCAATCCTCATTTTCTCTACTGCCTTTCTGATGCAAAAAATTTGCCTGCGACTCTCGCTCTCGCAGGCTTGGGCAGCAGGCACAGGTTTGGGTGACACAGATACAGAACCCTGGTGACTGCCATGTCCCCGTGCACTGAATCCATGCAGTGTTTCCAAGAACGCTCCCGATGCACAGAGCACATGGGCTATTTTTGGACTTGCGAAAGTAGTTACTTGTCACACAGGAGACACCCACACTGCATGCTTGGGGAGATTTTGTGCTTTGTTTCTTGTGAGCTCCTTTGATTTTGTATTAAAACAGGAAGCAAACAAAGAAAACCCAAATCCCAGCACATTTCCACATTATGGGGGAAATAGCAAAATGACTGCAAGAGAGCAGAGATGTGTTACCCTCCCACACCTTCTGCAACAAGCTGCCACTCTAAAACCAAGAACTCCTGATGCTTTCTACCTAGGGAGCCTTAGAGGTATAGCAGACAAAAAACGTAAATGACCTTTGTTTCCCTGATCATCTAATCTTCGGAGGAAAGGCAGCAATTACTCCCTACAGTCATGTGGAAGTCCACATGCAGCAGCCTGAGCAGTGGGCGGATCTGCCTCTGCGGTACCTGCCCCAGCCCACACTGTTGAGGGCAAAACATGTTCGTGGCATTTGCAGTTGCTGGCAATGGTTCTGCCTTGGGTTCCTGAGCAGCCCTCAGCCCAGCCCTGCTGCTTGCTCAGTATTTCTGTGTTTGACCTTGCACCTTTGGTCTCCTTCCAAGACGGTTTCTAACTGTAAGCGAGGTAACAATTTTGACAGATTAAACACTTCCAGAAGGGGAAGCATGGACTATTTCCAAGTTAATACAATAAGGACCAAATTAAGAGAGATCAACAGGTCTAATTCGTAAAGACAGAAAGTTGTTAATCCTGATTCTCAGCACAAAAGCTAAATACTGTGTAGACAGTCTCAGCCCAGTTGAGTAATAACTGATAACAAAGCATGAATGCTGTTTGCCTTTAAGAGTAAGATTTACTTTTTAATTATTTTTCATGAAAGAGGGGAAAGCGAAAATGAAAGAAGACTCCCTTATACTTTCAGAACAGCCTGGTTCCTTAACACACCTTAAGATATAATCCTTAAGGTATATATCCATGGCACTAAAAGCAGTTTTCTCCAGTTAGAGGAACTCTACCAAGCACTGTGGAAAAAAATCTAAATTTATTTCACTTTAGCAGCAACTCGGAACTAGGATGGTGTTAGACACGTAGTGCAGCTGTTTGTCATTTACAATTTTTGCTGATGGCACAAAAGCCAGCAGTGCAGGAAACCCAAATGGAACTGGAATAGGGAGAAATCGGAGGCCCACTTGAAAACAAGCAAAAATACTTAAAGTAAATGTTCATTACACCCTAAAGAGGAAAAAAAAATCTCGCATAAACCTAGGACATTCAGATCACAATCCAAAGAAACTGAGTTACTTAGAAGGTAGTGAAGAGAACAGCATGTGGAATAGCAGAAAAATACAGTGTAACTGAACAATCCTTTGGAAATGACCCACCTGAGATTACATTAATGCAGTAACTATACGGAGTTAAGCACAGCTTTTGAAAAGACATAAAAGAAGCTAATCTCAACCTTACCCTGAAGTGATAGCAGAGGTTAATTTACACAAGCAGCAGAATAGGAGTGGGTGGAAGGAAGTGGTTAGAGGTTATTAATACAAATGATCAAAGCACACACACCAGATCAACACAAGTTACTGTTTTCACCTCAGTAAATGAAATCTAACCCAACTATAATGTAACTCTTGGGAAAATGTCCATTGTAATAGTATAAATACTGAACTCTTAAATTCCAATTATACTTGTTTATTGGATTCTCCTAAATCCAGGCTCACCCAGCACATGCCTGATTCATTTGCTATCTGAAACACAGGGAAAACCAGAATACAACACAAAATGAGAAAACATAAAAAACAGAGAACAGATTAACACTAACATTTTCAAGGTGTTGTATAGAATGCTCAGTTAAATGCAAAAGAACTCCATTATACATATTTAGGACATGAAAGAGAGTATCTTTCTCTGTATCAGATTTCTCCCACTGAAGTTCCTTGTACCGTGCAACGCATTTCCAAGTCACATTTTAAGATCTTTCATTTCTCCAACCTCAAGCACAGTAGTGCAGCCCCTCTTAATATCCTCACAGGAATCTAAGCATCACTTCTAGCACAGTTTTCTGGCTCTCCTACAGCAACATCCTCTCCAAAAACATTGGCTCCAACATGCTGAATCAAACCCTCAGCTGAAGCTAGACCCAGTCCACAAAGGCTGCACCTGTATATCTTCCATCACACATCTCTAGGATGCTCATCAGCCACACGGCATTTGTCAGTGTTTATGCCTCAACACCTTCTCTCGCACATATTCCTAAGGGCTTGGAAGCTTGCCAGGATGACCATTTTCACCTCATTTTATTTAAGACAGTAAATCCTTTAATGACATTTCATTTTCAGGTTATGAAATGTGTTCAACTACAGGCACTTCACCATCGGGCAGGCCACCACAGCAGGAACTGTCCTCACAGGAGTTACCAAAGACTGAAAGAGGCCATAGAGGTTTTCTTCCACTGGTCTTACAGGGCTTACCAAGGAAGACTCAAGGGATACTAGCCCTTTTTCCTTAAAGAGCTTAATCTTTTCAGAGATTTTTAAAACTAAATTCTACTCTATTCTAAAATGACTACTGTTCTGTGAGTGCTTACTATCAAAGTGATATACACTGGGTTTTGTTTCAACTAGCTGTTTCTTTATCTCTTGCCCTAAAAGGCACTTATAGGAAGGCTGCTGTAATACATTAGCCTACCACTTAAACACGATCCACAGACTGTATTTACTCACTACTGCAAACAGTTGGACAATCTGAAATGAACAAAATAGCAGGAATAAAGCAGGAACAATATAATAATCATATTTTCCACATTACCATTAACACTAGTGTAGATTTTAATACAAGGGCAGCTTTGGTTCTCAAAGGAAGGTTCTTCATTTCAACCTGAAGTGCCCAAGTAGAACAAATATGTTCTATTATAGCATCACCATGTTTTTTCCTATATCCCATCTCAATGAGACTAAAGCTATATGTATTTTACTTCCATACATATATTGTGGTTTGTAAACCAACTTGGACTTTGCTAGATAAAAGACTCCATTTAAATGAAACTGCTACAATACAGTGAATCAGCATTAAACTCATCTTTTAAGGCCTCAGTAAGTGTTGCCTATTTGTTTGGTTTTTTAATCCCACCCTTCTTTTCATCTGGGTGGGGGTTTAGATCCAAAGATAAAGGGATCCCAGTCAGAAGCACCAAGGAGAAAGCAGGGCTGAGCTGGAATGACACAACTGTTTATTTGGTTATGCACTGGGGAACTTGGCATATAGGGCTGTCTCAGTAGCGCTGGTAGTTACAGTATGGCCTTGCAAGGCCTCCTACTTGATCCTCGAAGCAGCATGGTGGGCACACATCTGAGAGCAAGGGCTGCAACTCTGGCTGGGGAGTTTGCACCATCTACCCTGCCAGTGGCAGATACTTCTACTCAGATGGAGCTGCTGAAGGGAGAGGCTGCAGAGTGGACCTCAGACTGCAGACAGCGCTGAGACCTTTCTCCTGGGCAGGACAGGCAGCAGACCTGCCTGCAAAAGGTGTTGCCCGGGTGGAGGAAGTCCAGCAGCAGCTGGCTGAGATGTAGGATGCAGTGAGAAGCCTGTGTGGCATCAGGGCTGCTGAGGAGGAGTCAGACAGGTGGTTCCAAGCACAGTCTGCAGTGGACCCACAGCCAAACAGCCAGAAACTCCCACTGGCACACAGGGAAAGGAGGGGGCCCAATAATGCAGAAGAATGGAAGCTTGCCATGGCAAGGACCTGCAGGAAGAGACTTCCCCCCCAAAGCCTGAGGTGTCCCTGCAGAACCACTTTGCTGCTCTGAGACTGGAAAGATCCGTCATATCAGAAAAGACACTGAAGCCAAATAAGGCAGTCCTGGGAGTAAAGGAAAGGACTCTGGAGCATGGGCAGTTTTTTCATCAGTCCTCCTGGTCAAAGAGAATGGGTTCAAAAGGGCTAGTTAAATCTAGCAAACCGACAAATGGTTATGGGACTGGTGCCACAGCCGGGGGTTTGGCACTTAGACCATGGGACTTGCTTTGGGAAACGTGGTCTGCTGGGCACTGATGGGATCCATCTGTCAGAGAAGGGGAAGGGGCCTGCATGGATGAACAAGGAGCTCCTGGACAAACTCAAACACACAAAGGAACTGTACAGAAAGTGGAAGCAAGGACAGGTAGCCTAGGAGGAACAGAGAGAGGTGGGCCTGTGAACTCAGAAAGTTCAGCGAGGCCATGTGCAAGGTCCTTGCGCCTGTATCTGGGCAATCACAAGCACTTGTGAGATCCCACCTGGAGCACTGCATCCAGCTCTGGGGCCCCCAGCATGAGAAGGATGTGGACCTGTTGGAGTGAGTCCAGAAGAGGGCCATCAAGATAATCAAAGGGCTGGAGCACCTCTCCCATGAAGAGAGGCTGAGAGAGTTGGGCTTGTTCAGCCTGCAGAAGCAAAGGTTCTAGAGAAACCTCAGAGCAATCTTCCAGTAGCTAAAGGGGCCTACAGGAGAGCTGGAGAGGGACTTTTTACAAGGGCATGGACAAGGAGTCATGGCCTTAAAATGAAAAAGGGTTAATTTAGATGAGATATTAGCAGGAAATCCTTTATTGTAAGGGTGGTGAGGCACTGGAATAGGCTGCCCAGAAAAGTTGTGGATGCTCTATCCCTGGAAATGTTCAAGGCCATGTTGGATAGAGCTTTGAACAACATGGTCTGGTGGAAGGCATACCTTCCCACAGCAAGGAGGTTGGAACAGATGATCTTTAAGGCCCCTTCCAACCCAAACCATTCCATGATTCTATGATGAGTCTGAACAAGCCTGGGGTGATAAATGCTTCTGACCTGTAGCACAGAAAGCAAAGGTGTAACAAAGCACACATGGGAAAGCAAAAGACCCCTCTTTAAATGCTTACTGGGTTCACAACATAATAAATTGCATACAGTTGGTTGGACAACAAATTATTCAGCAAATTAAACAAACAAACAAAAAAAAAACCCCAACAAAACCCTACTCTAAAGTGAATTAAATTCTAACATGAGAGAACCAACCATCTGTGTTGCCAGAGAATCTCCAAAGAGATGGACAGATGTCAGCAGGAAAGCACTAGAGATGTCTCAAGGTAGACCATGCTGTTTGTGAATTGGAGCCCTATCTTAGGGGTAGATTTTAAGGACCTGTTGGTACTACCAGAAACCCTGAAGTTATGTGAGCAAGAACAGGCAAACAGTTTCCTTAATTTGGCAAGCTTGTATTAATTTGTCTTGTGTAAGCAACTAGCATTACTCTGTTGAGATGGACTGGTGGCCTGAAGAAGACCTTTCTGCTGCAGACTAGACCAAAGCCTGAAAGATGGTGCAGTCATTGGCATTTATCTCATCAATCAAACAACTTTTAAGTAGAAAGTTAAACATGCACATAAATGCTTTCGGATACAAGACAAACACCAAGAGTATATACAAGCATCTCTTGTAAGCCAACACTCTTCCTGTGGCCACATATTGGAACCACCAGGTAACATTTACTTGCTCTGGTATTTGCCTTAGAGCACTGGAACACAACAACACTGGAATGTAAGAGCTTCACAAATATAACACACCTACAGAAAGTTTGTTACTGTACAAACAGGTGAACAACACAAGTGTCCAACAAAACTGAAAAATTAAATACTACTTTAGTGGCCAAAACACATGTAACTTATGCTTACAGTACCCGAGTGGTTTGAGAAACAAGTATTTGTAGCATTTCTCCTCAAGTTTATTTACTTCTCAGTTTCTCAGTCCTGTCCCAATGTTCGCACTAAATGCTTAGGACTTCTTATAAACAGAAGCAGGAAAAAAGAAAAAAAGCTCTAAAATAATTATCAAGAGGACTGGAAAAGCTGTTAACATTAGCTAATAGAAACTCATGTAATGTCTAAAATGAGCTTAAGTTTGTTCTTAAGAAGAATGGATTTCAAATGGGCTGCATTCCATTAACACCGCTTGCTAGTCATGTTTAGCACTCATGACTTAAGATGTTAGCTACAGGTCTCTTACCTTTGGAGGCTTGAAGGGATATTCTGGTGTAAATGTGATGTCAAGGAAGAAAACACCTCCCTCATAGACCGAACCTGGAGGTCCTAGAATGGTTGATCTCCATTCGTAGATGTTATCACCTTTGGGGCCAGCGCTAAGAGATAAAAAACAAAATCATTTAGAAATACTACCACAGCTCAAATAAATATGACTTCTTACATTCTTCAAGTATGATATGGAAGAAATATTTCAGTGTTATTCTTCATACACCACCTGAAGTAGAGACAGGGATAAAAAGAAGATTGAATGCTTTCAAACACTCAGAGATCTTACTTCAACTTATCAGTGTTCCAGACTGTTTAGCAAAGCCGAGAAACTAGAGGTGGGGTATGGTTTCCATCTTCTCTCTCTCTCTCGACTGTTACAAGAGCAGCACTGACCAGAACTACTTCTTAACATACTACACTATCAATATGACACAAAAGCTAAGTTTCAAAGAACAATTTCCTACTGTATTTCAGAAATGGCTCTTCCATCTCAGTCTTAATAAAACTGTACCACAATAAAGACCATACTAAACAAATTAAGGATTTCTGTTCTTTTTTTTAATCTTGTTTGTTCTTTAAAATTAAAATATATCCTGCATTATTGTTAAACAAGTATAATTAATTAATATTAAAGTTAATCATAGTATAATTGAAAGAAGCCAAATTAATGATTACACTCTTAAATGTCAAAATTTTCTACACTTTTATCATTTTACTGCACTGATTTCTAAGATGAGGCCACATGATCTTACCCTGTTGATATGCTTGCATTGTGGAACTGCTCTTTTTAGGGGGAATTAAAATCACTGTGTCAAATTAAAACAGCACTTTCTCAAATTAGCTCTGCCTAATTCGAGACTCTGCCTAACCTGCCAGCAGCTCACTATGAGCAGTACAAACTAAAGGTGTTGCAGAGATCAAATGTCTGCTTGTTAAAATTATTGCTACTTATATCCTCAGACACTTGCACTCTGTAGCATGCCATATGTCACTGAGTATTTCTAAGCACAGCTCAGCCTATAAAGCCATTAATGGTGTAGGACTCCATTGCTGCCTCTTCCCTTCTGTACTGCTATGGTAGTATTTTATTTGTAAGATGCCAGAGCTGGAAAAACCTTTTGCATAACAGGAGGTGCTGACACAGCTTTTTCCATCATGGATGTACCATGGCTTCAGAAATCTTTTCTCCCCTTGTTCTGAAGGGGATGGATCTTAACGCTCCTAATACAATGAAAACTAGCCTTGCTCTTCTTTCCCCCTTCTTTTAACAAGGCTCCTCTAAGACAGAAGGAAAAAACCAGGCTCTTTTCATATTACAACAATCACAGAGCAGTATTACTTGAGAGGGAAGGCAATACAATAAATTCAATATACACATGACAATATGCATTTGATTAACGTGCAGGGAACTAGAGTAATCACTACGTGTTAATAACAATGTTACAAATAGAAATACAATTGCAAGAACATGAATTGTCATAATAACAGCAATCAGAGACTTTTTTTTTCCCTGTTCTTCCCAGTACTGGTGAACATGTTCTTGACAGCAGGGGAATCAGGAGAGAGAAAGGGAATTAACTCTGTTATCAAACCCAATGTTTTGGGTTTTTTTCAGATTAACCTAATAATAAAATTTCACAGTATGTTGGTGCTAGATAACTCAACAATCGTGAAGTTATGACTAAAAGCATGCTTCCAAGGAAAGGAAAGCATGTAAGAAAGCAGTAAAGGAAGACAGAGTCTCTGCAAATGATGCACCAGCCACAAGGGAAAGATTTTTCTCTCCAGAACACAAAACTCTGCACAGTTCAAGACCAGTATTAAATTAAAGTAAAAGCCATTCCATCCTGAACACTCCTGGCATCCCACTCCACCTTAATGACTTGTCTCTGTCCTATGCAGGTCTATATATTTCGGCAGTCAGTACTCTCCAGCTACCACTTGTGCATTAGACTGAAAAGTAGTGTATTTCGACAGGAAGCTCTGCCTCTGGAAAGACACCAACTTAACTGTGCAAACTTACTGAAAAGGACTCTCTGGGGCACCCTTAGCCACCGCTCCAAGGAATCACCTCTTTATGTACCTATTAGCAACCTCCTGACACACTGTCATTACTGCAAGTTGCACCGGCAATCATCCTCCCCTCCCTCCCCTAAAGATGGAGCTACTGAACGGGAACAGGTACTTGAGCTTTGTTAGCACCGATTTACTGCTGGAATTTATATCACCAGAACTGCCAACAGGGAGCACTTCAGCACTCAAGAAATGTGATGTGCGATTAGCACTGAATACAGCCCTCTGAACCAACGAGAAATATTTCAGCATTTTGCATTTTATTTCCAGCTTCAGCCCAAAGGATTGTCAATAAAAAAATCCCACAGAATTAAAAAATATATTATCATTAGTAATAGTCTTAGAAATCTCTTGTATCCTATTAGGTTTCCAATTAGAGCTATCACTGCACACAAGTACTATACTGCCATATTAAGAGTGCAACATCTTTGTAAGACATCAGTAGGCTTTAACAATGATGTACTAAGCTTTCCTTTTAAGCTTTTCATAATTCAATTAACAGAGTAAAATAGCTGTGCATGTCCAACTTTTACACATTAACATTGATTTCTTATACAAGAAAGACTGAAAGAGGAAGATGGAAGTCAGCTTCAAGTATGATACTGCTTGGATTTCACTTAGGATTAGTAATAACAAACAGCTCATGAAGACCTAGTGCACAACAGAAAAGTGACAATACTTGACCACAGTGTAAGAACAGTGGCATTAACTTTTGGTGGAGATATGGAAACTGTCAAAGGCTAAAGATTACATTCTTTGTTTAAAATCCTCGCAATTATCTGCTTCAAAAAGAAACTCACTGATGAACGGACACAGGGCTCACTGGCACAGCTGTCACCTTGCCTGATATTTGTGACCACTGCTCAAATTAAGTGTCTGGATCTACTAATACTACACTTTGAAGCTGTCCAACATATGACCACTGGGAAGGCAATTTTAACCAACTAAATAGAAATAGTTTCCACTGCAAGATGAGAGTATGTGAGCAACAACTTTCTGTATTAACTCAGCAGCCCACAACCTCTTCACTTCCAAAGAAAGAAATGAGTAAAAGACCACCAATTCAGATTGAAAAATGACATCCAAAAGAAAACTGAAAAGATCCCAACCCATTATTATCCTATCAAGCAGCATGTATTACACTGAATGCAACTGAGACCTCTCTTGGAAAATCAGTGATACACTCAGTGAAGATGCACTGCACCCACTGTAACAACTGATCCCGATCGTTCCCAATGATGCTGGCTTACCCCCCAGACAGATGTTATGACACAAACACTCCTTGGGAAACCTCCCAGTAGCAAGGTATTGTTCAAGGAATATCTATTTTTCCAAGTTTAGAAGCAGGAAAATGCAAAGCATTACCTCCTGGTAGACGCGAGGCAGGGAGAAAGTCTCAGCACAAGTGAGACCAAGCTCAAAGTCCTGCATGGGCCAAGTCCCAGCCAGCCTTGTGCTGCTTTGGAAAAACCTGATCTTGCCCTGCCTCTCTTCGCTGGCAGGCGCCATATTCTTTCTCAACAGGTGAATTAGAAATGCCTGGAGCAGAGGCTGGGGAGCAGAACGATGCCTAGGTAAATTAGCTGCAGATCCCTTGCAGTACAGAGCAACTGTAAACACAGAATTCTGTCTCAAAGATTCAGTGTTCATGGAGAAGACACACACACACACTTTCACATATGGAAAAAGCTGAAATTACAGTCTGCAAGAACACCCAGCCTGTGGCTTTTTTGTATTAAGCCAGCCGGAGACAACCTCCATCACAGGTCTGCAATACATGATACCACCCTGATATTTTGCACACACAAACTGAGCTTCCTCCTCCACCCTGGGAAAATCACTCAAAATACGCCTATGCCACGGAGGGAATGCAGGACTTCTTGGTGTTCACCACATATAGCCGATGTATGAAAATCCCTGGGAACACAGTGACGGTGCTTTCCAGGAGAATGACTCAGAAAGAGTCCATTGTTTATGTAAATGTGCTAGTTCATTTGGAAACTACCTGGTCCTTTCTAGGAGTTGACCAAATGATAATGTAAGTGCTCCCTTCAGTGAAAATTCAGACCGGCAGATAGTTTAATTCCTCTTCTCTGAGATACAGAAGATGCACAATAGAAGAACACTGCAGTGATAAGTCAAAATAGTTGATGCTACAGACACTAGGTTAATACCCTGATATACCAAAGCAGCACATATTCCTTTTAAAAGCTAACCAATTTAGCAGAGTAGTTTACCAGTGCCAGCCTGCTATTCATCAGGGTGATGAGAAGAAGGGCGATTCCATGGTATGATGAAGGAAATAACACCTAATGAAAACCTACAATATGTTTCAGTTAAAATTGCAAGTAACAAACCCACGAACTCATACACCAACTGCTCCATATCTCTAGGTGCTATTTTTGAGGCTATTTCGCCCTAAACATGAAGAGTTTGATGCAAGCAGCTAAGCTGTTTTGAAGTTGCACACTTGGGGAAAATAAATATAAATTCTAAAAACACTGCAGACATGACCTTTTCCAAGGGACACAGCTCAAATCAGAAAGCAAACAACATACTAAGGGCACATGGGAATTTCAGGGTGGCAGAGAATCTAATGATCTCCAAAGTAAAACGGCACCATTAAAAACTGATAGCAACATAAATTTTTTTGCTGTTGTTTTTTTTTTTTCTAGTAAGAAACAGTTAATGGCTGAACATGGAAGTGCATCTTAGTTATGGACTTTCTGCGCAGCTTTAGGAAATACCTGAATGTTAGAAGGTCCCTTTCCTCCTCCCCCACGTTTTTTTTTTTCTTCGCCAAAGACGCAAGCCCAAAACACATTAGAAGTTTTGGCTGCCAGGCAGGCAGCGTATCATTCTCACATGAACTTCTGCTGCACCTTGATTTTCCCTTCTAACCCACCCCACTCCTGACCTCAGGGTAAATACACTTTCTTTTCTTGTAGCCCACCAGGTGGGTCCACTCTGAATTTGCTCACTTACATTGTTAGGCTGAATCTGGTGGAGAGACTGGAAAAGCACCCCAAAAATACCAGATCACTGGGGGAGACAGGTGCCACCTTTACAAAGAAGCAGGACAGCTCATCTATCTCAGCCATTGAAAACAAACATAAAATCCCCCATTCAAAGAAATTTTGCTCTACAGATCTTTAAGAAAGCTGTCTTAAAACGCGAGTGTTGAAGAACAGAGTGAAAACCAACAAAACAAAATGCAGCTAATCCTTTGGCCCAAACATCACTTCAAAGCCTTCATATTAATGTACAGTTCTAATTTTAGAAATAAACTGTCACCTTCTGCACATGCTTTAGCTACCAAAATCTATTATTATTATTTTTATAACTATAGCATGAGACATTCCATTCATAGACAGGACCCCACTATGCCAAGCCTGCTACAATACAATCCAAGGATCTGTGTACACAATTTACAAAGGTTTTTCAATTATAAAATAAGCATTAAAACATTACACAGTTATTAGAAGAAATCCAAATAGACAAAATAGAAGTAGTTAAAAGGATACCCAGGGCCATCCATTTAATTGCTATTTTTTGGCAAAGTAGTTTAAAAGTGAGATGACTCCCATTTTTAAGTCAAAGAATGGAAATTAAAGGAAAAGAAAGGGAAAAAAAAAATCACAACACAAGAAAACTACTCCTGGGCAACTGTGGAAAATTAAAGGTAATATACTGAATTACCACATGCCTATGTGAATCAGCAGCAATTTTTGCCCACTGTCATTACACACAACCAAGCTGCTCCTCTGTGTTAACACAAACATGATGGATTGATATCAGGTGAAATTCCTGCAGGCTCAGTGAGAGATAGAGGGAAAAGACAGCAAGAGAAAAAGTTGCAGCCAGCTTTAGTTAAAACACAAGAAGGGAGCAAAGGAGGCAGACAGGTAAGTGAGCAAAGATGGAACATTATATTGCTACAGCAATCCAAACATAAAATTGCGAAAACAGAAGTTAATTCTCCTTCTAGTTCATGTTCAGGGATATGGTTTTCAAGTACAAAGCTGTAAATATTATTATTTTTCTTGTAAGTCATTGAAAGTATTATGTTTTCTGTCTTCAATTTAAAATGGTAGTCACAATATTATTGCACAAGTGTAAGTGCCTTACAAATCCCACCACATTTCTAACAGAGATAGAAATAATATCATTCTTCTCTGCATTTTCATGCACAAAATTTCTGTTTTAGCATCTGGGAAAGCTTCTCCCTTAAGTATCAGCCTAAGGTAAAATTAGGAAGGTTTGAATAATTGCACAAAACTTAAACTGGAGAATAAACGGTGCAGTGAATTACTTTCTTACTAGGTTAAAAAAGGAACTAAACAACTAAATAGCTCTGATAATGGAGCTGGTAAGGTATAATGCAGGGATTTATGGGACTTTAAGGAAAACTGATTGGGGGATTTTTTTGGGGGGAAGAAAAAAAAAGACTGTGTTTTTCAATGTATTAAAAAAATACTTGACAATAAGATCACACAACAAGCAAGAGTTATCACAGCAAAGATCTCATGCTTTTCCTATTACAATAGGAACAGAAATGCCATGGGGTACTTGCAAATTTAGGACTTTTACCTGAAATATTTCAGTCTCTGCAAAATATTACTGTGAAGTTACTACTACACTACTCGGTGAAAAGGCCAATGCTCTTAAATAATTTCACTGCAGAGTTTGATTTTTAAATCAGGCTTCAAAGATTTAAAATACAATCTTAGTTTTGACCTCAGGGAGGTCAGGAGGAGACTTATGATATTCTCAGGAGTGTGCTGCAGCTTTATTTAGTTCAACAATAATCACTCCAATTTAGCAGCAAGTCCTTATAAAAAGGTTCAAGATAAATTAATCCATTTAGCATTGGTTCCAAAATTGAAAATAAATCCAGCCTGCTCAGTTCTCCAGGGTTTCAGTTCTTCTTTCCAGTGGCTTCTTCCTAGCCTTCTCTACTGCAAAGTACTGGAAGTTTGTCCCACTACACATATGTTGGAACATTTTCAACGTCAAACACGACTGCAGAGAGGCTGTTTCTGTAAGTCTGAGACTTTAGTATGTACAGTATGGAAATACAGAAACTGCCAAACTAAGTAACCAATAAAATTATTTTCATTGTATGCAAATCTTTTTCTTTTCTCCTCATAGTTTTAGTTTGAGGTTGTGACCAGAAATTAAATTAATTGAAATGTCCCAGTTTATATGTGACCTTACATGTCCCATTAAATAATACCCTGTATAAGAAACAATAAAACAAATCGGGACAGAGAATCTGACCCACCTAACAATTAGCAATGTCTTATCTGAAATGACAAGAAGATGTGATGGTATAATCTGTGGTCTGCCAACATAACCTCATGTTATTTTTAAATCAGTTTCCTTCCTGCCACTTGTCTACTAACTATGAACTACCAACATGGGGACAGAAATTCCTACATATCATCAGACCTCATTTCCAAATTATTTATGTATTTACAGCACAGACGTGTAATTTACAATTGGTAAGCAAAACCAGGCAGCTTCACAAATGCACTATTTCTGCAACTACACCATTTTTGGGGGCCTCTTCATATTTCAACAGGTTTTTGGAAATTGGTGTAGAAATGTAACTAGTGAACCTATTTATTTTTGCAATTTTAATGCTTGCGTAAAGCAAGCATACCCTAAACTGGTTGCTTAGCATTGAATCGACAGACCTATAATTAAAGACAAATAAAAGACAATCAATACTACAAACAAATATGAATGTTCTTGTGTCATTAATCTCAAATGTGGTATGCTCCTCAAAAGAAAACAAATCTACTTCCTCCTGGCACTTACTGGGATATAGTAGGTTCTTCATACATGGAAAGGAAACTACTCCCTCTGACAACTGAACAGTTCAGTAACACCCCCTTCCCCCCCACAAGCCCTACAGGTGCTACACTGACTGATACAACACAGATCTTTCCTAAATACCATGCTTTATCCATTAAGGAAAATGGAAATCTACTACAATTAACGTGCCATTCCAGAATCAAGCTGGGACCTACATCTGTGTTTGTGTCTATCATGCCCATCTCCTGTCCTGTTCTCATCAGTGTGAGAATATGGAAAGCAATCTCACTAAGCAGATAAAAACACCCAGTACATCATAAAAATTTAGGAGCCCTGCAGTACATCAACTGCAAAAGTAATAAATTTGAACCCACATGATCTGGATGCTTCTGTCTCTTCACAAGTCGCTTGCCCTGTTAAGGAAAAAATAGAGGATCCCACCTATTTCATAAGCCTACCTATCCAGCACCAAGCTAACATAGTGGACTGTTTATTTTGGACTTTATCACCCATTTGCCCTATTGATTTCATTATAATTCTGTAGATCAAGAAATGCATACCCTAAATAAGTTAGATTGAAAGGGCAACAGCAGCTACAAACTAGCCTGAAAAAACCAGCCCCAGAAAGTTAAAGATGATGTGTAACACTTGGCAAGATGCCCCTGCTATGCTGAAAATTGAAAGCAAACAAGATTCTCGAGCTTCCTCAAACTAATAAGTACAAGGTTCTTGAGGCTTCACCCAACTGCCTCCTTGAGCTAACTTTCTTACTTCCATGGGGAAGAAAAGGGCTACTTGAAAGAGAAGAGACCGTACACTGCCAGACTAGAGATACACTACCATCTCTCTTACACTGAATGGCAGGAATTCTGCTTATAGTCTGTACTCAGAATAGATGAAGTAGTATTCTAAGATTACTAGTTTATATGCAACTTTTAAGTTTTCAAGAGAACATAACCTAAGGGAAAAAAATCTGCTCCTGTACCACATGCTCCTAAACTGATGTACCTGTCCCATCACCTACCTACCTACCTACCTACCTACCAATCAACCCGCCCTAAAAACATGCTACAAATTAGAACAATCCATCAGCCAAACAACAAAGAGAATCCCTTCCCCATTAGATAGGTAGAGTCAACATCACGTAACCAGAGAAACAGGCCATCCCGGTATCTTGGCTTCACATCTTTATATTGCTTCCCATCAGCATACCAGTGGTGGTACCAATAACATTATGTTGCTAAACAAAATACAGTATGTCTTGAAGGACATCTCTTAAAGATACGTGAAAGACAGAAAGAAAAAAAAAAAGTCTAATCTTGAAGTCTTCCCCTTCTCCTTTACCTACATTAAACCTCCTTTCCTTGCCATTCACTAAATAAATCACGATCACTGCATTTGAATTAACTTACTTCACTGTGTGTGCTAACAGCAAAACTACACAAACCAGCCATTAACAGCTCAAAATTTGGTTACTCTTCTCAAAACAACAACAAAATATTCTCAATTATGCTGCACTACCCACAGCGACTCTTTCTTGATTTTCACAGTTCTAAACTATCAAAATTACCTGGCAGAAAAGTAAAGTAATTTGAAAGCACTGCCTTTGAGTTTTGAAACTCTGGCATGCACAGACTAGAAACAGAAATCTAAAATGAGAGTTTGCTTTAAGTAAAACAAGATTACCTACACTGTAATACAGCACAGCTGCCAGCCAACTACATAGCAGCCACTAAAAATTGCTTATATACCACTGCAAGTCGTTCTTATTAATAACACGAGCCAGTCACAATAGCTAGCCAATGTTTATTGCAGTAGATACAAATATTTTGAAGCTGATAAGAGGGAAAAACCTTAAACCCCCCCAAAAAAATCTATCAAGAGATTTAAGAAGAAAAATAGAACTTTGATTTTTCTACAGCAAATTCACATGCATAAGGATAGCCTAAACAGGCATTTGCAGTGGCTTTCCCAAGTTTTGTTTATTTGTTTTCAAAGTATTAGGAACATTAAATTTAATCCACATTAGGAGCCACAAGAGGACTAAGCAGTGCTCTTAAATAAAGTATACAGTTTTGTGGTCAATTTGCATGCCTTAACTTGAAGAACAGACAGTCCTTAACAAATTATCGTTTTTTTCTCCAGAACCCTATATGGTAATTGATATTAAGCAACTTCCCCGCGCCAAGTGAAAAAACTCACATACATGAATTTCGAACTTCCCAATGCCTTTACTTCACGACCCTTTTATTTGGAAGCACGTCCCAAATGTAAGGAAACATTAATGACAATGAAGCAATGAAGTGACAGGCAATAATAGTTTCAACTTACGGCATTACATCACTTACACCTTTTATGAAAAACACGTTACATTCACACAAGCCAACACTTGGTGTCTTCTCCTCCCTGATTTCCACCAGAGAGATGACTTAGCAACAACTTAATAAGCTGAAAGACAACTCCCATATGTGGCAGTTAAATCCTGCTGACAGAGGACCACGGCACACAGGGAACAAGGAATTGCCAGGGAGCACAAGAAATTCAGGCACCTTCCTCAACATCAACCTCCTGGTCCCCCATGGCTTAGAAACTTGCTCCTTCAGCTGATCACTGACATTCTTAGTTTAAACTAAATTTAAACTTTTTGCTGCCATGAAAAAAAAACCCAAAACATGCTAAATTCACACTTTAAGTACCTGAAACTACTGACATTAAATAATACTTCATGTATGTTGCCATGGAGGCTTTTCTAGACATTAAAAAAGAAAGACATTTTCCTCACAAACTTCAGGTGCAATCCAAGAAATTCACAAGAAAAGGTCTAAAATACACATTTCTTCATTGGATGGTGGTGACATTTTAATCGGTAATAGTTCTAGCATGAGGTTTTCTATTGTATTTCATAAATAGAGGAAAGCACTAGAGGAGGAGGAGAGCACACCTCACAGAAACATGCAAGTGTCTTAGAGAGACAGAGCAGCATGCATTATCTAACCTTTTAACTTCAGCATTGTTACAAGTAATACTTTGAAGCAAGAGTGACAAGATTATGAGTATGTTTTGAGAGTCATGCCTTGCTTTTGTTATGCTGTAACTATTTCCATACAGACAGCAACAGAAAAAAATGCCTAGGAAACTGCAAAACTGACACAGAGACAGATGAGCAGGTTGCACCTAATATTACATTATTAATTTTTTGAACACGAACTGAACACATTGCTTCTAATTAGGCACAAATATGAAAACAGCATAATAGTACACAGTGGTATGGCAAAACAGCTGGAACAACTGCCAGCCTTAACACTCACGCTTGATGCAATTTTACATACATAACAACACAAGAGAAATAAATCTATCACTAGCTACAAATTGCAGGGTTTTCAGGTATGAAGGTAGGGAAAATCTCTCTAAGAACAAAGAAAAGTGATTTGTTTCCAGTCACTCCATATTCATTCACTTTGATTTTTCTTACTAAAAGGCATTTCAAGTATTTCTCTAAGTGAAATAAAGATGTTCAAACAGTAATACATTTACAATGTAAATATATTTACACTATGTTGGAAAATTTCTCATCCAGTCTAGACAATCCCACTTGAACTTTCAAAATACAATAATAAATAGGTATTTCTTCATTTAAGTTTCTATGTCAAGACATCAATTCAAAAAGGCCACTAAATAAAACTCTTAAGAGTACACACAAACAGCCTTCTCAACAAATCAGTGAGAATAAACAATTTCCAAAGGCAGCTGACACTCTCATCATTAAAAGTGACTTATCTTTTTTTTTTTTTTTTAATTTTTATATTGGGTTTTTAATCAAATGTAGTTACACATTATGATGAGCCAACTTTTTTTCCAATTAAGGTAAAATAGCTGAAAATAACTCTCTTCTCCTAAGCTTGTACCTGTCAGAAGAGTAGAACACATCACTCACAAAAAAAATCATCCCAATGACAGTATCATTAACAGATGAGCAAATTAACCAATACTTATGCGATTTTTTAATTCACTCTATGTAAATATACAGAAAACTCATGCAACTTTCAAGCTATGAGTTAATGATACTACAAACTTAAAATCTGATCAGCTAAAGTCAACCTTAATCTTAAGTACTGGAATAAGATACCAAAGTGAGTCCTTGTTTTTTGTGCTTTAAGACTCGATTCTCTGAGAGACATATTATTTGACAAAAATAGAACAGAAAATACTTTTAGAAATCACTCTTAAAAGTGATTTTGTTATACATATACACACCCATATATATGAATGTGTGTTTCATAGAGCACAAGCCTTTTTACAACGTGACTTACAAAGAGATTTTTTTCTAAACACAATTTTCCCCCTCTAAAACAATGTTAAAATAAAGTTCAGTTCACACATTAGTGTACTAGAGATAGTATTACTGCAAAGATTTTCATCATAGGGCAAGTGCAAATTTTATCTACTAACTTATAAAAAAATATATAGATCCACCAGGCTGGATCTGATCTGAAGTCCACCTAATTTACACCTCGTATTTCACTGGCTTCCAGTGTCATATGGGACAGAGATGGGCACCAGAAGGTTTCTGCCAGGTCTTCTGTTTTCTCCTTCCATAGCAACACCCTCAGTGGTAACTGCTTGAGCCTCAACACCAGGCATCCATGTTTTCTTTCTGAAATTAGTATTATGAATAAGCTGCAGTAATTCTGTCTGATTTTGCCCTCCATAGAAGCCTGAGACTTTTTGAGGCTTGCTTAATTCCTGGTTTCAGTAATGTAATACAGCATGGAACCCTGTGCCCCATTTCATTCTGTAAAAAGTAAACAAATTAGATTTCACTATCTTTTAATCTCATTCCATATGCCTTTGTTCTTGTCTTAGAAGAGGAAAAAAAACCTTCCTGTCTATTTTTTCTAGAGGTTAAAAAAACAGAGAAAAGGCTCAGGCTCCCCAGAGGAGGGGTCACAGCACCAAGCATGATAGAGTTCAAGAAGTGTTTGGACAATACTCTTGGGCACGTGGTGTGATCCTTGGGGATGGTGCCTTGCAGGGTCAGGAGCTGGACTCAATGAGCCTTGTGGGCACCTTCCAATTCAGCACTTTCTGTGATTTTGTAAATGATACATTTGTTGGTTTGGTTTTTTGGGATTTTCTTAAGGAAACAATCCCTGTGTCTTTACATGAGAAGACCTCCAGTTTCTTTTTTAATAAATTCCATCTCTCCTCTCCAAAATCCACCTACTTCTCCAATACACTCTTTTAGATAAAGAAGACATCATTTCACAGAAGCTGATAGATAAGCCATTACTTTGTGTGTGCTTGAATTAAGCCTTATTGACGTGACCCTTTTTTCAAAATGGGAATAATTATCACCATAGGTGATAAAGCCCCTAGTGAGCACAAGGCCAGTAAAGAGGAAGTTTCTTCCCCTACTTCCAAGTTTGCAGCAAACCACTCTTTGTTAAAGATCTATCCTGTAAGCATACATTTGTCAAGTCTCTTGCCAAAAGCCAGTATTTCTGTATCACTCTGGGCTAGTTGCAGTCAATGACAAAAACTCCATCAAGTTCAAGAGCTAATTCATATACAATGCAGGGCAGAGAAACCTCTTTGGAACCTGGCAACCCCCCCACCAACAAACCCAGCAGCAACTGCAAAAGGCAGATCACTGCAGAGCACTTGGATTGGGGGGATGCTTCATCACACTTAACCCAGTCAGTAATTATGGCATTCCTCATTCCCACTACCAGCAAAGAACACTTTTGAAAGCATGCATCCTTGTTGCATCTGCATCCCATGAAAAGACAAAATATTGTATTTTTTATAGAAGAGTAAAGTCTAAAAGTTTGTTATCAATCAATGCTGCTGCTGAACATCTTCAAAACAAGTAACAAGCTTTGCTTCTGTCATTTAAACTGACAGTAGTTTTTGGATAATTACAGAAGAGCAGAACCTTATAAGGAAAGCACAGAGCTCTGCAGAGAGCTGAATTCCTCTACAGGAGACATTTTAAGGTTCTTTTATTTAAAGCCACACGATTTATTCAAATTACCTTTCCTACACTCCCAATATGAGAATTCGGAGGTCAGAAATATTTTGACCAAAGCCTAGGTATTTCTAATTGTTTTATCTATTAGCTTTTGCTCAACTGCCTTTTTATTTTCTTTCTGAATCTACAGATGTGGGTTTGTTTTGGGCTTTTCTGTTATGTGGTTTTGGGTTTGGGTTTTTTTAGACAGGTTTGTTGTTTTTGTTTTTGTTTTTTTTTTTTTAATCTTCAGTGCATCAAGATATTTCTCCTCCCTAGACCCAACAGGTAGAAACTGTGCAGTTTAAAGTCCTGCTGAGATTTGCAGGCATAAATGTCAACTATAATAATCTAGCCTTTTAACATATTTCTTTCTTCATCCCTGATATTTTTCCACTCTGTGGAATTAATTCCGTAACCTGAAGTGCCACTTATTAAAAAGGCAAGACACGGTAAAGAGCATGCTACCATCATCACTTCCTTTACAGAAATATAGTGATTTCACTCATTACAGCACACTCAAGTTTAATCAACACTGTGGCTTCTGCTCTGTGTATGTATTAATCATTTATAAGTCTTCGGATTCTATTGCTCACTTTGTAGGCCATTTCCGTAGGCATTCCGTTGCAACCTGATCAGACATAATGCAAAAAAGTCGCTTCTGGGATGACCTGATATGAAAAAGGATGTGGAAAAGGACCATGAAAAGGGACAACGTCAGTATGGGTGGAGGATTTCTGGTCCCAAAGAGATACAAGACAGGTGTGCACACTTGTATGTGGAAGGAGGGAGAAAAACACTTTTTATGCAAGCTGGGATTGGACAAAGATTTCAATGTAATGCTCAGAATTAAAGTAGATTTTAGTCTATATGCAAGTTTAATTGGAAGAAACAAACTCCCCCCCCCACCCCAAAAAAATCCCTCCACGATGCTTTTCTGGTACAACATCTCAAGGTACCTTGTTTAAACCTAGGAGCATGAGTTTAATATTGCTCCCAAATCACCGTAATTAATAACACTGACTTCGAACATTGATGGTAGGCACATGCCTGCCCAGTTCTATTTCAAATTCTGTTTTGTTCTTGGCCTCAATAATTTCCTATGACAGTAAGTTCCATAGACTAATTATTTGCATGAAATACACATATAATACCTTCCTTTTATTGCTCCTTTATTTGCCATCTTTTGTTTCAATAGAACATCTCTCTTTGTTCTTCTGCTATGAGAAGAAGAAAACAGATGTTTCTAATTTATTTTCTCTTACACTAGAATTCAGTGCAGCATGAAGTCAGCAGTTAAATGACTGAAGTATTTCATCCTGATTGTGTTCTTCCAGACAGAGTAAACTTACCTACCTACTAGGAGAATCACAGAAAGATGATCAAGGAAGTAAAGAAATTCAAACCTGTGAACTTTAAGCATAAGGCTTATGACAGAAAATGAGAAAACAAATACCAAAAGCATTAAAAAATGCTCCCCTAGTCAATGCTGGTATGTCCATATTTGGAAAAAACCCAAAACAAACAACGCATCCCAACGAACCACAAACTAACCAACTGAAATACAGTGTGTGTGCTGAAGATGCTAGTGAGGGAGAGGGACAATTAAAAAAGCAAAAGAACAGAACTTTATATGTAATGTCACCCAAACTTCTGATATCGTACGCACTCAGCATGCTATTTTAATCCTCACTGTAGAGGCAATTACAGTCAACAGTTGCAGCTTCTTTTCTGAGCATAGGCAAGTTCTCAGGTGCCATCATCAGGGTCACGAATGAACAGCTTAAAAAGGGATCGATGCCACAGTTTTGCAACGACACTTCTGGGTACTTGCAGGAAGGGTGTACATCTGTATTTGCGTGCATCTACCATTATCTTGGTGTAAGCTGCATCATACAAAAGCACACCTTCAATCAAAACATTTCATTAAATAGGGATGTCCATGTAGAGGCATTAAATTCGTAAAAGCAAGTGCAAGTAGGTTTCAGAGGGAACTCACCAGATTGCAGACTGATGACATTGGTGTTAAAATTTCAGTGAAGACCTTGCTTGATTTAGTTATTGCAGGACAGGAAAGCACAATTTAGAGAAACAACAGAGCTTTTATATTACATCAGCTATAGGACTGATCCCTAAATACAAAGGTTGCCTACCCTCAGATCCACTACCAGCCTGCACTGCATCTTACTATACCCAATTCCAACTTACCTCATCTCATTTTAAAGGAAACAACACTGCAGTTGAGGAAAAATACACACTTCAATGTTTCATTCTGCAGGATGATGGTTCCTTGATCTTTACACCATTAGCATACATTTGCTACACGTGAAAAGGCATCAGCTATATTGCCCAGCTCTGAGGATTTGAAACAAATTTCTGGAGCAGAGAAACTCTTGTTGATAATACATATCATTTGGATCAGATTTTTTTTAAAGCTGTATTTTCAACAGTGAAACAGACTATAAATAAAGTGTTACCATACTGTTAGGAAGCTCATTGTTCCAAGTCAAAACTCTGCAAAGACTATGATTAGACAAGGGCACAAGAGCACAATTAGTTCTTACCTGATGACAGGATCAGATATAAAAAGGAAACCCAGGTGGGTGAAATACAAAATCAGGTGTCCTGATTGGATGTGATGACATTCAGATTGAATTTTCTAAAAATGTCATATATCTTTTAACAAACTTGTGTGATAATGGTACTGTTATATCTAACTCTGATCATACAGACACTGTTTCACGTATAAAGTTTGAGTACACAAAACCTGTATACTCCCATAGCTGTACTCACTCAGTTCAGTGACATGTGAACACACTCACTCCTGTACGGTATTCCATTACAGCAGATCTAGAATTGTATTATCATTTTTGCTACAAAGTAATGACAAGCATACACATTATGGCAGCACTGATCCTGTCTCAGTCATGAAAAGAAGTTTGACTTTACCTGTTATACCACTGGGATTAACTGGCAAGTCAGCATTGTCCTTGGAGTCTGTTTTGCACAACCCTGCGAGACTTTGCTATGTGTGCTTCTCCTGGGTGATGCAATGTTTGCAGTTTATGAAAACACATACTCTGTTGACTTCTGCAAGTCAAATTAAATGCTGAAGAAAAGGAAACTTGATCTTACAGTAATTCTTTTCCACACAGCTACTTCTGCACATTTAGGAGGGAAAAAGTAAACAAAAAAATAAATCTACTTTCTCAGAACTTCAACTACACTCTGGTAAGTGAATGCAAAATGTGTGTTTGCACACACATACATGCTCTAAACACACTGCTGACAAAAACCAGATCTGGTTCAATACTGTTCCTCTGTTGTACAGATAATATTTAACAGTTTTAAAACCTGCAAATTACTACGAATTACCTCATAATTTGCAAAATGAAATGGCAGACAAAATAAAAATCAAGCTAAAATCTACTTCATTTATTTCAAAGTTGAAGTCTGGTAGTGGTTCAGTCTTCTTGCACAATTCAACTACTGTAAAACATACTGAGAGGCACCATTTAGAGTCTTCCTTACTGTAAGGGATTTACTTTTAACTGCTGGCAAAATCCAAGTGCATATACCCATCCTGAGCATCTTTTAATCTTTATGGTTTCTGTTCCTTTAATCCATGTAGAACAGATCCCCACCAAGTAGGTATGTCTCCCCAGCACAGGTTCCAGAGGGAAGGCAGCTCGGGTTCAGTGTCGACCGAGTTCAGGTGTATTTCTGAAGAGACTGGAAAGCAAGATCTAAGCTGTGCAAGCTCCAATTAAAGCAGAAAAACAGCTTAAACTAAGCAAATGTCTACCTATTAAAAACGTCTTAGCAGCTGTGACCAGCACGGATGAGAAAGTGGTGAAAGAGGTTGCCCAGTGGCTGTTGTGCTGGTTTCACGTACTTTTTCTCACTAGGGCAAAGAATGATCAAGAGACTCATCACCTCAGTGAGTACTCTTACTGCAAACAGCTTTTGTGGAAAGTCAGACCCTTAAATGTATCCATGTCATAACTTTACTCCTTTGAGACACAGTGTTCTACTACACACTCAAAGACATATAGAAATAATCAGAAATATAGGATAATTTAAGCCCTTGTTTTCCTCAGTACTACTTGTAAAGAGAAACCTGAACACATAAGAGAAATCACCTTTCATAATCCTGTGAGTGTGCTAAGGATGCACATGGGCCTGACTGCCTACAGGTAGTAATGCAAGTATTAAAAAAAGCGAGTTAAACAGACCTGCCCTCATCCAGATCAATGTCCTACTGCATATACATTTATCTTCTTCCTTTGTTTGCTGTATGGTCACTAGGTCTACAGCTGCTGAAGTCTCCTAAAATCAGTGGACTTTAACAGCCAGAGCAATGCAAAGGAAAGACAAAATCCCCAATCCTCCCACCAAAAACCACCCCAGCACAGCATATTCCTATCTTTTCTTATACTGAGAAACAGAATAATAAATATGAGTAAGGAAGCAATGCGAATCTGTGTATAGCATTACTTTTTTTATTTTAAACAGTCTCTGTGTTTGCTTTTCATTAGCTCCATGTGGTGGCAAAACTATAAATGCAAAAAGTTAAAGACATAAAGGGAAAAAATGAAGTAGCCAATAGCAAAGATTTCAAATACACTTACACAGCCACAGTTTGTTTTACAGCTGCTTTACATAACAATAAAAATGTAATATACCATGGACTTTTGGCAGCGTGTAAAGAGGCGGCATCAAATGGCAATAATGGAGTAAGTACAAATGATCTCTTTGGAACAATTAAGCAATTTTAGAAGGACCATTATGTTCAACAAGTAATGGGTCCAAAGAGACAGAAAGGTCAAAAGTGTGAGTTTCTCTGTACTGACCAGAGATCACATATATGACCCTCTGGAAGAGAGGATAACTTCATAATCATATTATATAACCCTTACTAGAAAATAACCCTGCTCAGTACACTAAACAAAAATAGAGGTCTTTCCTTCAGAAGCCAAAGGCGAGAATGCATTCTTCCATCTGGTTGTCTCAGCATAATTAATAAATAAATAAAAAAGGACAATAAAAATATTTACCCTCTGTGCATAACCAGCTGAGAAAATCATCGCCTATATATAAAACAGTGAAGTGCTCACACAGTTCAGTAAACAGTCTGGCACCTTACAGAAAAAAAATGGATAAATAATACATATTGTACATTAAACTGTACAGAACTGTTTTAGTGACCTTGAACTCTAGTAATATAAGTAGAGACATGCAAACCCATTTTCTGGACGCAGTTCACTCACTATCTCCAGCAAGGACTGAAATTTAACACGGCCTAGTGTGCCATTAGGATATGACACGTTATCTTTCAGGAAAGCCAATCTAAGCAAACATTATAGTTCCATTATTTTAATATCTAAAAAAATGAGATTCTCCCTCTGAAAAGAAATAATTTGCTAAAACAGCAACTAAATGACTTCCCAGATGTGACATTCAGTGTGTACATGAGAGGAGGATTAGTAAAAATACTGACCAAAGAATCTTTCATTTGCCTGGCATACAGTTTTCTGCTGTGTAAATGCTCATAGAGGTTCACCTTCTGCACAGTCAAATGTCCTCATAACTCCCAAGTGAAGTTTAGATGCATCCTCTTGACTAGAAACCTTTCAAGCTAATAAAATACTTTTCCAATGACCAAGGAGTACAACATAAAGAAAGATGACAAATTTAAATTTCTGTGTTACCTTGCACTCAGGATTATCCCATTTGCCCATTTAAGTACTTTAAAAACACTTTCCTCCTTCCCTTTCATCAAGCTACTCTGATTCATGAGCCAGACACTTTAGCAATTTAAAAAAAAAAAATAAATAAAATCTATATACACATTCAGTAGTTTAGCTGATCACTGCTACTTCATTTGCAAGTAAATTAATCAAAAAAGAATGGTTATGTCTGCTTATTTTTTAATTCCTAATATACATTTTCTTTCCGTCAACAGGACAACCTCGCCTCTTCAGTTCCCTGTAGGCATGGGCTGCAGATTTCGACAGATGTAATGGCTTACTGCTGAAGGATCGGTGTAGCCATCAGGAAAGAGAAGGGACCAGAAAATGCTCAGCTAGGAAGGATAAGGAGGCAGGAGACACTAGCACTGTTCTTTACAAGCCTGAGATGGCTTGCAGAAAGAGGCCCAGCTCCATGGGCCAGAATAGGCACTCTAGCTCTTTCTTCCAGAACTTACACCACACTGGTGCCTTGGGACACGCTGGATTATGATGAAGGAAAGGAAAACCTAGAAGAGAAGTATAGACATTGCTTGGACTCTCTGCAAGAGAATCTAAGATTTCCTACTGGAAAGGGATCTGGCAAAATTTTTTTTCTCTCTTGTTCCCTGCTTTTAAGGGATTACATCTAATCCCACCCTATATTTTCACTCTTTCCTAGTATGTCATAATTCAGCCATCAACTCTAGCTCCATCCTTTTTTTCCTCACTTGTTCTGAATCAATGAAGACTGTTGCAAACAGAACAGATTTCAGTAGGTAAAAGATACCTCTCCTTTCCAGATCCAAACCCAAATCACCACTCCACCCGTACCTCTCTTTAAGTCAAGCTGTGAATCAGTAACAAATCTCACCCAGCTGTTCGGCCAGCCATGAGAGAGGTCACGGCACACCCCCACTTACCCACAGCCCTCCACTCTGCTGCTAAAACTCACGGCTGGACCCTGCCACCTTGCTGTACCCCCACTGCAAATGTTACCACACAAAGCCTCCACTATCCAATCCCTGCTTTTCAGTCCTTCCTGACAAAATCCAGTACTAGTTAAAAAATACATCCTAAATGGCTAGTTCTGTGCTACTCAGCATGCAGTGAAATGTGCACCTGAACATTCCCAATGCTAAATTATTTGTCTGGACTTTACATCTCCTAACAAATAAGACTCTTCTATGAAATACAAGGCAAAATCCTTGAAATACAATGCAGAAAGTACAGACTGCACGGTCTACAGGGTTAGAAAATTTGCTTTCTCTGTGGGAAAAGCAATGTACAAGACATACCAGATACATTCCAAAACCTTGTATGTAACATAATATTTATAATCATTAAGCATACACACAGTACCTATTAAGTACTCGAAACTGGAATGTCTCAACACATGTAATAGCTATGCATTTTAACTCATATTTCCTTAACATACAGTTATAGTCCTCCTAGATACTGAGGTGGAAGGTGAAGTAGGAGCACAAAGACATCAAAGAAAGAGACTAGCTGTTGGACAACTCCATTATTTCTTGCCACTGTCCAGGAAGAAAAAAGCCCCAACACTAATATATCCCAAAATACATTATCCTATTACAGTGTAGTAGTATCACAAAGTAACAGCTGTGATAACCCTGGTGTGCATAAAACTGGAAAACAACCAAATCACATACTCAAGATAATACAATAGCTGCTGAATAAAATAACTCACTTATTTACCTCTATCAGATAAGGAAAAAAACCGCACAATTTTGCACCATAAGCAGAACTTTTTTGGGGAAGGGAGGATAGGGTGACACCTACAACCCCAAAGACTAAACCTACTTTATTAATAAAGAACACTTAAACATAGATGGAAATTTACATACCACTTTACCAACACTGACAAAAATTAAAGAAGTGCTTTACTCTGAAAAGTTTACAGTCTAAATTCAGCAACACAAATGCATGAAGGTTAATCCTTCACACAAGCAAGAAGTGGCTGAGTGACAGGAAACAAGAGATTGCTTTAAATGGCAAAGCATAAAAAGAAGAGAGGCAAGAAGGGCAGAAACTGAACATTTTCTGTGGCTAAAAGCCATGTCAATCGGAACAAGGAACTAGAAAAGAGCCTAAAGTTAGCAGACTGGAATGAGGGACAATGGGGTGGGGGAAGGAGGTCATTTTGTGGGTATTCCACATAGAACGTATAAAGACCACGTGGGGTCATTCAACTCAGCACCCTACTCCTGGCAGTGGTAAGAGCCTACTCCTCAGAATAGGTGACAGTGGACACTATCTGTAGCCCACTCCCTTTGTACTCCCTCAGAATCCATAGCCACTGGATTAGGGGTGCCAAAGGGTACATGCCTGACTTTTCTCTTTCTATCTGTTTATGGACCTGTTGCTCATGAATCTGTTCAACCACCTTTGAACATCCTGATACTATCTGCCTCCACAACCTCCTGCAGAAGAGTTTCCAGAACCTCACTGCCTACTGGGTAGAAGGGCCTAATCTGTTCTAAAATGACCTTTTAACAGTTTCAGTGAGTATGCGTTTCCAGTATTACAGAACTTACTGAATAACAGCTTTTGCCATGCTTCTCTTCCAGTTGCTACAGAAGTAAAGCGTGCTCCTTTGGGAGATTCAGATCCACAGGGCCTTCAACAAAATTATTTGCAACTTCCTATCTTTAATATTAGTCTATTTGATTGAGATTGACTGAGTTACTTGTTTCTCTCTCCATTTTCTGCCCTCTTTCTCCATTTCTCTGCCTGCCTTTCTCTCCCTCTGCTCCTTTTCTTGCTATCACTTCCCCAGTTTTTTTTCCCACTCCTCACAACTCACTGATGTGCTTCTACGAGGACACGGCTCAAGAGTCACATGTGACTCAAGCAGCAGTTCAAGGAGGTCTGCAAAGATACAGTGGGGCACCTGTTACATATATTCTTCAAGGTATAGTACGTTATGCCTACTATAAAATCATATAAGTGAATCCACTTTATTATTAAATTAATATTTTATCTCCCAGGTGGGGGTGTAAAACAATCGCCACAGAAAAACTATTGTTGAAGCTTTTACGCTTTACTGCCTCAAAAATCTACTCATGCCCAAGAAGAGGGCGGCCCATGGATGGTCCTCCCCATCCATCAAGAGGAGGATGCCCTGTGTCTTCTGCTCCTTACAGCGCAAGGAGCAGAAAGCAGAGCTAAATTGCCGGAGCAGAAAAACATCAGTCTTGTCTCTACTTCCACCTTTGCTGCAACTGTTCCAGCAACCAGTTCAAAATTTCCTCAGCCATCCCGATGGGCCATCTCTCTCTGCTGTCCCTTATAGTCTCCGTTAACGCCTTGTACAATCTTGCTGCCTTGAGTGGTTTTACGTCCTTTCCTGCTTCTCCTCTGCAACTCATTCATCTCCCAGTCTTACCAATACCTGCAATATGATTAACCTCACAAGAGGAGTGAGAGGATGGAAAAATTGGAAAGATGCTATTCTAAAGAAAACATTAAGATTTCACTAGAGATTTAAACCCTGGGATGCAGCTGAAAGACAAGCAGCAGGGCAGCTGAAGGCCTGGCACTAGTTACATTCAAAACTTAGATCTCCTAGGTCACTCTTGTCACTACTGTACATCTCCTTGCCTGATTTCCTAGGTTACAAGGGTGCTGCTGAAATTCAAAGTAGGAAAGAAAGCATCATCACAACTTTAATGCAATGGAGAACTCAGTGAGATTCATGTTATTTTGAGACTTAGCATAGCTATTTAAAGCCTTCAGTCTTTTCTCTCTCCCACAGTCACCCAAGTGTAAGGAGGCATAAATACTTCTACCAGAAGTCAAAGCACTACAAAATACGATGAGAATCTCATATTAAGAATTACCCCATCAAAAAGAAAGCTAGACAATTCTTGTTGATAAGTAACTTATAAGGAAGACAAGGAGGACACCAACTATAAAGGCTTGCATGCATCACCTAATTCACCTCCTTTAAAAAGGTTACTAAGACATATAGAAAATACTGTGCAAATACAGTATTACAACAATTTGATCTGAAACTTCTGATAAAACGACCTTTCGTAATATACTACAGTACTGATCTAATTACTTTAAAACTGTATTATTACAACTGTGTACATTTTAGCAATCTTTCAAAACCATCTGCAGCAGCTAAACACTGCTTTAATGAAATAAATTGCTCTTTCTCCAACATTTATAGGCCACTTCTCAGAGCAGCTACACTTGTTCAGAATATAACACACTGAAACTTTCTAGAAGTTGTCCACTTGAAAACTGCAAACATATAACAATCCATAACAGTCGTCACCCAAATTAGCACCTTGAAATGTCAGCGAAGATATTCCAACTGCATCTAAAACCTTTGAGACAGTTACTCTGGCAGTTTTCCTTGTAGAACAATCATGGTCTCCAATAAATCCGAAAAAGTTCTTAGACCGTACCAAAAGCAGGTTTGTTTTTTTTTTTTCATCAATTCACCTATTGTGAAAAGACACTTTTGATTTCAGAATTAATTTTTAATGTTTGGGGATCCTTCCATTTCTGTGTGCAACTCCCTGCATGATGCTAGGGATCAAAAGAAAACACACCAAGACCCCTCTCCTGATTCCTCCCCGCAAGACACTGGAATTAGCACACTGGCCAAGATGTATTGCTCAGATACCCACAGCAGAAAAAGCATTAAATATTAGCAGTCCACCTGCTCCAGAAAGCTCCTCCCCATTCTGCCTTTACAATTCTCAGTACCAGTTCAAGATTCTCTGTGTTTCCAGCAAGTCCAGCAGCTCCAGAGGGAGAGATGAGCAATCTTTTTAAACAGTCATTTACACTGATACGAAGTACAAAATACATCTACTAACATGCTGATCTGATTTGGTTCACACTCACTTTTGACTCTAAAAGTTGAAGCTCCTGGAGGAATTGAGACCTAAATTCTACACTGATTCACAGAAACACAGAAGCAAAGAAATCTAACAGGAATCTACATCATTAATCGTACAGCCTCTTTAATCCAATTACTTTGTATTTTCTCTTAAAAAAATGAACTGCCAAAACTTGGCCTGGACCCAGTTCTCAAAACAGCTCAATTTCATCTTACCTGACCCGTATTTTCAGTTGTGAAATCATGGAAGAGACTGGAGGGAGTGAGGAGATTCAAACACCATATCTGCCCCGAGCTATAGTCTGCATGCCCCACTCTCCTTTTCTCCCCCAGCTTCCTTCCCCCAGAGTCCAGGCTAATAAAGAACACTGCAAATTGGATATTGAAGTTAAGCATACAGCTCCGCAACATCTCCTTGTAATGTCAATTAGCCCCTTACACACAGAAAATATGTATTAAATGCATGGCTGCAACCATACACTTTCCCCAAATGCCTTGGAATTTTAATCGCACGTTGCTGAAATCTGCAAATTGGCAAGAAAAACAAGAAAACCCCTCTGAATTCCTGAGTGCACAGCGCTTATTTTGACAGTTGTAGTTTATTTATAGTACTTGACAATACATGTTCTCTCCTTGGTTTTGTAATATAATGAAGAGAGTATTTAGACCTCCACTGTTAAGCCTCAGAGGGAAAAGTAAGTATAAATTTATTTCATTCAAATAAATGTACAGATTGGCGAGATTCCACTTATAATGACTAAATTGCATCACTAATTTAACTTAGTTTGAAGCACTTTGTTTTGTGGAGAAAGTATAGCCCTTAACTTTGAACGTGGTGTGTGAGTCTGCACAGGTGTGCAGTAATCTCTTAACCCATTCACATAAAATGATATCCTTTTTTTAGTACATTAAATGCTTCTGAAAAGGTGCTGCATGGAAGGCTGGTCTGTCACGCACAATTACAGAAGAGTGCAGGCAGAGGCTGCAAGTTTCACTATGCATAAACTCGCCGATAACATGAATCCACTGATGTACCAGTGCAGGTGAGCTCCGTTTCCATCCCCAGCACCACCTCCTCCAACAGCAGGACCAAAGCAAACATCTGCCAGATGCAATGTTACCAGCTCCCAAAACCAACCCATTCTTTGGAAACCACAAGGCTCTCAGTCACTGGCAACCTGCTCTTGTTGAAATCCTCAAACATGAACCCATCCTCCTCAAACCCCTAGACAAGCCAGTTATCCATGGATAATTTTGTCTTCATATAAAAAGGCAAGATAGATTCAACCCCTGAAGTATGAACAGCGCACATACAATGTTTCCCATTTATGTCTATGAAGTATCATACCCATAAAACGTATATTTCTTAACACAAAGCCAGACATACAACCTGCTGCTATACACGTATCCAGTATAAAAATCTAGACAAGCAGTGCTGGAATACAACTGAAAAACCAAACAAGACTGAGCAACCAAGAGGAAATATAAAAATTTGTCAGATAAAACATATATGCAGCATCATAAACACAGTTGCACGGTGCCCTCCAAGGGCAACAAAACTTAAGAGTCAAATAATAAAATTAAGTGGTATACAAGGGAGTGTGCACAGAAGGGATTTCAATCCTCTTTGTTCTGAGCCATGATACAATTTCACAGCCGCTCTCAAGATTCATCGTTTCCATGTTTGGCATGCAAGAGCACAGAATGCAGTTCATTTGGGAATTACTGAGCCAGGATGTACCAAACAAAATCTACCACAGCATCAGCCAGCTTCTGCCTCAGCGTCCGAACAGCCTGGCCATCAAAACATTTCTGACAGTTAAAATAAAAACAGAAGTAGCTTCAGAAAAGTTAATTCCTGTATTATATTAACTAATCGATCCTCAGCAAAGAAACTGCTCCTGTGCAGTCTTTGTTTGAGTACATCGGGCAGAGGACTTTGCCTGCAGGAGCTGCTACCTCTACATACTTAAATTCACCCAGTGTAGAAATGTATTATTTTTATGGTTTGCAAGCTAGACCATACACAGCTGCAGAGGATCTCTAAATTAGTTAACACACCATTTCAAAAGGAAGAGTTATTTCTCCAGGGATCATGTGCCAAACAAAGCGAGGAGGGAATGCTGAACCACTGGTAGTTTATATGACAAAAGATATTTTTCAACTACACATAGCACTAATTATGAAGGTCCTTCCTATCCTACATCTGGAAACTTCTCACAGAAAACACATTTTCAACACAACACAAGAGGAAATAGAAAAAAAGAGTTCTAAAACCACTAACTTAAGCTGATAATGCCACCTTCATTACAGATGATACTAATTTTTTATTTATACAAGGAAGCAAAAGCTGGCATTTGTGTCATTCCTGATCTAATAATTTGACTGTGCATATTAAGAAAAATATTATAAACATTAGACATTGTTAGTCAGAAAATGTAAGACCAGAAAGTTTATGCTAGAATATAGTTGTGTTCAGGAAGGGCTATTTCACACATGATAATAACAAAAACAACATTAGAGTTTAACAGTGACAATCCATCCTTAGATAATATACTAGATTTAAAAGCAAAAGCACTTAAAGAATTATTGGAGTTGAAAGTATTGAAAAAATACATTTGCAAAAAATTACAAGCACCATAAAAAACAAATGTAAGCAAGACAGATGCCAGACCTGCATGGCATGTAGATGAAATATATTAATTATAATATGAAGCTGTTGAGTTCAAAACTGCCTTTGAGCCACACATTTTATGCAGACTTCTCTCAAGCCAAGAAATCTTAATTCCACATTGCAAAGTTTTGAAAACTATTAATACTCCATACGTTATAATGGAGAGCACTTCTCCCCACCATATTTACTGAGACACATATTTATTAAGTGCTGACAGTTAACTTTCACGAGACTCTCAAGGAGATCTGGTCCTTATTCTGCGAATTTACAAAAACTGGGTTGAAGGCGCCAAGAAACACAACTGTATTTTATTATTATTTAAATAATGAATTTGTGATAGCATTTTACTCTGAAACAATGGTAAGCCCTGCAGGCAAATGCCTCCTTCAGCAAAGGTTTGAAAATTATTTTTGTTTAAATAACAGCTGGTCTTGCCTATATGGACTTAAATGAGCCATGGGGAGACAAACTTGTTTCAGTTTGGCTAAGATAGATTTAAAAACATTAATTCTAGTTAACATCCATTTTGGTCCCTCCACACAGATGGGAAAAATAACGTTACATTACCATGCTTACATACAGTCAATACCAGACACCCAATAAAGCACAAATTCAAAGCCCTGCTCATAATGTAACTGATGCACGTGGTTCTAGCAGAACAGCTCAGCTGCAAGTTAGCTTGAAACAAAGGAGATTGACATTCATTTCTCCACTTTGCCAGAGACTTTCTGCATGACCTTTGGCAAGTCACTTGATTTTGTGTGCTGTAACTTCCCATCCCTAATAATGGGGAAAACCACTTGTTCCATAACCTCACATCAGTAAGTAGATTTACCTGATGCTTAGATAGAGGTTGAATAAATGACACAAAGTGAATAAAGAATACTTAAAGCTTTAATTAACTTCTCTTAAGGCTTTTGACACTTCATCAGAGAGACAGAAGGAAAGCTTTTGCACAATACTCACAAGTGTTACCAGCAAACAAAAGTCAGGACTACCTATATAGCAAGATGGGACCTTATTCTGAGATCTGCAGATCGAAAGCAAAGGCAAGACACCTCCTCTGTCACCAACATACACAAAAGACCAAAAGTAAGAAGTTCCTAGTAACCTTCTCTGAGTTCTAAAACAATAGTTAAATTCTCTGATATAAAATAAAGTAGGAGAAGAGATCACCAGATACACTCTTAAAAGATTTAAAACACTTTAGGTCCAAACAGTCATTCTCCAATTCATATTAACCACTAACCACCTTTTGAACTTGAAAGCCACATTTAACTTTCATAACTCAGTATTAATATCGAGAGGCAAATCATCTTCCAGAAATTAAAGACCTCCAGAGCACTGGCCTACTGACAACGATGAAGAGGACTAAAATCCATTCAGAAGTAGCTGCCAAGCATACATTACACTAGGACACTTATGAGGACAGCATTATTCCCATCAGGAACCCACAAATTTGCAACACATATTAAATACATCTTTTTAGAAAATGTTTTCAAGTCCAAAAATCTACGTTTTGAATGCAGGCCAAACAGAGCCTGCGTTTCCACACACATATTCTGCACCTCTGCACAACTAACTGCACTAGCCTGTGAAATCTAAAATCACAGCCTGAGGAAGGACACAGAAGGACAAAGGGACTATGAGAAATGACGCAGTCAATGAGAGACAAGCCCAGGTAAGCTTTTGGGGGACACACGCAAGCTATGGAAAAACCAGAAGCAAGGAAAGTACTGAGGAGAGAGGAAGTTCTGAAATAAACTTCCCCTCATATTACCCACATATGTGTAAAAACTACACAGCTACTCAATCACAGGGTGTTGAGTGTGCTTGGAGTTCGGGTGCTTTGGTTTTTGTTTTTCAAACAGATGATCTATGGGTTATACATATGAAAATACAGTCACTGCAAGCTACAAAAATAAAAATGAAACATTTGTTTTTAAGCTATTTTGTTTGAAATGTCAAATGGTTGTCACTATTTGTAATTGCATCTTGTACGCTGTGTTTCATAAGAAGAAAAATACCTCATATAAGATGTGGTAAAACTAAGCTCTTACTAAAATTCATTCACAACCTGAACCTTTGTCTTTCAATATGCAGAGCTGCTCTGGGATGTGCTAAGTATCTTGAACTCCCCTTACTGCAATAAGACTGAAAGAATAACAGTATTTTGCAGTGAGGCCAAAAATTAAAGCACAGCCAACCATGAACTTCTATCAAACACCGAGCACAGAACAGGGGAAAACACAAACATGGTCCTAAGGGGTGTAAGAACAGATGTCCAGAAAAAAAAAAAAATATTATGATGTTTCCAACATAACACAGATACAGATTCGGACGAACGTTTTCAAATGCGACTTGAGGCTTTGGCAACCCCTAAAATTGACAGCACAACAGGTAGTATGTGGCGTCATACATAATGCCCTGAGTATGTAAGTTTTAAGGTTAAACGTGCAGGAGAGAGTGAGATGTCTCAAAGGAGAGGACTGGCCTCTCCTCCAGTGACACCTGAAAAAATCTGTAGAGACACAAAAGCAGCAGAGATAAGAGGGGCAGGAGGTCAGAGGAAAGTTTAGAATAAGCAAAGTCATAAAGGCAGGAAATTGCAACAAAGTTCTCAAACTATATATTTAATACCTCCTTCACAGCACACCAGTAACGTTCATATGAAAGGAAAAAATATAAAGAAAAGCAGTGACACTCTTCGCAGGCTTCCCAAGAAAAAATTTTGGCAACCTTGAACATCATGCAGCAACCAGAGTCTCTTGTTTAATCTCCTCTCAGTCATAAATTGACTATTTCTATTTCTTTTTTTCACAAGAGGTGAACTTTCCCCATAACTGCAATAGCCGAAACTCATCTCACTGTTGTGGCAATAGGCACCTGCCTACCTTTTTACAAATCAGCTGCTACAGAAGCAAACTCCCAGTGCTTGACTGCACAACCGGAGCCTTGTTAGCCATAAGCAGAGCTGTTCTCCTTTGCTCTCAGCACCGTCTTTACAGAAGTAGGATGACTTCACCCCAAAATGAGCAATAACAAAACTCCTTTGGTCACACACACACACAACAAACCCCTCCACTCACGTTTTCCTACCTATCAACATATTAAAAGGCAGTAACAGCTACACCAGTTTCACGCATTACTTGCAAGAGTTGCCAGCCTTCACTGTCACTCATTTGAAAGTCAAAAGGAATGCAGAATACTTGTAACTCCAGTATGGATGAAGATTAATCATCACTACTTGTACTACAAACTAATTTTTACCATTAGAAATATTTGTAAAGGCTGAAATAACACAAACTTACTATGTGGGCCTTGAAATGCATTATCCTCAATGGTCTATGTAATTAAAAAAGAAAAACCAAAACTATACTGTATTTTGACAAGTAGTCTGCTAGTTCATCTTTACCTGTGAATGAATTCAATCGAAACAAGGACAAATTAGGGTTCTAATATTATTCACACAAACCTTCAGAAGAAACTCGCAATTTAACACGCTCATATACTATCACAACTTTTGGATAGATGTGCAAAGTTCAGTCTGAAGTCCCAGCACCTTGACCATCCAGACTCAGTTATCTAGAGAGCAAGTAACAGTGCCTGAGACGTGCTTCTGTGTTTCCTTCTCAGGAAAATCAGGTTAAGATGGAAGGAAGAGGGAAAAGCACGTGGACTTCATCCTGACATAGAGCTGGGATGCACACAGGACAGACATCTCCAGCCCAAGAACTGGAAATTTTGTAATATTCAGGTAAGTCATTACTGTCCCTAAAACAACATTGTCACAGTTAAAGATTTCAGAGCTTACTGGCTACCATCCCAACAGCACAAAAATCTTCTCACTATCAGACTAGATGTCACTTATCACATTCAATCCCTCCTTTAAATAATTTTGATCCTTGGGACTGGTACTGAAAGGGTGGCTCCAGACCTGTCAGGCTAACTCTTGTGCTAATGCCTCCCCACAGACTAACAGTGGCAAAAAACTTCAATAAAAAGGTTCATGTACATTTGTGGGTGGAAACTCAATACTAAAAAGACCAATTTAAACAGTTATTTATAAACATAGTTTTCTCTGATTTCTGCTATTACCAACATCAAAAGACATCAAACCTCAGCTACAGCAAGAGCATGGGAACAGAGTTACACTTTGGCAACTATCGCGAACAGACCAGACCGAAAGCCTCTTTCCTCTTGGATGAGCAAGTATAACCAAAGATGTTACACTACTACTGTCTCCTCTCCACATGCAAAAGAGGCTCAGGGACACCATGCAATGAAACAGATCAACCTTCTAGATGTTTGAAAAAAACAAGTTTCTAAAACATACTTAAAAACAAGCTGCTTATAAAGGGCAAAAGAACATCCCTGCGTTCTGTTTCATCAGCTAAGATGGATGTTCCAGTGGGGCACCCACTAAGCGACGAATTCACACTTCTCTTCCACTGTCAGCTGCTGTTCACAACAGAACTCTGAGCTAAAAACCTCATAGCATTCTACTATTCTCTGCTCCCTTGGCAGGACTCTTATTTATATAAGATTAGTGCAGTCAGGCATTAGATTTATAAACCAAAACCAAACAAGAAGAAAGTTTTCACACTCTTCTTTATAGACCAGTTTCTGAAACGTACACACACAAAACAGTGTAACATATTGAAAGGCAATTGTTAAAAAAAACAAAACAACTAGAAAACTGGTCAAAACACATACAATCTCTGGAGGTACCCCACCTGGAAACTGTTTAAAGTCATGCAAGCATTCAGGAAAGTACTGCTGGCCACCTAAACAGCTGCTCCTCTGCTCCATCCACAGCCTCTGAGGGTAGTTACAACACAGAGGCATACTTCAGCCCCTCACCTTCCCCCACCCTCCTCAGGTAAGGAATTGACACCAACCTGCAGTTGGGAGGTGGATCTAAGGTGATGTCAGCCAATTCCTTCTGAATCCTGTGGCAATAAAGCAAGAAGGAACAAAGGTAAGTCACTGTGTGGGATAGCAGTTAACACATTCACCTTGCAGACATACTGTCACTGTGAGCCTGCCACAGTACATCACAGAGAGGCACTCTGAGCTGCAGCCTCCCCAGTCCAAACCCCCTAAGCAGGACACGTGCCCTGCCCTGTTACAGAGACAGGCAGAAAAGCAGACAGGCATCGTGCACTGAACCCAGACAGGTGCACTGCTCTACGCTCCCACCAAGATGCCAACCACACAGTGAAATAGACTGTCCGCTTTGCTCTGCCAACCAGCCTGTAAATGAGGAGAAACCTCTGCAAATGTGATGCACTAAGAGGAAACTGCAGTCTGAAAAGGAATTTTGTCTTACGGGATTGAGAGAAACAGTCATTGCCAAATTGGCTCCCTCCTCTCTCCCCCAGATTCTCATCACCATCCTGAGAAAAAAAAAACCACAGCCCTGAGGGAGTCAATAACTGCGCCATTCTCAAGGACACTTTAAGGAAGGTGAATATCTATTTCCGAGGCTCCTGCACATTCCTACCACCTTCAATTCCCCCTTCTCTTCATCCTTGAGAGCCACACAACATCCCCATGTCCCTTCCCTAGGACTCCAGACGCTCCCTCTCTCCACCGTGCTCAGCCAACACCCTGTCCTCCCGGCCCAGACTATTCTGGGCTTACGCTGCTTTTGCCACAAAACGCCCAACCAGCTATCATCCTCTTCCCTGGAGTCCCATTACTGTCACTCAGGCTTCCCTTCCAGATTTCCCCACCCAGCACTCAGCCTGCCTCCCTTCTCCTTTAAACTCAGCCAGCATCTCCTGCCACTTGTAATACACAAGAACTACAGCCTTTCCACAGGAGGCAGTTTAAAACCTTCTCCTTAAAAGAGTGAAGGGCACAACACGTAACCACTGCTTGCCGCTATCTGTGTCCGTTTACCATGGAAACCTGCTGAGTGGAGACCTGGAATAACCAAACTGCCTAAATGCTACAAAGCTACAGAGAACTTAGTTGCTTCGACAGGGCATTTGCATAAAACCCCAGTCACTTTTGACACCTACTGATACAACCTCTCTGCTGCTTGGCAAAGCTGTTCAGTGAGATGGTTTATTATTCTTACTGAAGTACTGCAAGTTTGCTTGAAAACTTCCATTTGTCAGCCTAGCTCCCTGGAGCAGGATGGTGCTGAATTCAGGTGACACACAGAGTAAGTAAGAAAAGGTAACAATTCTTTTTTTTTTTTAAATAAGTAGCTCCAAGAGTCTGTCCAAGTGAAGAAAACTGACTGACATAGCTGTTCTGGAATTACTATTCTGTGCAGGTGTCTCTCCCTACACATTATTCTGGAATAAAAATTACTTTCTTCTCAAAAAAAGCCCAAACCCACGTTGTACTGTGAGCAAAGATTATTTTAGAGCAGAATGTCCACAAGTGGACCTGCTGTGGATTACCTATTCCAGTCAGCATCCAACCATACATAGAAAATTCAATATAGATGATGAGCAGACAAAAATAACAGTAATGTATTTGTTGGTAAAGATCTGGGGCTATATTACACCCCTTGCACTGGAGTGCACTCCCCCAACATAAGCAAACTCAAAACTTCACAAACATTAATTAACGTCCAAATCAGTCCTGGAAAGAAAAAAAGACACTCTAGACTCCAACCCACAAGAGAGGGAAATGGGTGTTGAAATGCAATGCCTTACTTGGGACCACATAGGTTCCAGTAGCAGAGAAAAAAAATTAGGTCTAAATGCCAATCCTACACCATTCCCATAATGAATGCTAGTAAGGAAAAAGGAAAAGACAGCAGAAATAACTGAGGGTTAGAAAAACAGCCCAGAAGAAGAAAAGCCAGAAAAATATTTGGGATAAGCAGGAAGAGGGACCATAGAGCAGCGAAGTTGGGCAGATGCTGCAGCAAGACACTAAAAAAAGTGAGACAATAGCAGCTTCATGTGGAAAGGTTGAGCACAAGGGCTAGAGATGAGGAATGGATGCAGCAGGGGAATGGAGCAAAATAGAACGAGGAAGAAGGGAAGATGCAACGAATCAGTGAGAAAACTGACTGCAGCCTCACCTCTTGGCACTGGTAGATAGCAGTTTAGAGTTTTTACTCATGCTGACTTTGCTTTCCTTCTTCTTAGGCGTGCTTGCCTCTTTCTCTGTCTGTTGGTTGGAGGATGAAGATGAGGAGGAGCTGGTGCTGGCCCTCGAATCGTCATCCGACATATCGACCCCCCCACCACACACCCCAACCTGGAGAGGAGACACCATGGGGCGTGGGGAACAAACAGTGAACACAAACACACACAGAGAAAGGCTGCTGACAATCTCGCTCTGTGTTTGGGTCATGCTCCTTTTAAAGGATCCTCGTGTCTCCCTCTCCTCTCTAGGCCCTACAGCCATAGCAGGAGGAGCAGTAGCTTCCCCTGCACTAGTAACACCGAGGAGCAGGGGGAAAGAGACTTTAAAAGCTTCCTCTCAGAAAGCAAGTGCGAAATGAGAGGAGACTGGAACGAGGATGACTGCAAGGATCAGGGAAGCTCAAAGCAATTCTTTCTAATCTCCCCCAAACTGCACACACAAGAAGAGCCATCACCACCCACCACTGTCGAGCCTAGGGGTGTAGGAGATAAAAATGGAACAGCTCCGGTCCCTTGGGTTCCCGGGAGGCACGTGGGGGAGGCAGGAAGGGATGGGGCTGGGGGGGGTGACCGTCGGCAGTTCTAAAATGGAAGTGGGGCATCACTGGCAACACAGGGAAGACCCTGGCAGATGCGTGACCTGTGGTGGGGAAACCCCTGCCTGCTAGATAACCCCTGTCTGTGCGATCGGGTGTTGGAAGCCGTGAGGGGAGACGGGGAGGAAGGGAGCAAACCAAGGGGAAGGGCTAAGCAGGGAGTGGGGTGCACTGGTGGGACTCACCGAGGCCCACTGCACCGAGGGGCATATGCCAGCCGAGGGGGAAAGGAGCAGCGGGGGGGCGT
>VZTE01001494.1:4454969-4465249 GCA_013397775.1 Eulacestoma nigropectus
AAGCAGGTGGCTGGGAGAGGGGCAGCTCCAGGGGCTGCTTTTTTAAGGCTCAGAGGGGGGTATTAGGTTCGGCGCGGGGGCTGCTTGCTTTCCTCCTATTCTCACAACTGTTTCAACCCCAAAGCTTCTCCCTTGCCTCACCTGCTTTGTCCCTCCGGCAGCAGCAGCAACTTCTCACCTGTCTCAGTTTGAAAGCAATAAGGGGAAAAAAGAAAAAGGAAAAAAAAAAAAAAGAGCCTAGCCCAAAGCCCACTCGCCCCCACCAATCTAGGCAAAAGGAATCCCCGGCAGCTTTCCCGTCTCTCACCTGTTTCAGCCCTAAAGCAGCAGTTGTGTCCTCCCTTCCCTCCCCCGGCTCAGCCCTGAACCAGCAGCAGGAGCAGTCGCTTCCCACTCGCCCTCGCCCGGAGTTCAGGATTCCATTGTCCCCCACACTGCATTTGGTGACATCACTGACACACAAAGAAGGGGCACTTCGTGATGTCATCAACGCATGCTGGGAGAGAAAACAAAATTCTGGGCTTGGCAGCGACAGCACTAACACACAGACACACACAAACACACACACAGACCCTTCAATTTTCCAAAGGTAAAAGTATTAGGGATTTTTTTTCCCCCCAGTCCCCTGATGGGGAGCCCGTCTGCGGGAAAAGGCGTGTTGTAATCGCGAGGCGATTTACTCGTTTCTCCGAAACCGCTGCTGTCCATCTCTCGCTCCCTGACCACCCCACGGAGAAAAATGATTTGGCTGGAGCGACCCACCACCCCCGGCCCAGGCGCGGGGAGCAGCCCCGGTGGGCAGCTGCGGCTCTTCCTGGAGGCGCCGGACCCACTCGTGAATGGACAATGGGGACCAGCATTCCCACCGACCTCACCCGGGGCATATTTGGCTCGGTGCCGCCAGTTTCCACAGCCTATCGAGGGATCGCCTATCGAGTTACTTGGTGTCTTCAGCGGCCGAAAATACACTGGACTGCCACCACCACGCACCGCGATAATGGATCGGAGTTTGTATGTCACCCTTTCTCCCACGGGAGGACCTCGAGGTGATCCGCAGGCACACAGGACTGCTGGCTCGACACGGCGCTGTTACGACATGAGCCTTGGGAGTCCCGAGGGGTCAATTACAAAACCGAAGCCGCAGGAGCGACGGGGGACGGGGGCGGGGGGACATCCCGAGGCTGGACATCTCCGCCTCGCAGCGANCCGCGGGGGGGGGCGGGGGCAGCCGAGGCTGGCTCCTCCTGAAGCCTGGGCTTCCCATCTGACGCTGCCAGGCGCTGCCCGTCCCCGGGCTGCGAACAGGGCCTCAGCGGCGGGGGCGGGTCCGGCCGGGGGAAGCCTTCCCCACTCCCCGCGGCGAGCGGCCGTGCCCCGCTGCTGCCTTCGGGCTCCCGAGGGACCCGGCTCCCTGCCCGCCGGTGGCACCGGTGTTGTGAAGCTGGCCCCCGGGAGGAGCCTGCCCCTTAGCAAGGGCGGAGGCTTGAGTGGGGGTGAAAACCTTCAGGCTGGGGTCGGGTAGTGGGTGCCCGTGGCTTGTTTTGGGGTCGGCTGTCAGCCGGGCTGCCTGGGGATGCTGAGCCCTTCCTCCGTGGGACAGCAGCTTCACACTTTGTGACTCAACACAAGGATCTGGTCATGGCACTGATCTTTCAACATTTATATCCTATAATCTTTGAGCCAGAGGTACCCCTAGAGTGGACATCCTTGCAGGGACAGTCTTTTCCTCTGTCACCCTCTCCTCTGCTTCCTTGGACGTCTGCATCTGCTGCTTTTCTCCTCCCTCACCCATTTTTTGCACACATCTCAGCAGCACCTCATTTCCGCTGGACCAATCCCTAATCTACCTACACTTCCCAAACTTGCTGCCTATTCTCCTGTTTGAGCCGTGCAGTGTGCTAGATATGTACACCCCAGTGACACTGCGAGTGTCACTCTGACAACAGAAGGAATTCCACTGCACTGTCGCGCTTAAATGGTCTTTGTGTGTGGGTTTTGATTTTGGGGCTTTTTTTTCCTAAACCCTCCTCTTCAGTCTTTATTACCTGTGGTACCACGTATTAGGCCTCAGTGAAGTGTCTTCCAAAAGCAATTTGCTAGTAGAGATAACCTGTCCAGTTTGACCTATGGGAATGACGCTTGGGAAGCTATCGTCATCCTACCTTCTAGTAACTGTGGAGCTGTCGCATCTCCACCATTGACCATGGCCCTGAAGACACATAATAAATGTCATGAAAACTGGTATTTAGATAAAGATGGGTGATCTGATTACTTCATGCCCCTCACTGATGGAACGAGATCAGAATTCAGCTGCTGAAAACTGCGATGAGCCCCTCTGTCAGCATTTTCCTAACTGACCCAGGGGGTTGTGGAGGATGGGGCTGGCAGTATGGTGCTATGTGTCAGGTGACAAATGCAAAAGGTGTGAGGACACAGAGCAAGGTGATCAGGCTTAACAAATTTCACTGCTTATATGGAATAGCTCTTTTAAAACAGAAAATATTCATTTTCACCACAAAAAAAAAAAACAAAAAAAAAAAACTCCAGCCCTTTCCTATCGTCACAGGAAACCTTCAGCAAAGTCAAGTGAGACAACTGATATTAATAATGAAAGCCATCCACTTCTGTAATAAGGGGCAGGGAAAATGTAGCGATTGCTACCAAATCACACAGGCACTTTTGCTATATTATGTTAATAATCTTGGTAGGGGGTTATCTGTAGATTAACCTTTTCTGTAGCACACAGTCCTTGGTAACCCTGTTCAAAGTAATAATATGATAACCAGCAGCAGCGGTTATTTACTTTGAAGCCTGCCCAAAAATGCTTTTGCTGAAAGCACCTACGAATGTCAGCGCTTGAACAGCTGTTACAGTGGCAACTCCCATTTTATGACACCTCCTAGGTCATGACTAGGATCAGCAATGGGCTGTTCTCCTGTGCTAGCCATGCCATACCCAGAGCACTGGAGAGGGAGCCAAGAGGCCAACTTCCGTGCCCAGAAATGTTTTTGCAGCTTGCCTTGCTTCCATGCTTGGCCTCTCAGCTCTGCACAGACACAGAAAAATGGGAAGAGAGTGTAGTACATGATTCTTTTTCCAGCAAAAAGAAGAACAACCTCCTCCAATCAATCTTGTCCCATCTTGGGAATTTTGACAAAACATCACTGATCTGCTTCTATTTCTTTCCTGTAGAGTGCATGCACTTTATTGGGTGAGCTTTCCTTCTTATCAGTGCTTCCTCTTCCTGTCTCCTTAGTTTTAGGGTTTTTTATTTTCTTAGCCAAGTTTTGCAAAGAACTTGCAGAGGGAAAACTGACCAGATTATTAATTTTCCCTGTGCTCCAAGCTTTTTTAATCGATGGTACTAGTTCTGTGTCGCAACTGAATAGGATTAGTCACTTTTCCCTCTGGATTGAGTTTGGAGGAGGCTGCAAAGATAGATGACTGGAATCGAGTTGCCTTTGGGGCTTTGAGCTTAATTCACAACAGAAGGTAGCCAGTTCAAATCGCTCTGAGTCTTCTGCTAAGGGAAGGTGACTTGGATTAGTCCTTTTGTACCCTCTCAGTTCCAAATACATTTTCAGCATTATTTCTGACTGGTCTGTTTGGGTCTGAGCCAAATCCCCTTATATTTCCAGCAATTCCAGTGAGTTTTGCGTCAGACCTTTTGTGGGGAGCAGAAAGAAATGATCATCTGTTTGGCTCCCCTAATGTCAGCTTGCCGGTAATGTCACGCTTCCAAGTGACAGCGGCAAAGCGAGAAACATGCTGATACCCCACACAGTCCTGTGATGACACACTTTGTCCTTTCTGTGTGACCTTGTGATACAAGGTGAGGTGGCAAGGAAAAGTTACAATAAGCTCAGGACTTACGATACAACTATTTGAATAAAGCTAGACAGAAACTCTTCCGAAAGAGGAAGGAACTTCATTCAAATGAGACAAAATGTAATAGAGAAAACACGAGTGGCTTATTTGTTTGACGTAAGGTAGTGAATTTACCCATTGGTTTCCCGCTCACAACTATCTTGCCATAACTTAATAATGCTGTCCAACTTCCCTTGCTGTAATTTTCTCACACAATACAGCTCTTAGTCCTTAGAATTATATCTTTTTCAGTTCCTTACAGAAGAGTGAAAGGGTCCACAAGCAGAAAAAGACTGTTTTCCTCTCCTTTTATTGCAGTACAAAGGAGGACTTAGTTGTGAAGGAAAAGTTTAGGTCTCATTGTCAGACTCTTGCTATTTACCACTTGGTTTTGGTTCTGTTTGAGATCAGTCCTGGGACCTGAAGGCCTTGCTGGGAGACTGTCAGTGTGGACAGAAATACCTGAGATCTGTTACATGTTTTTACCTTGTTAAAGTCCTGGCTGAACCCCTATAGACGTGGAGAGCAGCTAGCAATTAATTCCAAAAGTTTAAGCAGAGAAGTATAGCTTCTGCCTCTACTGTGCTTCTTTTGTGCATCTCCTGGTATATGGTCTGGTTTGTTTTGGTAATTGAAAAACTGGAAATGCTTAGATCAATTCAATTTCACAACATCATAAGAAGTTCCACGAGATGTATTTCCAGAGGCTTCTGCCTCACTTCAGGTGATGAGATTGAGTCTTAAAATTGCTTTACCTTGAAGATACAATGATTCACCGCTTTCTCAGTTTGCCCAATCTATAGCTATTACTTAGCAATCAAGACTGAGAGATATATGGTGCTTCCCTTGTCTGTGTCTCTAGCATTGACTCCATATTTCTGATCTTCTTTTTCCATCCTGTAAAAAAGAGGATGATGTTTATCTGGAATTAAACTGAAAGTATAAATAGAGGTGCACATTCAGACTTCACCCATAGCAACTCATTAGACTTTTTTGTCACTTCCTTTTTTGTGCCTGATGGATTGATCTCCTTTTCTGCAGAATGCTGCCTCTCTGTGCTTCCAGTGGCCTCTGTGCTTCCTTTGGGCTTTGCAGTAGCAAAATTCTTCATAGAATCATAGAATGGTTTAGTTGGAAGGGGCCTTAAAGATCGTCTAGTTCCAACTCCCCTGCCATGGGCAGGGACACCTTCCACTAAACCAGGTTTCTCAGAGCCCCATCTAGGTTCCCTGGATTGCTATATTCCAGACTCTTTGACTTTTTCTCTTCTGGCAGTGCATGCTCCCCTAGTTCAGATGTCTTCCCTGTTTCTGCCTATTTTTCAGTTTACAGGAACTCTTGCTTTATTGATCATCATCAGCTTTCCATTTCTACTTACCACTTTTCCTTGGCAGCAGTACTCAGGTTCTGAAGAGACTCAGATAGTGGAGGGATTATACTAGACTAAGCAGTAGATGGACTATCATCGAATAGTACTGCCATGGGAAAGATCCCAGGGTGATGGCATTCCTGTTGTCAAGAGCTCTGGAAGAGATGAAAGATGTGGGCCAACATGACCCAGACAAATGGACTCCTGAAAATGATGGGTCAACCTGCAGCAAATGCACTGCTTTCACCTCTCTTCTTTTGCTAGCATGCAGGAAAGTAAAACTTGACATTTAAACTTGTGTTTGCTTTTTATTTGTCACCAGTAAGTGGCCAATGGCAATGTCCACTGCTGGAGCAAATCCGTAGCTGAAGTATGGTTAGGTTATTACATGCCTATGCTGACATAACACCAGGTGTAGCCCAGTAAAAGCCAGTATAAAAGACTGGTTTGCCAGCACAGAGTGTACCTCCTGACGTTGCATTTTGTCTGTTCAACTGTATCGCCTGCACAGCTATCCAAGAGATCTTTTTCTGGTGTATGCTTAACCTCGGAGTGTCTCTGTCTTGAAACAAAATAGTCAGATAGGAGAACTTCTGTGGATAGCTTATTAATAGTGTATGCTCACAGTTTATGCCTCTGCCTTTGTTTTTATCACTTTGATAATATCAGAAGAAAAAGGACAATATTTATCATCTGGTCACTAGGATGTTACAGATTGACCATGGAATACATACCTTGGAAAATCACTCAATGTGGAGATGCAGATCTGCAATAAGACATATAAAATATCAGTCAATTGTACTGAATGGGCTGTTTAAAAACTCAGTAATAAGTGGACAAAGTAATTTTCCCAGTATTTGAGATAAAAGGGTTTCTCACCTTATAAATAATATTTAGACGTACAGTCCTTTCTTTTTGCACTTTCAAATATTTCTCAGTGTCACAGTAAGTGAATCTCTGGCTCAGATGGGTTAGTACAAGAAATTCTGCTTTGCTTGCTCATATGCTGAATTGGTAATATTTTAGTTTATTCTTTCTATTAAAAAATGAGAGATTTCCCATCTGCTCCAATTCTGTGGATTTCTAAATCCGTGTGAGGAAAAAATCTACATGTCCTAACTTCTTAGAAAATGTATTTAGTGAGGATTTCAATTGAGTCTTTCAACCTCTGCCTCCTCATCTAACAAAGGTTCTTCTCAACAGAGAAGGATCAGGAGAGGTGTTCAGGGCTCAGTAATTTCACTCTGTGGCTTGACTACAGTTCAAGACTTCAATGGTCTTCAACTGCAATTTTTCTCCCTAGGCCTTCTTATTATTAGAGCCCTTCAAAAGGAAGCAATGGAATCACTCAGACTTTTACAGATCCCTGATGCTGCATTCTTGGGAAACCGGTGTATTGCAATTTTTTCTTCTCTTTTTGTCTGACCACTACATGAAAGCAAAGAATAGAACATGCATCTGATTGTTAACCAGTACTTATATTTAACACCTGAATCATATAGTTTTTCATCTTTATTGAGTGATAAAGTATTCTTCATTTCCCATGTAAATAATTAAAACAAAAAGGTGTAGGTTATTAAAAACTCCAGCATTAGAGGACCCTTATTTTCAAGACTTCTTGAACATTATTGTCTATTTCTTTTCTTCCTGATGTAGGCCATGGTAAGTCTTAGATTATGCCAAAGGTTGTACAAGTGTTCACAGCATGGACTAAAACTTCACACGTAACACTTTTTCATTATCCCTTCTCACATTCATGGTCACAAATGTTCCATGTAGCATATTCAGCAATTGCTGACATGGAAGTATAAGCTTAGGAAACCTAAACATTTCTGAGTACCTGTAAAAGACTTTTTTTTTGTTGTTAAATAACCTTGTGTTGTTTTGTTCTGTTCCCATACCATCATAAAAGGTGTCTTTGAAATGTTACTTCTTGCTAAGCTAAAGAACATCATGTCTATGGCCTGAAGGGCAGCTAGATATTTCAGACTTTATCCACACAGACACGTTTCACCCTTCACATCAATACAACCATACAGATACAGTTAAACAAGCATAACCCTACCTGTGAACTCCTGTCCCACCATTAAAATGCTGTCTCCACTTCAATTAATAGCCTTTCCAGAGCAATGTAAGTCAAAATTGGAAAAAGGCTCACTTCTAGAGTGTTCACACAAGGTACTGTATCAGTATAATTATATAACATAATATAGTATAATAACCTCTTTGTTTGCACAGACATGCTTTGGGAAACTTTATCCATGGTGTAATGAAGTTTCTTTGCCAATCTCTTCATTCAACATTTCTGTTAGAACTGGAACAGGAGGAGCTTCCTTTTGTGCTGTGTTTGCAACTCTTTCTCAAAGAATTCATTGCAGCTTTTCTACACCTTTGACTTTTTCTTTGCTTTCCCTCTCCCAATTGCATGAAGCTCTGTCTTTCTCCATATTTGTATGACCATGATTCTGTGATTGTTTTTTACCTTTTCCATTTCTTCTTCCTTTTCTCTGTCTTTACTTAACTCTCTGCAAGTGATTCCCTGAATTTTGGCCAGTATGTCCAGTCAGCCAAATTTTTTCTTCCATCTTCTCCAAGCATCCAAAATGGTCACTTAGTTCCTTTCCCCCATTCCTTCCCTAGTAAATGCCGCTACACGAGGTCCTTCTCCATACTTCCTGTTTCTTCCAGGCTTCCAGGCTGCTCCTTGAAGTACCTTGCAACTGTCCATGGAAACAGCTTTCTCTCAATGGATCAGTAACACAGCAAATGCTCTACAGCCTCACAGGTCCATGGAGGCCTATGGTTTGAGAACCACTACCTATTGCATCAGTTGGTGGGATAAAAATAGGAGCCCTTTGGACATGAACCTTTTATTCCTACAGCATAACTGGGCTTTGGGCATTACCACAATATGAACAGGGCATGATAACATAATTGCAGAATTTTAAGTCCTGTTTCAAGGGTTTTAACTTCTTTTTTTTTTTTTTTTTTGAATCATACCCTAAGTCAATAGATATTTTTATATAAATGAATCTATTTTAGTAAGATGTCTCCCAGCCCAGAGACACGTGTCTGGTAAGAATCCAGTGGTGTGTATGCTTAGAACAAAGCAGAAAAACATGCCTCCTATAGAGAATACAATGTTCAAGGTGTCAGTGAAACTGCACAGCTCTGTGGTGCTTTGGGTGGCAATCATACCACACCCTGGAAGGGTTTGTTTGCAAAACTGAGGTTGAAAAAATATTATAAAAGACACTGAACAACAGATGTCAAGAGTACTTCCTCTGCTAGGTATAGTCAGAAGGAGAGTTGCTCTTTGAAGATTTGCACATAAATTGTCGTGTCCTCAAAAATGAAATTTGCATTTCAGATCTCAGATTTTATGTATTGAAACTACAGGCAGTCTTTACAGCGTAGGCTGATATGAAAGGCATATTAATATGATTTTTTAAAAACAGCTAATAAGGAAATGGTGTATTACCATTTTTTCTAGGAATTTGTTGGCAAAGAACTTGGAGATTTTTCAAACAGCAGAGACAGGACTAACACCTTTCAAACGCCACTTCTAAATTCTGCCATTATTTTTGCTTTAAACATCTGCTAATCTCAGAAGATGCCCATTTATTTTTTGTCCATATCACAGGAAGATGACACTCACCCTTCTAAATACACAGTGTCACACAAGACAAACAATGCAGCACAATCGTCTGCAATCTGGGAAACTGGGAGTTTATTTATCATGACAATATTTCACCAGTTTACCTTTTATTTAAATTCATTGACCCTCATGTACTGACTGATGAAGTCAACAAGATTCTTTTCATTGGTTTAATCTGTTTCAAATCAAGCCATTGGATAGGAGCAGAATTTTAGAAGCAACTCATTAGTGGAAATGCTGCTGCTTTCTGCAACTTGAAGATTGCCGTTGGGGAAATCCTTTAGTTGCCTTAACAGCTGTGCTGTAGTGGTGTGTTGTGGATGTGTTACCCAGGTATTGTGGGTTTCTTTAATTTAGCTGCCTTAATATCCATTCCATTACATTTTTTCCACTGCTGTGAAATATTATTTTCCTGTCTTCCAGTTTCTGTCCTATTGGCAGCCCTTCCTCTGTGCTTATCAGAAAAGCATGAGAGAGGACAGTGTCACACTTGAATGATTTTTTATAAGGTTGGGATATATTGTGGGTTTCACAATAAGATAGCCTGGCCAATGGAGTTTGTATATATAGATTTTTCGGTTTTGTTGCAGCTATGAGATTAGGCAGCACAGTAAAAGAAAAAAAGCAAAGAGAGGGATTCTGACTTTGCCTTGGCATAACTCTATTGAGTTCTGCAGGCTTACTCCAGATTTACACTGGAATAAAGGGAGCTCAGAGTCAAGCCCAATAGACCAGTTTACGGTGCTTTTGGAGGCATCAATTTACTCAGCCAATTGGAAAATCTTACTCCCCTACTGCCAAAGATCTGGGACAATTCACAATTCTACTATATTTGTGGGCCTGCTCTTTGTAGTGTGTAGATGTGTTTGTTTAGGAGAATTAGGAATCTGTTAAGCAAGTTTCGTCCAGCAAGCCCTTCCCTCTCTTATGCTCAAGGGCAAAGTAGAAAATAAGATGCACAGGGAATTTCCTGCTCCTGTAGAAAGACAAAAAACTAGTGGGTGCTGCTGGCCTGTAGCAGACCTGGATGTAGCCTTCCAGCCACTGCTCACTTACACAGCCCTCAGAAGCAAACTCAGACACAGGTCTGAGTGCTCTTGTTCATAGGGAAAAGGATGCCAAGAGTCTGCTGTGAGGAGCCCTGTCCTGACTGATAGGATTTCTCCCATGCTGAACAGCAGCTTTTCTCCCCTTCATTGGATGGACAGTATTTTAGTTCCTCTATTAAATGGCTTGATATACTACCCTTGTTCTGTAGTGGGACAGGCTTAAGCAAGCTTGGAGATGTGGACAAAAAGGCTGTTTGCTTCCTGTATCAGTGGCAATTACATGAAGTAAACTTACATATGTTGCTGTTTGGAGGTTTTTTGACAGATTTTTTTTTTT
>VZTE01001494.1:4465266-4527975 GCA_013397775.1 Eulacestoma nigropectus
TTTTGTCCTCCCCAGGGTGTGAATTGCTGCTTGGCAAAAAGTATCTGGACACTAGAATGTGTCATTTGGTGCCCTAAATGTTTATGTCCAAACCCCTGCCACTGAGGACGCAACATGCTGCAAGAGCAAAACTCTGTTGGCTGGAGCCTGAAGTGGTTTCCTAATTCACACCTGTGCATTGGCAGACAAGCAGCCATCAGTCACAGACTCCCGCGTATCCTGGGTACGCTGTTATGGGCAGGGCTGGAAACATTTCTGAGTGCTGAGGGAGGGATTGGGTAAGAAAAACCTATAGAAGAAAAGTAAGAAACCGAAGGTAATAGATATATAGGAAGCAGGACTGCAAGGAATATCAGGAGGCTGGATTGACTATGCTTGTGTAATTCCTGACAGATGAGATTAAAAAAAAACCTCTTTGAAATGCATTATGGCCACAGAGCCACAGATACAATTTGTTAGAAACAAATTACCCTCTGCATCTGCAAAATCTTAAAGCACCTTCCCAGAGTGGTAGACAGGAGTTTGAATTGCTGTACAAAATTTGCTGTATCTTGTTTTATTTGAGTATGTATAAAGTATCTGTATAAAATATTTATCTACAGAATGGAAGAGTATAGGTGTGCATGATTTTTGTAACTCTGACAAGAAATGGAATTTTCCTAGAGTAGGACTTGTGTAGCATGCTTGAAATTGGGCTCATAACCAGCTTGTACAACTTTCAGGTTTATGGATGGATTTTGTGTTTAAGAAGTAGAAGTAAATAAAAGCAGATTAAAAGAAACTGACTACTATGCAGCTAAATCTTCTTTAGAAAGGTATCAAGGCCAGGTCTCCTCATTAGTTTCTTTCTTCATTAGTACTGGAAGAACAAAGAACAGCATTTACTCTACGTTCTAAAGATTAATTGAAGTGGGGGATGGAGCAGTGAGATTGAATTAGTAAATTATTAACCAATTTCTAAGTCATAAGAAATAATCTGTTCCAGAGGCTATCCCTCCATCTAGAGATTTGTCTTAAGCATTTGTCTTTAGGAGAGGTGGAAGGAATAAAGGGATACAGACTAGAGACAATCCATCAAGTCAGCTATTGGAACATGAATAATGAAGACCTTTGAACCTGGCAAATCTTCCAGATATCTCTCTCTTAACTGTGACTTACAGATTGTTTCAGGGTTGCTGCTTAATCTAATGGCCTCTTTTTAATTTTGCACCCTCCCTTATTAAAAATGCTCCTCTTATAATCTCAGCATCTGACAGCGAAAGCAACGGTTAACAAGGCCTGAATCTGGCAGCGTGTCAGCTCAGGAACTCCCTCCAGCCTGCAAATACAACTCCACCCACTCACATTTTCAGAAGAGGAGCCTGGTGCCAAGGCAGCGCTGGCAAGGTGGTGACTGGGGAAATGGAGGTTCTGGCTTCTTTAATTTCTGAAGCTGCCTGTGAACAACCAGGTTCTTTCTTCCTTTTTGAGTCAAACCTCACTTTGATGGCTGGAAGGTTTCCTCATTGCCCATTTCTAAGATTAAAACTCTGATTTACTTTTAGAAACCAAAACAAGTAACACTAGTGTCCGACTGAAACCAGCAGACTTGCCTCGTGTATTGTTCTGACTAAGAGGAGAGGTCTGGCTCTCACTAGGAATACTTCTCAATAGCCTTGTGGTTTAAAGGTGTTTTGAAGCAGCTCACAGGGGTGAGAATTTAATCTCTCCATCCCTCCCAGCTCCTGGCATATGGGATGCGCTTCCAGCATGTGTGAAAATATTGGGAAGGAGGAAGGGAAAAGGCTTATGGGGTACTCAAAAGCACCTCCACCCACCCCAACTGCCCAATGGAGGTTAGTGCTGTTCTAAATCCACCTAGTCACCTGGTCTGGGAAGGGCTAAAGCCTTTACACCAGGTGTAAATCTCTATTCCTCTCTGTGTGGTGGTCTCCTTCTGCCCTGCTTCATATATGTATCTCTCAGCTCACAATACAGACACAGTCTCTGCTCAGAAGTACAGATGTATTTTGTCCCAGGGTCTAACTGTGCTCCACAGTTTATAGGGCCCTATGAATGGCCTTGATGGATTTTAGGGATGGGAGGCGAGAGGCCAGAAGTTGGATTTTTTGGAAACCATCTACTCGATGGTACCTGAGCTGTGCCAAATTTCCCTGGCTGGGCTGCAAACTGTGCAAACACACACTGCTGTCTCTCAGGCTTTTGCTTAGGCTTTAGTGCAAGCCCACAAATAAAGTACTACACTCTTTACTCCTACCTCCAGTGTGAAATGAATAGCTGCTTGACTCATTGTTCTCTATGCAGAGCTTTAATGAATCACTTTGGCTCCAGGGGTGAGCCTCTCTCCCCAGCCTCCTTCCCTATGTGTCAACACCCCTGTCTCCTCCCCACCCTAGCCCAATGGCTTAGACCATATTCCATTCATTTCCGGGGCTTGCCATGAGTAGGAAGTGGCAAAAGGACACAGGTAAAACTGTCCTGTGCCTGGGTTCATTTTCACCTCAAATGGTGCTCCCCTTTTCCCCTATTAGCCTATAGCTCTCAGCTCACATTCAAGAGGGGCCTGAATCCAATTTCTCCCTTCTGCCCTTCCCCTCAAATGAGTGTTGGCTGTGGTTTGTAAACAAGGGAACAGCTACACACCTCAAGCAGCTGGTTCACAGATTCTTCAGAGTACACCCTACCTCTGAAAAACTGAGAGGAAGCTCTTGGACTTGTTCTGTTCAGCTTCACTGTGTAATTGGGCTCTAAACCACGTCAGACCCAAGGGTAGATCCACAGTGATTGCCTGTTGTCTGGCAACACTGACTGGTGATGATTTCTCAGCATAGCTTTTACTTGGATAACTTAATTCCTTCTTAAAATGCTCTCAGACACTGTGTGTGAAGATGAGCTTCAGTAGCATCCACAGCAGATGCACTTCTGGGTCTGGCTCTCCCATCCCTCATGCCTCATGCAAAGTTCTGCTCTTCCTCCTGCTGTACAGAGATACACTGCATCTAGAATACATAGACAGGGAGAGCCTGCACAAAATTGTTCTGACTACAATGCATGTGGTGCCCTCTCTCAACACTAGTCTGCATTCACTCTTCCTCTGTGACTCAGGGGCAGGCTCACAGTCTGTGAGAAATTCTGTTTTCTCCTTCTTATATCCCAAGCCCTTTGAGTTAAACCATTACAAAGGAAGATACAGAGATTGCAAAGGAACAAGGGATTTTCTTGTAATTTTAGCATTTATTTCCTTCTTAAAGATGCAGTTGTATAAAATAAGTGATGTCCTGGCAAAGGCTAGCGTTACGCTGTGCCAGACAATTTTATCACCCTAGCCCATGAAAGCTCTAGTGTACAACATAAAGCTGCTTTGCTTTCCACCATGCCAGTTTTTTCAGTGCCAGACCTCCCTTGGCGGCGCCAAGGAGTTTTCCTTCAAAATTAGCCCCTCTTCAGCATCCTTCTGCCCTGCTGTAGGTACCACCGGTGCCGAGCCGGAGCCGCCCCGAGCAGAGCCGTGCGGGACGGCACCGTCTCGGCGACAGGAGGGGGAGCTCGCAGCGCGCCGGCTTTAATCGGCGACTTAATTTAGCAACGCTGCAAAATCACCACTGCGGCTGAGATGTCCATAGGGCCTTTCTCCACACCTCCTCCCCCACCCCCCGCAAAAACAGACAAACAAACCAAAAAAAAGGGAATAAGGGGGGTTTATTTTGGGGTTCAGGTTAGGATGGAGAATTAAGCTAAATTAAAGGGGAGTTGAGAGGCAATGCGGCTGCTGGGAAGTGATGGGGAAGGGTGGATCTTGATATATATTTATGGTGCTAGCAGTGATGAGTAAGATGCTCCCAGTAGTCAATAACATTTCTCCTCTGGCAGACTGGGACAGGATCACTGCTGCTGTAGGCTCCTCAGTTCAGCTGAGGGATCAAGGGTTGTGCCCACTTACACTAGCACTGAATTTAGTTGTGTATGTGCTAGGAGCCCTGTGAAGAGAGCAAAACCCGTGCCAGTGGAAAACTCTTTGTTTCCAGAAGTGAGACAGAAAAGCATCAGCTACCAGTCTCAACATAAAATCATGAGACTCATCAAGCTCTCCTCTTGAGTATGAGTTCAAGAAAAGTGTACTCAAGTCTGTGCTGTTACGTGGAGTAATAGGGGCAGAATTCAGGTTCATGACCAAACTTCCTGCCACACCTTTTGGCCTGACCCAAGGCTCAGCCCAAGTCAACATAAAGCTTCTCAAAGTTAGGATGCTTTTCTGAAAAATTCCTCTCAAACTTGGAGGCACCACACTTTTCTTCTTTTGCTTTTGCTGTTTTTACTCTTTTCTCTGAGAAGTCAACTGAAGGCAGAATCTGGGAAAAATTCCTAGCCTGTCAAAGGTCCTTCCTGAAGGCATTTCTCCCCAAGAATGCAGAGGAAATTGCAGCTTTCAGAATGCATTTGTCCAGACAAAGCTAACATCAGTTTTTATGGAGCTAAGCCACAAGGAAAACCTGTGTTGGTTTCACAGCAGTGGTGAGAGCAAGTTTTTGCGGTGGTGAAGACCAAGCCCTGCCTGCCCTCGTGCACAGCCTGCTGGTGCAGTACTGCAGCTAAGCTAGTCTCTAAAGTGGGCAGTAGTTCCCCTAGTGCAGACAGCCCTGTAGAAAGTTAATCTCCTAATATTATAGTGAAAAATTGGAGAGGGATTTCTTTTATGGCCCCCCCTAAGTGCCTGCATAATTCTCCTGTATAAAATCCATGAAAATTCCCGAATTTGATATCCAGCAATCTCTCATGAGATGGCTTTTTAAGGTAAAATATCCCCCTCCTTATCTATAAGCTCATGACCCTCATTATTAGTGCAAGCTGAGCCTATGACTAGTAAAAAAGACCTTACCTCTTGACCTAGAGGAGAAAGAATCTAGAGAGATCAAAATATATAGTACCAAATTAAATAATTTCCTGATGAGCTCTCACAGATAGAGGGTTGCATCTTCCCTTGCTGTGGAAAAGGAGCAGGTTCTCTGCAGGCACAGAAAGATTTCCACAGATACAGTCCTGTGATACATTTAAACAGAATGAACCTCATTCTTAAACCTATCTAAAAATGTTAGTAGAATCATGAACACTGACCTTAAAATGAAAAATGATTTGCAACCTTTGCAGAGGTGTCTTTATCATAGTGCCATATTTTAAAGTATTTTATCCACTCAGCTACACAATCGTACCATTCATTTGCCGTTGTCATTTTACCTCCAGAAGAGTTCACTTAATATCCCCCAAAGCAAGAGAAACATAACCAGTATTGCAAGAGGAAAATTATTACTAGTATATTCTATAGAAAGGCTGTGAAGTTCAAACAGAGGGAGTTGTGTGTGCACACCACGTTTCATGCAAATTATGCTTAATAGTTTAACGCTGCATTAGATTTTGCCTCCTGAATAAAAATGCTTCTTTAGTTATTTTTCTAATAATCTACGTAACTTTGGGGAACTAATTAAGGCAAACCATTTCCAATGTGCCTGTTTAGCTGCCTGTATCAAGTGGCCTGATTTTTAAAAGTGCTGACTACTGAAGCTATAGTAAATATTTTGCATCCCTCACTACCTGGTAATTTTTATGTGGTCAGTATAAATTTAGGATCCCTATGTCAGCTACCTATGTGATACTTGTGGTTTAATTATTTTAACTGTAAGACCATAGCTCACAGTAAGAAAATTAAATCTAAGAAACTTTTTTAGTAAGCTTATTTCTGCTTTCGTTCCCCCCCTTCTTCTCTAGGAAAAGATGCCAACCTATAAGACTTTCAATGTGTAGGTGTTTCTGTAGCTGCAGGAAAATGCTGATATTGCTTCTTGATTGCAAAAGAAGCATGTGCCACATAATTAATCCACATATGGACAAGGATGTCTTCCAAGAGTGGAAATGGAAAACTAATCAAGAGCGTGTATGACACACTGGATCCAACACACATGTTTCCCTAGCACTTCTTGGCTGCTTCACATCTGGTTTGGAGTGCAGGCAGAGCTGCACATGACTGCCTGCCTGCTTTCATGGAGATGATTGCTGGTCTGAAGCCTGGCTTTGCCTGCGAGGCTCCAGTTTCATCAGCTCAGTGAGTGCTGCAGTGTGGTTTATCTTGCCTAGACTAGGGTTTTGAACGTATTCATTGGCTTCTGGTGAACTAACACTATCAAAAATTACTATTTTTAATCCTAAGACTTTGACTTGGTGTATATACAGGTTTTGTACTGATGTAACTAGCAAAAGTCCTAGCATGATGTTTTTTATTTTTTTTTTTTTTTAAATCCAGGGACATATCCCATAGAAGAAAATCCCTGCTGGCAACTGACTTGAAAACTGCATACCAAGACCTTATTTTGAGTACTGATACAGATGCTGATTTCTCATTGATCTGCTTTAGAAAGGATGGAGGTGTCATGATTTATATCACTGTGTTGGCTACTGGAAGCAGCTGTGCTTTCCAGTCACAGGGAGAATTACTGAGGTCTCAAACAGGATGCTGATGTTCTCATGGCTGAGCACCTCTGGAAAGGTTTAGATTTGGTTTCCCAGAAACTCATATCTTTCCTGAAAATGTAGATGAACAGGAAGACAAACTAATTCTTCATTCCCGGATGCCATATGTTATATAAAGATTTACAGAGCTGTTCGTAGCAGGTGCTTTGGCTGTGCTGTTTACTGCTTCAATGAGAGACCAAGAAAGATTTTTATATTCCTCTCCCATAATATTTAATGAGCAATATTTATGCTTATGTCAGAGATATGCTTTGAGCCGTGATTATTGTCTGCAATTTTGCACTCTAGCATGATGTCCAACTTCAATATTCACTGTTATGAGGCACCATTACAAGTCAGTGGTCCTTGTCGTCTGATCTTACAAAACGGAGAGAGTGGTTATGGTTTAGGAGGCTGAAAAGGTCTGTGAATGTGGGTAGTGAATTATGAAACTGTTGAATTTTTGTGTCCTGAACCTGAAAAGCAGCCAATCAAAGCAACATACCTACAATGTATATACACACACACATAAAAATGCACACATGCACACACACAGAAACAGTACAGCTATAGAGACAAAAATTCAACTCCGTACATGCGTCCTGAATCAAATATACTAAAATAAATCTCAACCACATTGTCTCAAGAGCATCCCATAAATAGAGAAGTGCTCAGACACGTTTGACCCTGCTAGCAGGGTACCATGCATCAGCTTCTCTGTAATACCTCACTTGAAGTATCTGACTCATCAGTCATGCTGCCTCCCTTTTACAACAGGCCAAGGGGATGGGCACAATCTCCCGTCTCATGGGAGGCTATTTATTTGGACTTGTATTGAAGGCAGAAGTCTGAACTCTGTTTCTGAGGGAAAAAGATGACACAAGACTAATTCAAAGGAAACATAAGGGACAAGACCTTGGTGTGGCCAAAACACTGTGAATATATCAAAGTGGAAATGTGCATCAGCTCAAAACAAGGACTGATGTGCTTTGAAAACCCAGAGCCTTAATGAAACAGGGCATCATTTCTCTTTAAATATCTGTTATCTGTTACAGGTCAGATTCAATCAGCACTTTAAAATGCAATTGATAGGCAAAGACTGAAAAAGTACTTCAGGCTTCCCTCACATATTCATCTTAGTAGAACTGTGTTAAAGGTACAAAACTTCCATTGATATCTTTGCAAAGAGGCTTTTAATCCTTCTCATGGAAAGATGGAAGGAAAGGAAAGTAGAGAGTGAGCAACACTCATGCACAGAGTTTGTGAGAAGGGGAGGGAGGGGGTTTAATGTCAAGGAAATTGTCAAATCCAGAAAAAAACTATCAAAAAGGGCTTTCACAGTAGTTCTCTTGGGGAGAACAGTCCTTCAAGCAAGTTCTCTTGGGGCTGAATCCCACAATTCATTAGAGACAATTGGTGGGTAAAATAGTAGCAATGATCTTTGAAAAAGAAAGTCCAATTTCTACTTCCCATTTTGTCGTAAGCTGTCAGGAAGTGTTACACAGTGCTATTAAACAGCTGTTGCTGTTCTTCTTAAAGACGAGTGGTGTAATGCTGGTAGAGAGCCTTGGTCTCAGGAGATCTGTGAAGTGGGATGGAAATAACCTTGATCCCCACCCCATAATACTGTGAAATCTTAGTTGCCCCGGTTTTCTTTCTGAATTCAAGAAATTCCTTTTTATTCCCTGGGGCATTCCTGGGCTGGATTTTAATATTTTTCTTGCAGAGATGGGTTCTGCCACCAGCAACTGTCACTTTGAATGGTTCCAGGTCTGGGTGAGGAGGCAGTGGAGAAACAGGAAAGAGGATGGTGGGACAGGAGATGATGGTCATTCAACCAGTGAAAGCAGATTTTTTAATAGCTAGTCCTAGGAACTACTTTAGCATGCTTTTTTTTTGACCGCTGACAGGCAATTGTTCTGTAGTGACATCTACACTCTGTTAGGAGATTTGGAAAGGAATTAAGACTGCACTTTAAACAGGGTCTGACTAGCTCTTGTTGGCATTCTTCTGATTGATAGATGAGAAGAGAACCAGTCCTTAGGGCTTATAAAAAGCCCCCACATCACTAAACTAATATTTTTCATGTAGTTAAAGCTGGCAGAGTGTTGGTACTACCTCAGAGAGAACTGAATCAGTACCTAGTGACTTTGGTCCACATTCCTGCTATTTTTCAGGAAGCCAAATGACAATGAGAGGGGGAAGGAAGAGCTGTGATGGATGTGTTGCAAAAAGCACTAGAGTGCAAGAAGATGGGGGAAAAGGCAAGCAAATTCCCTGCTTCAAAGCACCACCCAGCAAAGACCTCTAACTCAGTGGTGCAGCTAAGGCTGTCAGCCCACATCTGATGGAGATGGTTTGGATGGCTACACTGAGTTGTTCAGTGTTCACTCTGCTTCATGAGCCCAAGTGATGCTGTGAGGTTTGTATACCTGTGTCACCATCAGTGCTGTCAACCCACTGCCAAATGGTCCCAGCCGGCAGAACGGTTCTCCCGCTCAGGTTATCCTACCTGCAGCAGCTGGGGAATGTCTTTATTTGCAAGGCATCACTAGGCACATCTCTCACTGGAGATGGATCTTGTGGGAAACTGCCGTGGACAGCCTTGTTCTTTAACAAACTCAGCATCTCCTGGGTTCGTGTACTAAGAGGACATGTTTATGCCTGCATGCAGATAGTAGGTGTTACTTTGCAAGAGCTTATATTTTAAGATCTCACAGTCATTAGTTTATATGGACTGCCAATTCAGACTCTCCTTTCATCACACAGCTGCAAAGGAGCTGTTATTGGGACACCTTTGCTGCCGATCCAGTCCAGCAGCAGACTGTGCGAGCTGAGACTCTTAAGAAGAAAGAGCCAGGCTCACTCCCACTGCCACTGAAGACAACATCTATTTTCACAGTGTAAGGGATCAAATGCCAGTGGGAAGAGCCAAGAATTTTCAGGCTGCTCAGAGGAATATTATAAACAAAGCAGAGTAAAAGCAAAGGTGTATAAAATGCCTTGACAGTGCCTTTTAAGCGAGTTGCCATGTGTTATTTTAGCCAAGTCTTTATTCTTTTCTACTTAATGTTGTGTGTTAAAGTTCTCAGAGCTGCTGGCAATACTCAGTGGAATAATTTTAGAGCAACCTTAATAGAATGAGCAGAATAAAGGATTGTTCAAATATATTGTAGCAAGATAGCTTTTTAATAGAACAAGTTATGCAAAACACTGATGGCTAGGGCTTGTGAATGGAAAAAATCTCCCCTGTGTTTAATCACCCCAGCCTGTCTTTATTTCCTTCGTATAATTCTAAACGCTGTTCGCTTGTGCTGGATGTAGTCCAGTTGCAAAGTTGGTATTTGTTCAATGATGTGTCCCATTCACAGGCTGGAGGTCTAAACAGGATGACTACAACCAACCATCCTATCTGACCTCCTGCATAATGTAGGTTATGGCATTCCACCCCACAAAACCTGCAGTGGAAGGAATTACTCTTTGCCACTATTCCAGACTCAGGAAAGCCTTTCTATTCAGAGCAGTCCTTAAGCACACAATTAACTTTAATGATATGCTTAATTCTCATTTAAATATGCAGTTAAGTGCAACTTTTGAGTTTGCACCTTTGTGAGAAAACATTGTGGGGTCCAGTAACTCGGTCATACTGAAAAGTGTACTTTATGATTCCCAGAGTAAAGTTAAATCGGAGGAGTTTATTCAGAAAAGTCGGATGGCTTGCTGATGTGACCTCCAGAGAGGTCTGTTTTGTTTGGGGATTTTCAGGCCCATGGGGCTACAGTGGTGTTGCCAGTTGCAGTATGAAGCTGCTCAGGAACTATAAGTGATATCTCTTTTCAGTTCACTTACTAGAAAGGATATATGAATCAATAATATTTCATTAATTCAGTAACAACCTCTGTTAAACCTCTCAAAAGACAAGAAAGAAGAGAAGCTGATTTTGTCTTAATTTCCAAGGTTTTTTTCACTTGCTTGGGGAATGGAGAAAATCTCTGCTGTACTATAATACCTTACCTAATTGAGCTCTTAGATTAATGTTTAAACTTCATTTGCAAGTCCATTACCAAATCTAATCAGTTACAAAGGTACCATTAAGGAAAGGATTTTTTTTCAAATCCACTTCTAATTCACATTTTCCCTCTCAACTGTCCAAGGCACTGGCAGTGTCTGCAAGTACTGTGTTATAGATATTGTACTTATACCAGGAGAGAAAAAGGAACTACAGAATATTTTCAGTGGAGATAATAATATACAAAATTACATGAAGTTCATGTGCTGGTATGACCCAAAAAGGGATTGGTTAAATCTTGAATCTACTGAAAGTTCAATTATCAAAGGAAAACATTACTAATGTTCAGCCTCTTTTAAAGTGACGATACCACCTTTGAGAAGGTGTTAGATTGATGGCACTGAAGGCTTTTCCCTAGATCTATTACCTGCAAGAGATGTGCACCATTATCCACAGCTTCTTCCTGTGAACTGAAATCCTGGCACAGCCCAGAAGTTTCAGGTCTGCTTAATTTTCAATGCTCTTGTAGTCCTCAGCCTTGTTGCTGATAAATGCTCTTCACATTCAAAATGAAATGTTCCTTTTGAGCTGCACATCAGAACAGGACCACCAACTTCTCAGTACTTGGGATAGCAGACAATATAAATGCTAACACACGGCTGACCTGACCGAAACTGAATGGGTGACTTCAAGCCAAAGACTGTCTCTCCCATTACCTAATCCCTGAGACATCCAGACTCCCATCCTCATCAGCACTTAAAAAAAAAAAAAAAAAAATCTGGATTTTATTTTTATAACTGTTCTCAGAAGATAAACAAAACTGAAATGAAGATCTAGAAATGAGCGGTATGATATTATACAGACACCAGTACCTTCAGGCAAATCAAAATGTTGCTATTGTGTCTGTGTAATTGGGGAAAGCTCTGCCTACCCGGGGTGGTCAGCCCGAGCTTTGGAAGGGAGGGCTGTTTAGAGGTAGTTGCTAATAGTCAGGGGTTTAGTGACCTCTTCTAAATCTCCTGATGCATATATTCATTTCCTGATTCCTATGCACCCTTTGCAGCCTGCTTGCCCATCAGCCTAGTAATCTCTACAGAAAGCAGTGATTGGGAAGGAGTTTTGCAGAGTGCTGAGAAGAAAGTAACCCAGTTGCTACAGTAAAGATAATATTGTGCTGTGCTGGCTTGCCCACTAAAACAAGGATGTCTTCTGCTGGTCAAAAGTTCTCTGATTATGGACAAGAGAGGACTTTCCACCAGGCTTCTTGGCTTAAGAAGCACATAGCATAAAACTGTGGAAGCTGTAAGGTCTCTCCCATCCTGTACCACTGGCCTGCTGTGTGCCCTTCGGCTTCTCTCTTAGCATCACTTGTCTGGTTTGACAAGAGCAGGAATGATAATTGTTATATTAGCACTTACCTTTGTAGAGCACTTGGAGATCTATGTATAAAAAAAGCACTGTGTAAGTGCTTCTACAATGATATGCTGCTGCCTTTCTGTCTCCCTGTGCAGGAAAGAACAAGAGCAAAGAACAAAAAGAGAAGCAGGTAAGAATGATTAATAAATATGCAGCCTATGATGGCCTCTCTCCCCAGATAAATGTAATAGTGACAATGAATGCAGAGGAGGAGAGGGGCCAGCATATGGCAGAAATGAAAGTGTAGACAATGCCAGTATTATATCCACAGATCCTTGTCTCCATGGACTTCAGTCACCGCAGTGTGCTTGAAGCTGGTCAGAAGAATCCCCAGCAGAGGTATCTGACTACACACCCTTAACTTAGGATCATTTCTGTCTGCTTTAAACATGAAGTAAAAGGAAGGAGGAAGAGCCCCAGGGTTCAACGTCAACAAGATCTAAACTACTTGACATTCTCCTTCTGAAATGCCAGCTCTTAAATTATCACGGCCTTTTTTCTTTCCTTTTTTCCCCCAAGTGCTCTGTATTTCCCCATGTAACAGTGTGCAAACATTTTATCAGCAAATACCAAAGGGGTGGGGTGGGGGTGTGTGTGTGAAAAATCGGCTATCTAGAACTGATAAAGCAATTTGGCACAGACACAGCAGCTATCACTTTTAAATGGCTATGGGTTTTCCGAGGTTTAACAAGTTACAGGGATAAAATTCTGGGGACTGTCTGCTCTGAGGGTGAATGGGAAGCTGTGCTCGCTTGCCCCGTGACATTCCTGCTTGCTCCACTGCCCGCGTTACTGGGACTGTGCCCTAATGAATGAGGTTATGCTGCTCTGCTGTATAGCAACAGTCCGTGACACTGTTCTAACAGCATGCTTGGGACCATTACTTAAGTGATAATCTCACTGCTCCTTTGTTTTATGAGGCAATAATCTGATTCCCATGTGCATAAAATGAGGCCAAAGGGTAAATAGTTTGTTATAATGAGGGAACAACATTAAGAATGATGAAAACTAGAGGTCAGTGTTATTATTTCTGTTATGACACCCATTCATTTAATAATCCTTCTGTTCATATCCTAACAGCAGGGATCCATGCCCTGGCTTTTCAAGGCAGTATCTGTCCCCTAATAAAGGCAGATATAATCCTGATGTCTCTCGTATCTAACTCAGCTCACTCTCGATATGGTTCCTCATTACAATCACATCTGAGAGACTCCCAACATGGCTATGTGGTGAAGGACTACTGGAGAAGGACCAGAGACGCTAAAGAGACATGATCTGCATAGCCTCGAGGTATCAGTGGCAGGCTAGGGAACCCATCACAGGTATTCTGTTTCACGACGAGCTTCCCACTTAGAGGATTCGCTTTCCTTTCTGCTGCATCTTCCCCTCCCCTGAAAGTATCTACTGTCTACTGACAGTTTACCATTCCCAGCTGGGAAAATGTTCCCAGTATGTGTTAGTACATCAGCAATGCATTCCTATAGATCTTTCTTTGTTTCTTTTTTTTTTCTTTGTTTTTAGAGAGAATAGGAGCATAGTTGGTCTACTTAGAATGGACTTGAACATAGCAATATTACTGGGTGTTCTTAATCACAGAATAAAATAAGTATCGTGCCAGGCTTTCTGAATGGGAAAGTTTCCATGTGTATGAAATGTATATAATGGTATATATAGTTTTGTAAACCATCTAAATAAATAAAACATTTTAATATAGACACTTATTATAATATACAATCTGCAAGTATCCTGGATCCACCCATCTTATTCTCTTGTCACCCAGTTAAGTAAATTCCTTCTTCATCTTAATACTTGCATATATTCTTATGCCTGTGGAGTATATATGTGTGTGTATATATATATATATATACACAGTTATTATTACTATTACCATCATCATCATCATCATCATTATTTTTACTTATGGTACTGTGCTGGCTAGCAGAGGCGATATACTGGAGTAATGTACATGGAACAATATCTACATCTCTTTTTTTCACATCAACTGTGGGCAAGAACATTATTATAAAAACAGATGGGTGATAGAAAACACCTGTCGATGAATAGGGGCCTTATTGTATGTTTTCTAACTCATTTAATGTACAGTATTCAGTATTACTGCCACTTACATTAAAAAAATCCTTACTGATAATAACAGTGAGAAAATCTGACTTACAATTCCAGTGAAATCAGAGGTAGAGTTGGCTCTAATGTTCCACATCCAAGACCTTTACTTGGCTTAAAGACATTTTTTTCAGGTAGTCCTAAAGGCCAGGTTTTCAACAGGTTTGATGAAACAGAGAGGCAGGTAAGACAGACAAAAAAGATCATTTTAGAAAAAACCATTTTTATTATAGGAGCTAAATGAAAACTATTGGGATGAATTCCTTTCAGGTCTTCTAGAGTATTGTCTTGTGCTTTTTGGGGAAATAGGAAAGTTGAAAAACCAAATTATTTAGTACTGGTATTGTGAAACTGAACTTTATGATGGAGGTCAGCTTTGTCCTAGTTGTGGAAAAGATACTGTATCTACAGAATAATCCAAATCTTGGCAAAATATAAATTGCTGTGTGGTTTATAAAAAAAAAATCCTATAGAGTGCAGAGTTTGAACCAATGCAGATGGGCTTCGCAGGTGTGCATCCAGATCTATGCCAAAGTAGCAGAAGTCCGTTCTATTGACCGGATGTGGACCAGAAAAGTGCATAATGACTGACTGAATGTCAGCGAATCTGATAAAACTTCTACTCGATAAACTCTGTGGAGACTCCCTTTAATTTCAATGGACCTTGGACTGGGCTTAGTGTTAACAATTTCTCACAGATAATAATAGGAACCTCCAGATGATTTGTTTCATTTGCTAAGCGAATGAAGACATTTGTTTAAGCAAAAATTGAAAGCATAAATTTTGAGTTAAGAAAATAAAGAAAATTTGTTTTCCAAGCCTGTTGGTAGGAAAGAGTTTAGCAATGGAAATTCTCACCTCCCAAAAATAAATTAATTTCTTGCCCTCTAATATTATTACTAAAGAGTAAAGTTATAACTAAAGTAGCAATCATCTAGTTATTAGAAGCATCCTCCACTCCTCCCTAGATGCCAAAAGCACCAGTTCATCCTCTCCCAGTCGGCAATATCCTGTAGTACCAGAATCCATTCCTTTAATTCACTGATGCACAGAAGTTAAGGTGAAAAGGGATCATTAGATATTTGGCATAGCCTCCTGTGCATCACAGACCATTAAATTCCTTGCAGTTATGTCTGTAATGAAGCCAATAATTCGCATTTGGCTAAGGCACAGCCTGATTTGAAGATGCCATGAGACACAGAATGACTTATTCCTTTGGTCATGTGTTCCAATGTTTGATCACCTTCACTACAAAAAAACAAAACAAAACAAAACCCTTACTTTTTAAATTTAAACTTGCCATTTAAACAGCCATTAGTCCTTACTACAGTCTTTTCCACTAGGCTGGGGAACCCTTCTATTTTCTGCCTACAACAAAGGTACTTTGTGCTACAGTTCAGTGCCTTCAGTATGCTTTACAACAAGCTAAAGTGCTAAGCCCTTGCATCTCTTGCTGCAAAGATTTCTCTCCTTTCAGATTTGTTTCAAATACCCTTTAAACCCATGGACACTAAAACCAGATGTTGTATTCCTATATAACTTGCCCCAGTGTTCTACCCAGAAATCACTTCCTTAGTCCTACACAGTAATCATCAACTTAGAAGTCCCAGAGTAAGACTGCTCATGTTTTACCACACAATTGCCTTTGGAGTCTATGCTGAATGGCTTTTCTGCTATAATCATTTTCAGATCTGTTCTTCTACAGGATGAAGTCTATAACTTTGGCTTGATTCCACAGTGCTAAACGAATTGCTTTACATTTCACTGCATAAACCCACATTTTGTCAGAATGATCCAGGATTGCTAAGCTCTTGGTCAGTTTGTATGAGTGGTCTGTACTAATAGCTGTCTTTATGTCATCTGCAAATTTTATTAGCAGTGGTTTTATATTCATTTCCAGGGCATTAATTTAGACATGTTGAATGCCCTTAATCTTTATGTTGATGCTTACAAGAACCCAATAGAAGCCCCTCAATACCATGTCATACAGTTATTTACAGTTATTGTCACCCCAGAACCCTGAGGTGACATCTGCTAATGACCAACACAACAGCTATGCAATATATTTTCTGATACATAAGCAAACCTAATACAGGGCAAATCTCATTTATAAAATATATTCATAAAACTTCTGTAAAAGTTAGCTCTGTAGCAATTGAACTTACAGGTGCTCCTGAAGGTCAGGCACAGCTAACCATAAAATACCTGAGGACACAAGGTATTGTTACAAACATCTGGGGAGCCAGCCAGGACTGTGGCTTGTGTGGTCTTGAGATGCTTGGAGTCACTAGCACAGGCCCAAGCTGCAAAACTGGGACAGACTGTCCTGCATCACACTGGGACCCCTTCCAGCATCTAAAGCAGGCAGGACCATGGGAGCATTCAGGTAGCTCTCTCTTCCAAACGACAAGAAATTTTCTGCAGCTCCTCTCAGCACATGTTTGAGTGAGTTTTTCTGCCTCTGTACTGCTTGACACAGATGTGTTTTAAGTACTTGCTGGCACGTTTCACAAAGCCTAGTGTGATGTTTGCTTTCTCTCTCACATTCATCCCAAAAATAAGTGACACAAAAAGTTAGCATTAAAAATAACAAGGTGCCTGAAGACACGAATGCCTTTATTAAACTATATACACATCATAAGGCATACAGGCAGTACTCACAGGCAGTATCTTTTGTCCTTTCCAATCTACAAGTCATTGCAATTCTGAGTCTCAGTTTCCCCAATTTGTACATACCCAAGAAACAGCCATTAGCATCTGGCGTTTTTTTATTCTGTGCTTGAGAACAAAAAAGTAGTGATAAAAATAGAAAATCCCCACTAGGAAACAAACACTAATGCTATTTAGTATTCTGAATAAAACCAGAACTTGTTGGAACCCCACAAGAAAAAATAGCTGATGTACTAAGAGTATATCATCCCTGAGCTCAGTCAAGGTTTTCCTGGTTTAGTTGGAAAGAGCAAAGCTTATTTTTTTTCTTATTACTTGTATTTATTCAACATGAGTATCCAATTAAAATTGCCTGGATCAGGACTCTGATTTATTTGCAGTGCCACTGGGGGAGAAGCTCTAACTTGAAATTAGGCCTGAACCCGCCAAAAAGGTGCGCATGGAACACCTCCTGAGGACATGTGTGCTAGCAAGAATGTTGCAAAATATTACATGTAGCTCCACGGATGAAGGAAAAGAAAGCCCAGTGGTTCAGCCCAGGGGATTAGGAAGCCATGTGTCGGATGATGAAGGGCCATACGGTCAAATGACAGAGACAGAGTATGATCCAGACGATGATGGACAGAACAGGAAATACTGAAAGGCAATACTGTAGTCATCAGCCTCACTACTGGAGGTGCTGTGAGCTTGTTTCTCCACTGCCAGTCTTGTTTGCATTAGGCAACACAGATTTTTGTACTTTTAAAGAAAATAGAAGCAGCAATACGGTATCGCAAGGTTGGCTGCAATCATATATGTTATCAGTGGTTATCTGGAAAAAGATGAAACAACAATCTCTTTCCTCACACCAGCTCAGTGCTGCCTTCTTGTGTAAAAATGGCTTGCAGATGAGGAGCCGAGAGTGGGTTTATTTTCCTTCCCCTCCGTGCAATTCTTTCATGAGTTGTGCAGCCTTATGTCTTGAAGAGTAGCTCCTGCAAAGTTCGTCCATTCCCATGAACAGTTCTGAAGGCAATGGAAGTGGAGGTGCCACTGGGGGAAGCCCAACCATTCCCTCACCTTCTGCAGGTTTTAAAAGAGGTGTTGGACCAATGGTTCAGAGGGCAGAGAAAGAAGTGGTGATGGCCTTCCCCACTTCTTTCATGACTTGTCCAGCATACACAACAAGGACGACAGCAGGAACATCTACCAGGCAAGATGTGGACCAGATCTACCTACTGTTAGTCCTAACAACAGGTTGTCTCTAAACTGGAGAAATACCCTCCTGCCTCTGTTTCCCTGCCTCTGTGGGCATCAATTCCTTGTGACAGATTAAAAAAAAGTTTAAGGCAGGACAGTTGCCCTCCTTTGATGCGTGGTACATGGAGCCTCGCAGGTGTGACAGCTGCAGCTCCTGCTGACCTGCATCTCTCCCCTGAGGTGAGGCAGGCAGCAGGTGCTGGTGCTGCTTGCGTGGGCAGCCCATGGTTTCTGTAGGTGTGCAGCCTGTGCAGGGATCGCTGCCACAAATTCTTTTCATGGGAGGGACCGGAAACGGTGTTTCTGTAGCGCAGTGGAAAGCAAACCATTCACTGCTGTCAGGGTTTCGTCTTCTCACAAATAAGATCTTTGTTTAGAAATGTGGCTTTGTAGTTCTGTGAGAACCGGTAGAGTTCCACTTCCAGGAAAATACTAATGATTAACCATAAATAAGTAAAGAAGGATGAGACCTTTGTGGTGTCTGCTGAGAGATAGCAGTTATTTTGTCATAGCTGACAAAAATCTCAAGCCTCTGGCCTGTGAATGCCTAGTTCAAACTTCCACTTGCCCAAAACCAAGGCACATGTCACATAGCTATTCTCCAAATTTATCCAGAAAATTTCTTCCCTCCCTTCAGTATGTAACCCTGGGAATTATTACCCTGAACCTCCCCTGGCCCCCTGCAGCAGATTAATGGGTAAGGACTCAGATTTGCCCAGGTTCAGTGAAACTGGGCTGTGAAGTTTATTAATTTTTCCAAGGTAGGAGTCAGTATCTGTTCTTCCTCCTTATTCCTCCTCCATCAGCACCAGCTGCTACAATGTGTATTGCCCTATAAAACACTTTCTGTTGGATTCTGGTGCCCTCAGGTGCCCTTCTCCTCCCCCATTCTCCCAGATGAACACCTGTGAGAGGCAGATGGTACAGCTAATCCAAAATATATTTCTTGAGTCCATGTAGAGAAGCTGCCAAGCTGCTGATTTTTTGGCACCATGCCTTGTGGCATCCATGGCTGATGAGAGACGCAGATGCTGCCTGAAAATAGCTGAAGAGGAAATTCTCCCAGTGTCTCTGGAGATCCAGGGAAGGTGGCTGCTGCTGCTGCAGGGTTCATGGGCAGACGTCCCACTGGAACCCTTGCTGGGAATGTCTCGTGAGCAGAGCTTCTTCACTCATGTCTTAATCATCCCTTCCTCCAGCTCCACTTCAATGGGCTCCATGGGCACTGCCTTGCCTTCTCGCACTGAAGGGTGAGAGGCCCCTTTGGTTGGACATGCCTGGCAAAAGGAGGAAATGTGTTTGCAGGAAGCTGGGAGTTGTTGTTGGGAGCTGTTGTTTCTGCCTGGAGACTTTGTGTCCATGCACATTCAGAGACTCCAGCAACAGACATCTCTGTTTATTTGTTTTCCGAAAAGATAAGCACTGGGACATATTTATGTCTGCCAGGGGTATATAATACTCAGTCTCTTAACCACTGAGCTTTGTCAGAATGGTTGCACAGGTAAGTGAGGGCTATTCCTCAGCAGCCAGCACCCTCAGCCCTATGAGCTGCAGTGACAGGGTTCCTGGGACGAACCACCACCAGTAGTGGCTCAACTCCTTCCTGACAGGAGAAGTGCTTTTTCAACATGTGATTGTGCCTGGGAAGTAGCCTGATTCGACATGAAGAAATGAACTCTGGGGTAGGATTCATGCCCAGGCACAGCCACAGCACCCTTCTTGATGTTCAGATATTCATCAGTTTTGGGAAAATCCTTCTTCCCATTTAAGGACACAAGTAACAAATCAACATCAGCCACAAGCAACTCAGTACAGAGGCTGGAAGGAACTCACAGCTGTGACTGCTCTTGCTGCCTTACCACAGGGTGGAAAACAAGCTCCCTCTTAAAAATAATAGTGCTATTCTCATTACCACAGAGCTTGCACACCAAACACACTCTACTATAGAATATGACTCCACCAGGTACCCTATGAACAGAAAACAAAGTTTTAAAAAAGAAAAAAGGTGCCTTTTGGCTGGAGAAGTTTAAAAGAAGAATAGATGTGCTATAAGCAACAAGAAGCAGTATTGCTGCTGCAGCAGCTCAACCGTAAACAAGTGTGGGCTGTGGTTTTTGGTAAACTGTCATAAGAAGAGACAGGGAAAAACTTTAGTAGGAAAACAAGATTGCTTTTTCGGTAGTTTATGGGCAGCCTGTGGGTATGAAAATGTAGATGATGAGGGCTAAACAGTGCTATGCTATGAATTGTGGCAGTGCCAACCCCAAGGCTCAGTGAGGGCTCTGCTCTCCTGAGCAGATGGCAGCTGAGCACGAGGACACAGAGATGCATGGCAGCACTCAGCCTCTCCAGGAAGTCACTTATCTGCTACCTTGCTCAGGAGGTCTGACACAGCCATACACACATGATTCATGCTTGGGTTGCTTTGTTGCAATGCAAACAAGTGTTATGAAAATACGATAGTCCTCTATGTCTTTCACAGGGGATCTTGGCTTTGATCATATAAGACATCAAAATTTTATGTTATTTTATATTATTCAATATTTCACTGCCTCTGGATTGGCTGACGGATCTCAGGAGCATTTTCTAACAGTGGTATTGGGCTGGGGAACCACGGGTCCATGACTTAAAATAGTCCTGGACCATGATAACAATTTTCACTGTGAGTTTATCTAGGAAATCCCATTTATTGGTATTATTACACAGAAGGGTCCACTGATACTAAGTTATGTGTGCGACCTTGGAAAACGAAGAGATAATTTAACAATGTCTAATGCAGGAGCTGATTTCCACAGTAACCAAGACAGGTGATAGTACCAGTAAATAGTAATAGTTATCCATGGTGAGTCAAACTCCTGGATTTACTTTCTCAAAGAAATGTTGAATGAGCTGGAGATTTGAACGGAGGCAAAGCACCAGGTCAACAGCTGACAGAGATGACTGGTGCTTCTCTGTGCTCCTTAGGCAGGACTGGGGTATAGAAACTGTTTTGTAAGGATTGCAGCATCACATGAGGCAACAGAGAGCCCTTCTATCTAACCACAGCATGACCTTTCAGCCTTGCCTCCTGCACCTGAATACTCTTCACTTTAACCCATTACAGGGCACATTTCACCTGCTTTGGTGTTTATCAGGTAGCAATGGGCCTTGATACTATAGCAGTGTCTGCAGGATACCTTAGGAGGGGCAGAGGGAGCTGGGATAACCAGAGCTTGAGTAATGGCAGTTCTTGGAGGAGCTGACACTTCTGTTTTATTCAAGTGGCACTTGCCAGGCCTAGGGCTGTGCTGGGTTTTGGCAGCAGAAATCCTTGCGTATTTCTTAGATTGCTTCCCATTCAAATCAGCACCAGTGCCCACTCCAGCCCTTCTCTTGCTCTAAATGATGTGACAATGCTCAGACCAACAAATCTGGAAAAGAGTAAATGGAAGCAGGCACCTTTCCCTGGGCACTTGTGGAAGCATCACTACACCTGACAGTACTCCAGGCTACCACTCTCTGTAAGGATCCTCCTCATTTCGAGGCTTCTAGCCCAACCCTCAAACCTTCTGACACAGCAGCTTGGATGAGAACCACCTGTTCCTTCAGATGCAGCCAAATCCTGCTGGACAGCCTGATCTCCTGCTTGCTAGGGTGGCAGGATTTCTCAAGTTAGGAAGGTACCTGAAGACCAGTTTGGTCTTCTACAAATTCTGCAAAGTATTGATGCAGGAGCAATGCTGAACACTTTAAATAAAGGAGAGCTGAGGACTAAGCCTGAAGAGACATCTTCAGAGTGCAGATATCTTAAAAACATGTCCTGTCTGCATTTTCAGGAAAATAACCTCCTTTCAAGATCATCCTCCATGGTTTCTTTTTCATTCTAGCAGTGCTCAGGGTGTTAGGTAAATGTCACAGCACTTCTAGTGACAAGAGGCATTAGTGCAAATCATAATGAGGCCTGAGAATTCAAATCCTCCCTCCAGGTACATCACTGTGACCCTGACTCCAGGGGGGCACTGCTCCAAGCATAGAATGGGGAGTTCTCTGAGATCAAGATGGATTAGAAATTCAGCTCAAGCCCCACACAGCTACACTGTAACCAGCATGGGAATCCCTGCACACGTATTCACCTTTTAGGTTAGCTTTCACTGTAATTAATTTCCTTTTATAATGTCCATTTCATGTTTACCAGCACCAGATTCTGAGCTGATGTAGATCAGCAGTGATCCATTGCTGTTGAGTGGCATTATTTTACAGCTGTTGAGGGGATGGCCCCTAGCTATTAATTCTGCCTTTCTCCTCTCTCTTGACAGGAATAATCTCTTTTAGTATTTGAGACTAAATAAAAAATCACCCCTTGGATAGCTGAATCCTGTAATTCCCTGCTGGCCTCCACTTCTGCTTGCTGCCAGTGGAAATGAAGAGCGTTGGGCACCTGGCAGCATCGGGCCCTCGGGAGGCTCAGTGGCTGTGCCAGCCCTCTAATTCTGGGGTAATGATAATAATCGGGCTTGCACTGAGTGTTGACACATATTTATTAATTGCAAGGTGCGGCTGGCTCTGCACTTTGCTAAGACAAACACTCGCAGAACAATGTGCACAGAGGAGGCTGGAAGCCATCCAGCCGTGTGTCAGCAGCAGCTGAGAGGGGAGGAAATTGCTAACTGTCCCACATAAGGAGGCAGGGCACTAAAAATCCACGTGGGGATGGAAGGATCTCCTTTTCTTGGGCTCAGCTTTCCTTTTGGAGAAACCTTTCCTGTTTCACCACAAAACCCCTGACCTCGCTGCGGCCCCAGCAGATTGTGACACAAGACCAAGATGACACAATTGGAACCAGGCTTTGTGCCAGGGCTGGCAGTGATTTAGTGATGTTCCTAGAGAGCAGGGGGAGGAAGGCCCTGGCCCACAAGCTGAAGGTTATTTGAACAGAGTCATATATTTAAGGTAGGAATCACATGAATCCCAGAGCAGTAGGAAGGGAAGGGAGCCTGCCTGCCTGTGGAGTGGCTTATCCTACAGAGATAAACTGCTGCATGCTCAAGGGAGAAACCAGCAATGAGACTGGGACAGAGAAGACCTTTCGTTCTTACTTTTGGTACTAAAATGATAAGTAACAAGTGACTACACTGAATTTATTTACTGCCCTGTAAATGGGGCCCAGTGACTCACTCCTTTTAGTGCTTTCCTTTATCAGTGGTGAAGTTACTCTCTCTTGTGAGCAACTACTTTCCTTCCTTTTCCTTCAGCCTGAGGATTTACATAGAGCAATACCAGATAAGCAAAGACAGTGCAAGACAGCTCACTGAGTTTATACCTCAGCTTTGGTTGAGTTATGCCTGGCAAAACTGCAGCTAGCTTGAATGTGTCTGTGGGCTCTTCCTCACTATGCTGAGAGCACTTTGAAGCTGCACTTACTCATGTCACTTAGAGCAATTTTCAAAGTCCACTTAACTTATCTGCCCTGTCACAGCAATGACCAGCCTGGCACTAATCGGGATGCTCAAGAAATATCAGCCAGTTACTCACAGTTGTGTGAATCAGAGAAGAGGAGAAACTTCCTTTCTCATTTTAAGTAGTTTCTATATGTCTAGAGACATGTTACAGAAACAGAAACTATACCTGATAAAGTGCCAGCATTAATCCATTTGATGTATTTAAGTGCGGCTGTTTAACAGCAACATATCAAGTTAATGTGATACTGATGGAATAAGAAATGGCATCAGAGGGTTTCAAAAGATTTCTTATCACAAGGAAAAAAAAGGATTTTGACTTCCCATTTCATTTCTCAGTGAATGAGAACACCTTTGCTATTTACATTATTTACTGTTTACCATAGTAGAGTCACTACTGAAAATCAAAGTGATTTGCAGAGCCCTGCCAGTTCTTTTTATATCTCCTTTGCTGACTCAATAAACATCTGACACTCCAGTATTGTAACTAAGTGTACTGATTCTGCCCTCCTTGAAAACATCTTTCTAAGGGAAAGGAATTGTTCTGCTTCTGCTTAAAAATGCGATTTGTCTGGCGAAGTGTTTGTAAAAGCTTTTCCCCCCAGTGTTACTGTGGCAATTGTAAGCAGTTAGGCATGTACAGTAACTTGAGAAGCTATGTGAAATCTTCTGATATGCAAATACACTGCTGTATACATGGCAAAGAAGAGTTTTGGGCGCATTTACATGAAACAGAGTTGCAATAACAAACTATTTCCTTATATGCCACTTTCAAATAAAACTGGATCCTGAAAAATTATGCAAAATAAATATTCCAAAAATCCTGTGGTAGTAGGGAAATGGTTCTGAGTTCAGACCAGTTCGGCCCCAGGCTGGTTCTCTTTCTCCTGATACAGCCACATTTAAATAAAATAGAGCAGGATTGAAGCCAAGGAGCCTGAGCAAGGTGCAGCAAGGGAAGATACTCTGGTAGTAGCTGGCAAGGACAGGGCATTTCATGTCTCACCCATCACTCAGCAGAATCAAAGTGGATGGATATCCCTGTGGGAAAAGGTGGCCTTCCAGTCTGAAGAGGGCACATTGCATCTGGTCCATATCCGCTCTTACACACAAATTCAGGCAGGGAAGAGACAATGGGAAACCAGAAAGAACAGTCTAATGTAACACCACTATGGTGTTCTTGGATGCCAGCCATAGGCGAGTCTCCCAGGTAAGCATGGAACACAAAGGAATTTATGAGCACATAAATCATAGGAGCTGAGGATGGGAAAGGCCACTGGAGGACTAGTCAATGCAGGCCTGTTTTCTACAGGGAATTTCCTAATTGACAGTTTTAAGAATTTCAAACAATAGGGCTTTAACTTTCCTTTGGAAGCAACTCAAGGTGGTTAGGCACATATCTGAACCTTTCAGCATCTCAGTGTGTTTCATTTGACTAACCCTATACAGATTCCTAGCAGCTCTTCCTGCAGGCTTTTAGATTCAGATTTCTTTTTTGCTGTTTATCCCAGGCTTATTCTATAACGAAGCAAACCCAGAAGTGGAGGTAGTCACTTCAGGCTTGCCTACACAGTGTGCTTCCCCATTTCTCTTCTCAGGTAAATTGAGTCAACAGGAAGTGGTGCTGTGAAAGGTCCCTGGGTGAACAATCTGGATTACAGTAAACTGGGGAAATGCATTAAAGTAATGGAACAAGAAAGCCTGCATGCAGCATTGTTGTGGTGTGGCTGCAATGTGTTACAGTTAACCATAATGTAGTCTGTGCAGCAAGCCCCTAAGATTTGAGCCACTTCCACAAATTGCTCCTAGAAACTAGGCTGAGTTTCAATAAGGCAGATCACATCTTCAAAAGGCTTTGCTGGTCTGCACTAGGGCGGGCTGTTCATCATAAGCTACTCCACAACAGATTCCCAAAGAAGAAAGAAAGGGCACAAAGAAAGATTGACGAAAGCACCTTTGCCCCTTACATCTGAGAGTAAGACTATTAGAACAGGAACAGAGACCTGCCTGTGCTTAAATTCCACTTTGTTTTCCCTGTAGAGATAAATAGAGTCTGTTGGCATTTTGCAATGACTGTGAGGAATTTCAGTGGTTAATTATATCCTCTGTTTCTTGCCTTGCTATCTCTACGCACATTCACACAAGTCCTAAAAGGAGTTTACTGTTCAAGTGCCTAGGCTCTGGGCCAGGAGCAGTGCCTAGATAGAATACTGTGAAACATCTCCTCACGTGCTGTGATAAAATGCTTGGGGACATACTATAAAGAGCTATGAGTATGCCTGCAAAGTCATGAAATGTTATGTCATCGGTCCTGTGAGCACCGCAAGGTTGTGATCTCAGAGCAGGCTCTCAGTCAGAGTGGGAGAGTAACAAATCTAAACGGCATTAAGCATTCAAGGACTGTGTCACCATTAGATGGTTGTACATTTCAACCAGCTATGCCAAGGGTGGGACAGAGGCGGTTGGACAAAATGTGCAGGTTTGTGCAGTGGGAGAAGTGGGGGAGTGACATAGTGGGTGAGAGGAAGGAAAGGGTGAAGAGCAGGTGACAGCAGTACTGGCATAGTGGCAGGACAGGGGGAGGCCAACAGAAGATTTGCAAGGCAGTGATGTGCTTAACCATTTCTTCTTGCCCTGGGTTGGTCACTTGCCATCGGTGCATGAAAGGGAAGATGGAGGCGTGCCACTGTGGTGTGCCAGGTGAGAGTCAGGAAGTGGGGGAGGAAGGGGATTTGGGGTGTGATAGTTTAGCCACGGCTGGAGGAAGAGTGCTTGTCTTAGCCTATGGTTTATTTGAATTGATCATCACCCTTCACCTTCCCTTTCACATCAGTCTCACCACCATTTAAATTAAAATGCTAGTAAAATGTAAAGAAGGACAGACACTTTCTACTGAGGTCCCTCACCCTGGACTGGGAGTCTGCACATCCATGCTTGTGCACAGTCTGCCTTCTCCACGCATCTCTCCTTCCTGTGTAACAGGGAGATCCTTGATTACAAGCAGGGATGCTCTTGGGGCCCAGCCATTGAGGCTGTTCGCTGAAACCCCAGCCAGGTGAGGGGAGAAGGGCAATATAGTTAGCTAAGATAGAAAGCAATAAACATATCCAATGCTGAAATGGAAGAAGGGACTTACCTCCTAGCTTCTCTCAGTGTGCTACAATTCTCTGGCTAGGTCTCACCAGATACCCTGCCAGTCCCAAAGTATTCAGCAGTCTTGACTAACCTGAGGCAATCATAATATAATATAGTTAAGTAGGAATGATCCATGACAAAGCCCCCTCTCACCCATCAGAATTTGGCAGGTAGCAAAAACCCTGTCCGAATGTGACTTCTTTCTTTACAAAGCACTTCACCCCCAAGCTCCTGACTGAGTGTTACAAGGTGCCCTGACATGTTCTTGCTCCAACAGTTCATTAGCTGTGTCTTTCTGCAGTGATTGCTGTATTGCAGTATTTCTTCAGGGCTTCCTGGCTCTCCCCAGGAGACAAGGAGATGCAGGATCAGCGGTGGGGCGGTGCATCAGGCAGCGCAGTTGTGTCCACAGTGGAGCTTTGCTGCTGATTCCAGCAGATTGCAGTCATGAGAGCGCTGCACTTGAGTGCAAGCCGGCACTGACACACAGGCTTGGCCATCTGGCCAAGGTAATTGCAAATGGATGTGCAGGTACTGATCCATTTTGGCATGACACGAAAGAAAGCGGAAGGGCAACTGGAGGCCAGTCAAACCAGCTGAGGAGCGTTAATCCTCACTCACAGTGCGCTATTAGTGACCAGAGCTCAGACTCCAGTGTTCATACCCACTGGAAACTGCACTGTGTGGGCGCAGGGAATTTCAGTGAGGATAGAGCTGGGCTTGCTGGGAGTCATGTGCCAACAGGCTCTGAGAGTAATAGCAAGTGTGGGAGATGGGAGGCATGCTGTTAATTTCTGTGGGTTTCCTCAGACCAGGTCCTTCCTCTTGGCTTTTTGCCCTCCTCCCTGGTGCTGGGTCATAGCGAGTCCTTTGGAGCAAGTTCTGTCCCTTCAAATGGGTGTGAACACAGTGGGTTGAAGATCTGGTTTGGATAACTTCATCTGCACACAAGTAAGTTCAAATATTCATAGTGAGGTCCTTCCTTGCTTAATTGTCAACCTGGACTAACCCCTCTGCCCGTTTATCTGTGTCACAGTGGCAAAGAACCATGTGGCAGGAAAGGGTTAACTTGTTGGGGGGGCGGGGGCGGTTTGCAGGCAGAAGGGAGGAACAGGGTAGTATTTCTGTATTAACATGCAGCTGGTTAATGCAGCTGAATAGCCCTGGCTCAGCTGTTACCTTTCTCAAAGCCAATGGCAAATGATGAAAAACCGTGGTAATATCTATTAAAAGTTTGTGGAAGGGGCCTGCTCAGTGGGAGCTTTTCCATCTCACATACAAGTGATGATTTAGAACAGAGAAGGATCCCCTCGAGGGGATTTTGTGAACCATGCAATGCTAATTAACTCCATTGTTGTATTTTGTTTTGAACGTAAGGGTCCCTCTGGGATTGCAGCACTCTTTCCTCCTGCAATAGATTTCCATTTTGCACCACTGTATAAAATCTTCTCCACATCCCATCAGCAAAAGGGATTAACAGTAGGGAGAAGCATATGTGCATAGTTTTATGGGGTTCTAGGGAGGAATGTCTCTCCCTTCACCTCCCCGATGCATTCTCAATGGGGGTCATTTTGTACATCCTTGCTTTCGCTGTTTCTTTAACCTTGAATTAAGAACAAGTGTACATCAGAGACTGCGTAGCATCTCCCTTTGATCTTTAGCATATTCAAACCACTTCTGAACATGCTGTGCTGGAGTTTGTTTTAGCGGTTGGGCTGTTAGGGCAGAAATGCAAAAGTTTAGGAAAAAAAAGAAAACCAAAACCCAGCCCCACAAAAAAAAATCAACAAAAGCCATCAACACGAAGAGTGGAAGCACTGATGAATGAGTGATTTGCTCATATACAGTACATTCTGAAAGGAAAGCAAGAGAATAAAAGGTCTCATCTGTTTGAAGCCCTTCCTGGCTTGTGCCAACAATGTTCAGAAGAAATTTGACTCCCTCTATGCTGGATCAGCTCTTCATTTTCTGGGCTTCTGGTGTCCCACTTCAGTTTGCCCCAGTTTGCCCAGACCCTCTTCTCTCTGCTTACTCCTTTTGTATTGAGCAAAGTGGATCCTGACTGGCCCTGGTGCTCTGGCTATTACAATTTAGCAACAACTTCAGCGAATTCAGAACAAGGACAATAGTGAGATCTTTCAGGAGAAATCAAATGGCTTCTTAATTTTTCAGCTTCAGACTCTGGCTTCCCTCCACTCTGAGAAAGCCCAGATCTTTATAGGGTGTCTTGGATATTCTCTTCTCTCCACTGCCTTAAGTTTCATCTCTGTACAGGCCAAAATTTACAGAGTGTTGATTCCTGCTTTAGGCAATTCTGTTGTTTCATGGTAAGAAATACTTAGCAAGCTGTCCCAAGAGATCAGCTATTAGTGTACTGGAGTCTCACTCATGATTCTGGATGGTACTGGAACTGCACTGGGAGCTACCTGCCACCAGCTGCAATGGAAATTTTGCATGAACTTGACCAAGAGAAGCAGGAATTTGCAAATGACAGACTTCTTGGTGCACCTTATAACACTGTAAATTCTTAAGTCTTGATTCTTAATTCATCCTGGGAATATATTTAATTATAATCAGGGCAATTTTTGAGTCCTCTGAATGAAGAACTGGACGGATATTTAACAGCATCTTCAGGAGTGTAAATAACACAAGTAGTCATAGAGGAGCCCGAGCACTACTGCCTTTGCGCTCAAGACCCTGAGGGCATGACTGCTGCCTCCAGGCCCAGGGGGAGCTCCTGTCAGTCGGAGTCACTGCAGCTCAGCAGAGACCCTACTCTCCCATCAAGCCTTCAGTCAGCTAAGCACAATCCTGTGTATATTAAACAGCTTTGTCAGGGATCCTGTGGGGATGCTCATGGAGGCAACAGCCTCTGTGGCATTGGTACTAGACTGATGAAGTAAAATTTTTCATGTAAAACTTCCTGTTCCCCCCTCAACATCCCTCACTTTACTGCCAACTCCTTTTTTGCTTTCTGAAAGGAGGGGAATCAATTAAAAATATTTATACTGCCTCTACCCCAAACCTTCCAGGAGCATCATAGCTGGATGGGTTTTCTCTTGGAATAGTGCATTCAGTGATCCCTGCAGAAGGTGCTCCTGAGACCCTTCTTGTTCAAATGTTATGACATTGTCTGGTGCTGTAGGCTCTTGAGGGCTATTACTCCATCAGTTGTAGCTGTCTATCGCTGCAGTGGTCTGCAGAGCATGCTGATGTGTGTAAAGCAACATACTGAAAGGACATTGAGAGTCATTCTTTCTGAAAATGCTGCCTAAGCTTTTCTGCTTGAGTGTTACAGCTCCGTCTAAATACATGTTTTTCTTGTTCTCTTTGCAGCTCCTTTAAAAAAATTGACTGAATCAAAAAGGCAAAATTCAAGGGGAGGGTCTTGCCATTCTAAAATCCTTAGCTTACTTCAAACACACCTAGTGTTTTAGTGACCTCAGCAACTTCTCACCCACATCTGTATAAAAGGTTTACCCCACTCAATATCCAGAGAAGGAATGGGAAGAGCCATCCCATTTTTGAGAAGCATTTCCAATGCAGTGTTCTCATCAGGACCAAATTTGTCAAATCTTGCTGCTTTTTTTTACCTTTTCGTTTTTATAGCTACAAGGGAAAATTTCTATGAACAGAAAACAATCCCACAAGTCATTTTTTTCTAGTCCTCTCTGTAAGCTGGTCTTCCTTTAGCACTTGCTGACCACTGGCGTGTTAAGGAGCAGGAGGGGAGAGCAGTGAAGGCTCTGCCAGCATGGTCCTCATCATGCCAGCCTGACAAGTGTGCACTGGGGACACCAAATACTGTGGGAGGAATTGAGCCCCTTGCTGCCTTCTGAGATCACAGTGAGCCACAGTGCAGTGAAGGTTTTCTGCAGATACAGAGAGCATATTTTGGTTGGAGCTCCTCCTGCTCCTGGCACCATGGAGGCATTGCACCCCTCGCCCTTTCTCTCCCAGGCTAAGCATAGGAGACAGGTGAACTCCCGGAAGTTTCGTTGCCACTTGGAGTTTTGCAGCACAGCTCTTGACGAGTAACCTCATCAGCCCAGGGAGGTCCCCACCAACTTCCCTGGGGCTCTGCAAGAGGCTGCATATCCCCAGTGTGCAACGCACAGCTGGGCCTGCCCCTCTTTGGTTTCCTTCTTTCAGCAGCAACATGGAAATATTGTTATAGTTCCCCTGGTATGGATGCATAATGCCAATGTCCATTTGTCCTCTGTTACCTGTGATTTCCCACACCCTGCTAGAACGAGTGAGAAGCAACTCTACTGCTACTTGAGCAGCTTTTGCATACTGCGAGGAAGAAGCCGCGTACACAGAAGGGGGCGCAAGGAAGGTGGGAGCTTATTTCACAGCCCCTGAGCTTGCTTCCAGGCAGTTTCTGAGCTTTGAATTTCCGTGTGAACATCTTTCCCTGTCAGACAAAAATGAGTGGAAAGGTAGCTAACCCTGCACATCACACCGAGCACAGGGTACTTACAAATATTATTTTAATGTGTCCCTGCTCTTCCCTATCTTGCCCTAATATTTGCAGTAGATAATTTTTAAAGCCTAAATAACATAGGCTTGTGATTGAACATGCTTTTTCTGAGCTAAACTCCACCCTGTCCCTTAGTAATTTCTTCGTCTCAGTTCCCCTTGTTAAACCCTCAGGAGAACAGGGCAGAGGTTCAACCTCCAAGTCCCACAACCAAGACACAAAGCCCAGCAGTCACCCCCATGTGCCTGGGGGCTCTGGGGGCTCCTGTATCACACCTCAATACATCCCCCTGCCTTCCTCTGTCCCTTTCCACTCCACTGTCATGAATCAAACCAAGATCTTTTTTTCCAGGAGAACAGGGGTGCCCTGCCTGGTGCTGGCAGCCCCACAAAACTCCTCCAGATCAGGTCCCTGAAGTGCCCAAAGTCTCCCACTCAGCTGCCAGCCAAGTGACAGGAGGCAGAGGCGGGTGTCATGCCAGGATGCATTTCAAAGCAAAAGAACCCTTGTTTTAAGTCTGTGCAACAACCTTTCTCCCAGAAGACTGGCGATAAAGCTTTTAAAATTAATTTGCATAATTGGATCTTTAATTCTCTTTAAATGGAAACCAAAATGGCACTGTTCTCAACAAAAAAGGTTTTCACAAAAGCCAAAGGATTGGTTGCAAGGTGGAGATGTGTTACTGAGCTGAAACTAAGCCCAGATAAAAGATAATTAGGCAGACTGAACAAAATTCTGCTTACAGACAGAGGGGAAAGTCTGAGGTAACAGCATGGACTTCAGTAAAATTACTTCACATTCATGTCAGCATAACTGAGCCTTGGTCTGCAGTAACTACTTTAAGTTTTCAGCTCTGTGGTTAGTTAGCAACCCTTTTCATTTATGTGGGTTTTTTAAATTCAAAAAATATATTAGATTAATAAACAATGCAGACATTTTTGTAACAGCAGGGCAAAAGTTCTATTTGTGCAAAAGACCAAGACACCATTTGAGTCAGTCTGGCTGCGATCATTTAATTCAGTGGAAACTTTGGCCCACGGAGATACTATTAGGAGAGCTGTGCATAGAAAACCAGAAAGAGTTCAGCTAGTAAAAAGCCATTTTCATATCCTTGTAAATGAAAAGCAACCTTTCTAATGAAGAGCAATGTATTTTATCTCTCATCCCTCCTTGAATTACATGTGAAGCTTTATATGGTGTTTTTACCTTAAAATAAAAATTTTTAAAAAAGCAATTTCAGTACATATAATCCACACACTTGTTTCTGAAGAGCTGTTTTTATTGTTAAAAATATCCAAATGGCAAGATACAAACATGTTCTACAAGAGAGCTTGGTTTTCTCCCCCTGCTCGCAATAATTCATTCTTTAATCAAATACAAAGAAACTCCATTGGTGTCCTCTTCTCACCAGGGCTGTTAGTTACCCAAAGCCTGAGCACCAGCTAAAGGCATATGGCCATAACCTCCTTAGCATTTGCTTTAAAACAATAGTGAAATAGAAACAGAGGAGCTGGGGCAAGCTGGCAGAATACAAATGGAAGATCTCTGTGACTTGTCAGTCCTCCTGGGTGCTCCATCACTGCTTGTGCCATGGAAACGCAATCCAGGCAGCAGGAGCACACGGAAACCCACAGCTAAATTCTGCTCATGGGCAGCCCGGTGTAAGTCCAGAACAACACCAACAGAGCCTCTGGACTTAACTGGGATTTTCATCTGGCCAACCACAATGCCTGAAGAAGTACGACACAGCTGGACTGCTGCAGACGCTGCCAGGAATAAAGCTGAGCTGTCAAGGTTAGTTGCAAGTACTGCTACTTTGATCAATTTTAAATAGTTTACAGCTTTCACAGATATCAGTATTGCCCTTTTTGGGGGCGGGGGGGGGTACTTAAAAAAAAAAAAAAGAATAAAAACTGTACTGCTACAAAATTAGAAAATCCTCATGAAATACAGTGAGAGCAACACATACCACACTGTGGCACCAGGGATGTGATCTGTTTTAAGAAACACATGGCTTTGTGTTTAATGAAGGGAGCCTGTTGAAGGATTGCAGACCAGGAGGGCACACTAGATTTGTTGTTTTATTAGGTTCTGGGTTATGTACTTCTCCTTTTGCTGCGTATCTGACAACATATGCCATTCCACTCACAACTGAATGGGCTGGGGGACGGAGGGCAGAAAAAAATCATTTATGAAGGACTGGAGCATTTTATTTTCTACCTTTTGAGAAGGGTTAAGGGAAAAAAAATGGTGTCATTTTGTCTAAAGTAGAAACAGAAACAGATGGAAAGAAAAATGGAATTTAAGCAGATGGAGAAAAACAATCATTCTCCACAAACCTAGGGAAGGAATTGTTAGAAATACTTAAGTACACTCACCAACATCCACTTCATTGAAATCATGCCCTTTAGATGCAGCAAAAAATCCTCCAGTATATCAGGGCCAGATCTTGAAAATACTCCCTGCAGGATAGTTTGGAGGCACTTTCCATCACACGTGGGATAATTTGCACTTTATGGGGTCAGAAATTGCATGGCTATGATCAGACTGTGCTTACAGTTAAGTGCTCCACGGTCCATCTCTGGAACTGCCTGAAACTAGTGAGTAAAGGGCACTGCTGGGGCTGGCATTTGCTGCCCCTCCTCATCCAGCACCATGGTAGGACACTGCCAGAAGAGTCAGTCCTGAATTCCTCTCTAACACTGGCTGCCTGCAGGGCGGTGTCCTCACCACATTATTTGGATTTTGTGATCTAGCAACCAGTGCTGCTCCATTTTGAGTTTTCTTGGGTTCATTTCTCAGAAAACTGCTCTTTCCAGACATGCCCCAGAAACCTCTTGACATCAGGTTAGCAAATTTGCCTATGGTTGTATAGGAGTGAGATCTGAGGCAAAAAGTGATGAGCTGGAATCTGGGGCTCAGGCACAGGAAGGGCTGGATCATCCCTTCCAGCAACAGCTCGCATAGGTGTAACATGAGGCCGTATGTCTAAAATGTGATTTAAAACACCCCTCAAGACATCCAGGCCCCCTGCCTGTACACTGTGGAGCTGCCAGAATGATCCCACAGAAAATACGAACAAAAGTGGGCTCCAAAATCCTTTCCCAACCCCAAACTTTAGCACTGGAGGTCAGCTGAAGGAGGGCTCACTTCTGCTTGTTTGAGTTTCACAGTCCCAGGCCAACTCCTGAAAGACATGGAAACTCTTCTTCAGCCTTTAACACGACAACCTTCCACTTAAGACAATGATTTGAGATACAGAGGGACTTGGGCTCATCTCCCTTCAAACTCAGAAAGGATTTAGACCCATGCCTCCTAGAAATTTAAGGAATAGGTGGGAGTGAGGACAGGGTATGTATCATTCTCTAGATAGTCTAGCGCTGTGTGGCAGTGAACACGGACTCACAGAGTCGCAGCTAAGCAGAAAGGAGCAGCAATCCCCATCTCGTCTCCTAGGCCACTGATTAGGGCAATGAGTGTGAATACAAATTGCTCTTCAGCTCTCCTCCACAACCCATATCCACACCTGAGCCTGTTCACCTCTTCGGAGTATCACGGATTTCATGCAGTTGGTGCTTTGGTGCTAGCAAAGCAAATAACACAGGCAGGATTTTGCCTAGCAATGGCTTTGGTTGGAGTACTTCAAGCTTGTTGTACAACCTTATGATACTCTGACATGACATCATCACCTCAGCAGGCAACTCTGCACACTTCCTGCTCTCTCCTTGAGCCCGTCGGAGAACACCTTTTAAGCTGTTTGGTATGAGTATTCTACACAGGCTCCAGGATATTAACAGTTGGATTTTCTCACTTCCCCACAGTGCAAATATCCTTTTATTACCTGCTAGAGCTACTGGATATGCTGATGACAATGTCATAACAAAGCTCCAGCACTAGTTCAGCTAACAGACCCCATATTTACAGCCTTCAGTCTTGGATATATAAACAGACTAAGGCTGTGGAAATCGAAGATTTCCCCCTCTCTATTGCTGCCAAGGAATAATCAGTGAAGAAGTTGGACAGGCAGAGGTGTGGGGGTCCCCCCCTGGTGCCCCAGATTTCTCTCTGGCAGGGAATGTGTGCACCTTTCTGCTAGAGAGCTGCATGCAGCAGCACTGTAGAGATGGGTGTCCATCCCCTGGGATCACCCCTGGGTCAACACCCTTCACTTTGAATGGTAGAGGAAGATTTCAGTTTTGAATCCATGCCACTTTTTTATCATGAGCTCAGAATAATAAGCTGCGACTCTACAGTGAGAAAACCCAACACATTTTAACATTTCTCTGAAGACATTCAGAGAAAGTTCCAAGCCCATGGGGTCTTGTTTATAATTGTTGCCAGGCTGAAAAATCCTGGAGACAGAGGCATCTATACACATATATTGAAAAAAAAGATTTCCAGTAGCACAGGAAAAGTGTGCAATACCAAGCTATCATCACCTTCTGATAGACAAAACATTTATAGTTTATTGTCAGGAGGACTCTGGCTACAAAGCCTTTCCCTGAGCCAGAGTGGACTGACCTTTTGCAGTAGGCACAATAAGGCAGCAAACATGGCTGAGCTGTCAGAACTCCTGCAATAACCCCAAATCTCTTTTGATAAAGGGAATCAAAAGCACACAGCTCTCCACCACCTCCTAATAATGCCCATGACCTCAACAGTGCCTTACAAATCTGCTATGTAGTTTGAGAACTAGGTGCAACACCTGCTTCCGGGCAGCAGCCATTTGCTTTCCTCTGGGTAGGTTCTTAGGAATATCAAATCTAGTTCCCCAAGCGTTAAGTGAGAGAGTTTTCATTTCCTATCATGCTATCCTAATGCAATCTGTCCAAGAAGCCTCATCGATATGCCAGCGGCAAATAGCTGGACAACTTCCTCCTAAATAACACCCTCCCACTCTGCTTTGTGTCCTGTGGTTCACACTTCACTCGGTATTTTAGAAATATTGTGTATATAGTTGAAAGTATGTAGTCTTTAAGAGACAAAGCGTATGGCCCTTACTCCTAGCAGATTTTGAGGCACTGCTTAATTAAGAAACAACTCAGAGAGGCTCCAAACCAACCTGAAATGAGTGCAACTGCTCTTCCCTCTGTAGTGTGCATGTGTGAATATATATATAAAATAATAGAAACATTTAGGTTGGAAAAGACCTTTAAGATCATGGAGTTCAACCATTACCCCAGCACCAGTGTGTTCACCACTAAACCATGTCCCCAAGTGTCACATTCACACGCCTTTTGGACACTTCCAGGCTTTGTGATTCCACCACTTCCTTGGGCAGCCTGTTTCAATGTCTGACCACCCTTTCAGAGAAGACATTTTTCCTTGTACGTGTGTATATATATATACACATATATATATAAACCCTGATGTATCACATTAGGGAGTTTAGCAACTGGTCCTTGCACCTACCTAGCCTACCATAAAAGCAGCAATCCATTTGAATCTCTTGCTTAATTTGCATTAAAAGGAGACTTTTTTTTTTTTTATTTCGTAGAAGTTCATTAATAGAGGGAGTGAAAAAAAAAAGAGAACTTAAGGAAAAAATGAGAACAAGCCAAATAATGAATCATGGTGGGAAGTTACCAGCCTTGGGTGGTGGACACGAAATGCAAGTCCACATTTAGAACATTGCCTAAGCCGCAGCACATGTGTTCAGCTGTCAGCTCTAGGGGAGTTTAAAATCAAAAGGCACTTTAAGCTTTTTGGGTTTAACTGCTATTTAAATTGGTTTAAACTGTTATTTAGATATTTGAGTTCCACAGATCCCTAGAAGTCCCTAAGTGCTCACTACATCAGTTTGCTCAGTGTCTTCCTTACACTCAAACCCCTTCCCGTGCTTCAGTCATTCCTCCACCTTCTTGGGGGATCCTTTGCAAGATCATCTTGAGCCCAAATAATTTTGTTAAATAACTGGATATGACTCCTCTCCTTAGAAACTAAACGCAAACTCGATCCAAAGAGGATAGGAGTTCTTCCATGTGTCTTTGATTCAGGCAGTGAAATCCTAAGTAGAAGGCAGGCTTCTCTGTTTCACATTTTTTGTTGGCAAAGTAGAAAATTCTCCATTCAGCATGCAGATTTGCTGCAGTTTGCTTAGACACCAAGTCTCCATCTGCTCTACCAGGGTTGTAAACCTCTTGGCTTGGGTCTGGGTTCTGCTAGTCCTTTACTTCTCTTGCCTTCTTCCCTTATCTGAGGGTAAGAAACAAGCCATAGAATCACTTAGGTTGGAAAAGACCTCTAAGACCATTGAGTCCAACTGTAAACCCATCACTGTCAAGTCCACCACTAAACCATGTCTGCAAAATGCACATTAAGTATTCAGTTCCTGTCTGCAAAAGGAATTTCAATTAAAATAAACAAAATTGCTGAACGAAAGTGAGGATAATAGCATTTTATTGCTGCACAGCAGGGCTGTGAAGGTAATTAAAGATTCTGAGGTTGGAGTAAAGGGAGATGTATATGTTCCCCAGATAGATGCATTCATTTTCATTTAAAAATATAAACCTAAAAGATGACTGTACATGTTTCCCTCATCCACCCCGGACAATTGAATCCATTTACCTGGAGTTTGATCAAGTTACAGCACAAAACATCCTATTTAAAAACAAGGTCCTCCTCTTCCTCTTTTTACTCACATCTTAATGCTTTACAAAGCAAAACTCCAGACACTTTGTGAGTCACATATCACTACCAAATAAGTTGCAGTCATTGAACGGTGCCTCATAAAGGAGGCAGGAAGCAGGAAAAGCTCAAAATAAAGCTGTTTGTAAATTAAAGAACTGAGGGGAAGAATGGATAGGAAATGAGTCCCTTATTTCTTCTTCAAAATTATTCTGATTAATGAGGAGAAAGATCAATAGCCTATCTGCAGCTGCCATGGGGAAGACAGGGTGAAGAGTGAATCCAGATCCAAGTATCCCCGTGGTGCCAACACGTCACATTCTACACAAGCTTGATATAATGAGCTGCAGGGTGACATCTCATGTGACTGCACTACTTTACCTGTCTGTCCATTCAGTTCCTCATTATAGCTCAACGTGCTCAGTTATAGGGTACCAAAAGGAGAAATGTATGGCATAAATTTGTGAGTAGTCAGAGAAAGGATTGCTTTCATTCCTGTGGCATTGCTTTCCTCCTTTTGTAACAAGAGCCCCAGATACTCCAGGCTTCCCGCTGCACTGCTGCTGCATGCAGCTCGGAAGTCATGTGTACAAATTTTTCCACAATACATGGCAACATCCAGGCCCACAGCATACTGAAAACAGCAAAACATTCCCACTGACATTTTTGGATTTTGTTTTTAAATCAGCCCCTAAATGAAGCACCTCAGATATTGCTGCTTCCTTTATTAATGTTTCGTTTGGGGACTTCATCATTGTGTTTAGCAGCTTTTGTGGGCCAACAGATTCCAAGGCAAAATGACCTGGCAGGATGCTGAGGCCATTTCCACTGTTTTTGGAGCGCTGTGTAAGGAGCGAATGACTGTTTTTTGGATGGAGACCCTGGGTGAAACAAGGCAAGGCATCATGCTCTCATCCACTTTGGCTTGCCCCAGAGACAGGGAGAAAGTACCCAGCACTATTTCATTAAGGTTTTGGCATGTCCTTTAATGGCGTTTGTGGTAGTTACAGGCACAAAGGAAGCATTTATCCCCGGTTGTTTTTCCCATCTTCAGCCATTCATTTGCAGATTTGCCCAGAGATCAATTCACACTGGCAAGAGAGATAAGAGGGACCCCTGACGCTGGACTTCGGAGATTGCAGCAGGCAGGCTGCTCCAAGGGCAATTGCAGAGCCGCAGAAGGGTGCTGTATTTTTGAGCATCCCCTAATGTGAGCATCCCCTGACACACGCACCCCACGAACGCTATCACAATCGACCCGCTTGCTCCAGGCTCTGCAGAGAGCTGATGGACACCAGCAGTCAGGTGCAGCTGGGAAGGGATTCCTAATTTCTACAGCAACTGGGTACAGAAAAAGCAACACACAGAGAAAGGCTAGTGACAAAAATTTTTACTGATACACATTTGCAAGAGAAAATTCGGTTTCCATTGCCAGCTCTTCAGAAGAGGTGGTCTCTTTTTTGGCATAATCCTGATCCAAACGGGGAGGCAATCAAAGGGATTTTAGCAGAAACCTCTTTGCAAGGGGCACTGCTCCCGCAGCCACAAGAGTGGCTAGCAGTCAATGAGACACAGTTCTTAAAGAGCTGCCTCCTTGACTATAAATACTTTCAACATTTAAAAATGCTTAATATGAGTGTTTGTGAAGTCAAGGGAAACAGCTATACAATGCTCATATTTAGATTTACTGAAGAAAATACTTTCATTTGGTACTTAACTGTATCCTTACACTTGGGTTTAAGCCACCCCTAAAATTGGCTCAGGCTGCCACAAAGCAACAGCTTAAACTAATTTAATTGCTGTTTGCTGCAATCCCACCCGACTTCCCACCCTTCCTTGCATATTCCCCATCTCCTTTCTTACGCCAGCTCTCGTGGTTGTCTAACCCTGGTCTGAGCCATCTGGGCATGCAAGCCAGACACACACCCTCAACACCCTAAAACTCAGCCTTTTTCTACCGATTTAGCATGCTGGAGTGACTCGACACTAGGTCAGATGCACACTAGAGCCTGTAAAAAGAAATGCGTGGAATTGCTCAGTTGAGGCAGGGTGGGACTATGAGGTTCAGAAATATGACATCTCATCCCAGTAGTCCTGCCGCCACCTCTGCCCAGGCCGTTTAATCCCATCCCGTGCTAAATTATCTATGCAAAATTTAACCCGACCCTCCTCCCTAGACACACACACACACACACACACACACACACAAAGGGTTTCTGCGAGGTCAGTAAATTCACTCAGCTCAGCAAGAGTCCTTACCAGCATGGAAATGCATGACTGGAGGTGAGAAGGGCTTCTCCCTTTCAACACCAGGGAGCCATTAGATGATCTAAGCGGTGCTGTCAAGCCATATCCTCAGGCTTCTGCATGCATTTGAATCCCTGTTACCCTAAAAGCCGGGCTACAGAATTAGAGACAAAGCTTTAAGCTGAAGAGAATCGAGGAGCTGAGCAATAACCATGCCTCCCAAGGAAGGCTCCTGCAACTTTGGCTATTCCTCCTTGTAGCAACTGTTCTACCTGGTCATTCGAACAGCCCTGTTTTAAGATAAGGATACCAAGGACTAAGTCAGATCTTTCTGGAGGAGATGTAAGTCCATTTACAGGAAATTCAAAGACACTGAAGTAGCTGGAACCTAATAAAAATAAATGGAAAGGGAAAAAAAGAAAAAAAAAGAAAAGAAAAGAAAAAAAAGGAAAAAAAAAAGGAGAAAAAGAAAAAGAAAAAAAGAAGGAAAAGAAGAGGCAAGAGAAAGCAAAGCCCTACAGCAAGAAGACAGCTGAAATTTCTGACAGGATACCCTTCACCTAGCCTGGATTTACCCGTGTTTTGTGACATAGAGTCTTAAGTATGAAGATAAGTGCTCATCTGTAAAGAAGTTTTCTCATACATTATGCAGCACTGTCTCTTCCACACTTCATATATATCTGCCTGTACCTATAAATAGAAATGATGTCTCATGTACATTATCACATATTACAACCTCTGATGATGTGGTAAAGGAAAGGAAATAAGCAAAGGAAGTAGTGCGTTTCACCAGAGCATGCAAACTCCACAGGGCCTTGGTTAGCCAGCATTGGACAAATCAGTGCTGGAAATAGTACAAAATCATGTGGAAAAGCAAAACGAGAGAAAAGACAGTAAACTGATGGGTTTGCTGCATAACAAACAAAAGACCAAGTAATCTCGTGAAGAGGCTACAAGTCCAAAAAGAATCCCTGTGTGCTTAAAACTGGAGTATTGCATGAAGTGGCACGGCAGAAGTAGGGAGAACAGGCCAGAGCAGGTCTGCTGGGCAGCACTGGGAGGAAGAAGACAGGATCTGCAATGCTGAGGCCAAATCCAGAGTCAAGCCCCGGCTCAGGCTGAAAGAGATAGGGACTAGAACTGCTAATTGCTTTCCTTTTTCAGAATGTGTCACCTCTGCATTGCTGGAGGGTTTTTTTCTTCAAAAAGGAAGAAAAATCTTCATTCTCACTCATTTTATGAACTGATGAAATATCTTCACGACTTGTTCTCATCAGTGTTTACTTGTTTAGTATTTCAGCTTGACCACTGTGCCTACGGGGCTAATGAGCTGTGACTGGCAATACAATTACAGATAGATTTGATGGCATCCTGGCAGACAAAAGTGTTTTAATTAAACTGAAAGAAAATTGTTGTGTATGGGCCAGGAGCCCATATTGAATAGACAAAAGTAAGTCTTTTGATAGGAAAAATCAGTGCCACATCTAAGGGATGGGGAAACTGAGGTTTAATTCTTGGCTCTAGCAGACTTCCATTACTTTGGGCCAAGGGCATGTTTTGACTTGTCTTTTGGAAAATGTGGAGAGTTCAGTCTCAGCCTCCCTGGAACTTTCTGGCTGTTTTCACTAGGAAGGGCTGAGCAGAGCCCAAAGGAAGCTCCGCGCTGGTTAGCATCATTGCCACTTCCTAGTTCTCCCCACAGCTTCATTTAACTGTAAAACTCAGAGCTCAGTTGTTTAAAGGCCAAGCTAAATCTGAACCAGCCAGGGTTACATTGAAAACCACAAGATTTATAAAAAGCAGTTCCCTCTCTCACCCTGTTAAGGCTCAAAAAAATAGCAAAACTTGCTTTGACTTTCCTAAGAGTAAAGTTAAAATCTCCAAGTTTGCTCTTTTAATCAACTTCAATTAATTCTCATCAGCTTTGAAAATAGTATAGTTTTGAGCATTGCTTGATTTGTTGTGGAAGGAGATGGAAGGAGATTGTGGAGAGAGAAAGAATGGTAATGAATCAGTTTCTCCAAGGCAGAATTTTCACATATAGGCATTTCAAGGCCAGGTAGGCAGCCTCCCCTATTGAAGTTGTGCAACACTTCGCACTTAAATACTACATTATCACTTGCTTCATTTTGTCAGCTTTTACTGCTTGGTCTGAAAGCTCTCACAGGATGCCACAAGTTAATCAAGAAGATACTTTTTCTGGTTTTATCCAAGGGGTTCCTTTTTTTTAAACCTTGTCAGAAAAAAACCCCAAAAACCAAGCAAAAACAAAAAAACCCCCCAAAAAACCAAAAAACAAATAAAAGAAGGAAAAAAAAGGAAAAAAAGGTTTGATATTAACAATGTATATACCTCCACAGCTGTAATGGTATACAAACAATGATGTGTGAAGTCCATGAAAGTCATGAGAAAACTGAAGTTACAAGACTGACAGTGTAGCCCATCTGAGTTCACCGCGAGTGAGTGAGGAGTGTAGAGAGAGAGGGTCATTCACACAAGAACTGAAGTGGATTCAATGCCACCATTACCTCCCAGTGGTCATCTCTCCTTCAATTCAGATTTAAAAGCTATGGTGCTTTGCAGGTCTCTCATACTTTCTGTGGGTGTCCTTTAAGCTGCAGGTAAAGCCCTCCCATTTACAGTAAGCTTTTACTTGAAACAGAAAATACATCCTGTGGTTTTATCAAACTGTCATCTAACTACTGAGGCACCTCCTGTGGCTTCGGTTGCTGAAAGAAAACAGTGTTTTATTTTGCAAAAAGGCTCATACATAGAAATACTCATAATCCTTTCTCTTTTTTTTCCCTCACGTGACATGAGAGGTCAGAAGCATTGGTACCTCCAGTCCACAATCTCGGATGACACTGCTGCCTAAATACACATTGAGAATATCTGGTCTCAGTTGGAGTCGACTCAGGAAGAACAGGAACACATTTAAGCTCAGAGAACCAGTCTAAAAAACCCAAAAAGGAAACTAAAAAAACTTGCAGCCAAATTTCAATAAATAGAAATGGAACCATGCCATTAGGCAACTCTCTGTAACCTCAAGTAAAAATCCTGTTTACCTGGCTCAGCAACCAACTTTTTTCGTAGTCTCCTATGCATGACCTGAGCAGCATGGGAAGTCTTCACCCCTTACCCACTCTCCCTCCAGCTTCCACCTCCAGGGCCATCAGACCCAGAGGACAGGCCACAGAAAACCTCTGGAGCTCACTCCTCCATTTCCAGATCTCTTCCTCCTGGCAGAGCAAAGCTGCTTAGAGCACCAGAGACAGGCTGAACACAACACATAGTAAATCAACACCTCTCTTTGCTTTTGCTACTAATGACACCCTGGATTACTAGCACTTAATTGAATTTACTTTTTAGTGTGTTTTTTACATTTTGGTTTTCTATCAGCTGAGACAATAAAAATCAATTCCTGTAGGGCAATTTAATTTAGGTTTACATGGTGGTTTATATTCAGATTTTCAGTGTTGGAACACTTGTGTGGCAAATACGTGCAGGATTGTTTTTTAAGTACTTCTGTGAAATTAAAGTAAACCCATACTGAGGGTAGGCACTTTAACAAGCAAAATACTTAAAAAACAAGTAAATATGAAGGAAAAACAATATAATGGAGAAAAGTTATTTGGCCAACTGAAGCAGATTAGTTAGAGAGATCTCATACATATGCAAGAAATACAGGTACATGTATAAATACTTGGAGGACTGGTGACACAGATAAATAGTTAATAACTTTTTTTCTGATGAGTTTATATTAGATTTGATATGAAATACTGTTGAAATCTTCCCCCTGGGGCAAAACTACCTACCATATAAAAGGTCTTGTTTGTGAGAAATATCTTCACACGCTGAACTTTGTGGATCAAGGATGTCTGTGCATATCTACATGTTGTCTGTAACTCACAGTGCATGAATTTAACCATGGAGCAGGCTGGTTGAGACTGTGCCTGGGTCTTGTGGTCTGTCCCTCCTGCTCAGGAAGGGTGGAGCAGTGTGGTAGCTGCTGCAGGGAAAAGGGAAGTAATTTCAGCCACTACTTAGCACCCTACCACTTCCCTGGAGAAACGACCGACTCTAATATATCTTACTTTTCCCAAATGATTTAATAAAGACCCAGAGATATTTTTTTTTCTCCTTGCTGATGGGCTTTGCTGCTTTCTGGGAGCAGGAATGTTTATTTGGAGGAACAGGTCTTTAAAAGACAAGTATTTACTGTTAGGAAGTTCAGCCTGAGGAGCGATTTTACTTTAGCAGATTTAAATATTTCTAATTTAATCATTCTTATTCAACTGTGTAATAGGACATATGAATTAGGCAACTAACATTTCAAGAAGTTTCTCACTGGACAAGGCTATAAATTTCAGGGGTATGTACTAGGTGTCTAGTGGAAGTGGCTTGTTCCCATTTTACCATGGTGTAGAGCAACACCAGACAGGGAAAAACTGCTCTGTACTTTGGGATAATCATCTATGACTGGAAGGTGACATTTTGATCCTTAACTCACTTATTCAGAGAAGTTTACTTCTGCTACACCTACAGAAAGTTTCCACTGACATTTCCCCCTTTTTGAATTCCTAAGTGCCTCACCATTAGTTCCTCTTAGCGTTACTTTTTTAATTTCACCTTCTGCACTGATGGGACCACCCTTATGGGCAGCACTGGAGGTGGTAGTGCTTTCACCCAACACCACATTGTTGGGGGCACTTGGAGGTTTAACCAAACCCTCTTTGGTCTTGGAGATGCCAGCGTGTGTCCAGAGCAGGGATATGCGTGTTAAAAATGCAACAATACCCACACATATCTGCCCCTGGGGGCTTGGCAGGGGAGAGGCAGAGATAAGAGGAAAGGATGTATACATTGCTGGAGGAAATTTGTAGTGCATGAGTGCAGTGCTTGTTTCTGTAATTACTTTTTGCTTCTTCCTGGCAACTGACTGCATCTCTTGTCCTTCTGCCTCCAGTGTTTCAGTGCCACCTCTGAAAATTAGACAGTGGTTACACCTTACAGCTCCAACCAGCACATTAGCAGGGCTCGAGTGACTACTGGCATTTTCTGTTTGCAGAAAATTTTCTGGCATTTTCCGTTTGCAATCTTTTATTCAAATTGAAAGGAAGAAATTACAAATAGGATTATGTTTTTAAGACAAGTAAGTCCACATGTGCTATGTTGCAAAAGAAATAGTCTTCTTCTTCCTCTAGAAAATTATTGATCAAAGTTATTAAAATCTGCATTTATTTTAAGTAGGTAAAATGGCAAATGTACATGGTAATGAAATAGAGTATTTCATGATGTATATTATGAAATAGAAGAGAATGAGATTATTTCTTTAAGCCTATCAATTATTAAATTATCATTAAAATGTATGTATATAAATAATTCTAAGAGACTTTCTGATTAGATTACCTTGATGTGACAGAACACATTGTGATTATTCTTTGAAGCTTTGCAATAAGGATTTAAATTCTAAGTAGATTTCAGAAAGATTTTCTTTTGAAATAGCAGCAAGAGGTAATGGGTGGACAATACCTAATGAAGCAGAACAGGAAACAGGAGCGACTTTTAAATTTACTCAATTAGTTTCCTGTGTAAAAGATGACGAACTTACCACCATACAGATTTTCTGGGGGAAGTTTCATTCAGTTTATTAGATATTCAACATTCAGGACATTTAATACAAACCGTTTTGCTACTACTTGCAATACTGGAAGACCAAAGGAGAGTGCTGTTGCAAACTTTGAGATCAGGAGATCAGCCGAGGGAGGATTTGTACCTTAGTGTAAGTGCTGAGCACCAGGAGGATTACATGCTCTACCATATAAAGGATAATAAAGCAGGTTTTCACCTCTTGTTTTGCAAAGAAGGCAGCAATCTCTAGTGCTGGGGTGGACTTTTCCCTTCTTCAGTGAGGTGTTGGAGCACCACACTGAGAGTGCTGGGCTGTAAGGAGCCTGGAGCAGAGGTGACTGGTGTTTGCTAGGCTAATCAAGGGATCTGGGTGCCTGAAGCCTGAGTGAAGAAGCAGATTTAGGAAACGGGGAGCAGCAGAGAGGAGCAGGGATGAAGGCTGCATGTGGTCTAAAGGACAAAGGAAGCAGGATTTCTGCAGATCCTTGGCACTGAGCAGTGATTACTAGAGAAATGTTCATATAATTGAGAGGTGTCTGAGAAATGTAAACGGGAGAGTTTGAAGATGGGCAAGCACACAGTTCATCTGTACTATCAGCAAGGTGTTTCCAAAGCTGATGAGCAAAGCACTTCCTTTGCCTCATTTATGACAAGTGAAGAAAGGAGCAGGGCTGTATTGAAATATGTGTGGTAGGAGCCCCATTCAAGTGAAGAGGCTCCATTCAGGGCCTTACAAAGGGTATGAGTCAACTGCAAAGAAAAGAGGCATTTCACAGAAACTGAAGTGTGACCATTTGTTTTGCCTGACCCCAAGGTCCTCAGTGACACAAAAGGGGACCCCGGCACTGATTCTGCAGCAACAAATGCCTGTTGTGAGTAAGTGTATTTGAGGAGCAGTGACAAAAAGGAATGACCCGAGGTTCTTGTTTCCAGCCCTTGTTTCCCAAGGGACTGTCAAGGAGGGAGTCCTGAGTGCAGCCTGATTGAGGTGAAGAGATGAGGGTGCTGGAAGGCTCTTCCTAGTGGATGCATTTCCCTTGAAAACCTCCCCTAAAACACATGATCTGATCATCCACATGTACAATCAGGACACCTGGATAATGAAGTTTTTGGATTTCGCTCTGCAAAGTCTGTAGAAGTAAATACATCTTTTATTCAGCTGTTATGTGAAGTGGGATTTTTCTAATTTAGGACTGGCAAGGGATTAGAGTGTTTTAGTAACCCTTTGTTTCAACCTTCCATTAGTCCATGACTACTTTCTTTCACAATCAAAGTAGACATGAAAGGGATGTTTTGCTTTGCTCTTTTCATTATTCCAGAGAGCTGTAAGTCCCTATTAAAGTTCATGATGGCATTAGGGTGCAGAATGATGGATTTAAAGGTATCATAAAACTCTTCCTGGTAAGTAGTAGCCCCCAAATATATTCCAGTTGTGACCTGAGAGAGGCTGCTGGAGGCTTCCCAAGCAGCCATGCATTGGCGCTCTGCAGATCCTTTGAGCTGAGGAAATTCATTTGCATATGGATGCCATGCTAAGGAGGCCAGCCCGGATTTCATTACTGCTAATGATGTGTGTGGGAGAAGTGATTTAGTTTATAGTCAGTGCCAGGCATGGCACAATGAGGAAGTACTTAATTCATACAAAGCTCTTTCTTGCTTCTAAGACCTAAAAATCAGGGCATTTCAAGCAGCTCGTGTTACAGACGTGATGTCTTCATGACCACAAACAGAGCTGTGACTGTGGCAAGGGAAGGAGGGAGAAGGAAGCATCAAGATGTAATATTGATGTCATGGAGGAGAAATGAAAGGGAATGAAAAGCAGAAGAGAAGAAAGACCAACGGAAGATGGAAAAAACCAGCAGGGAGAACTGGCTGTGCAGGAATTGTGGCTGCCAAGGCTGGATATTTGGACTTGGGAGGTGACAGAATTTTCACTGGGTCTTTGCTATAGTTTTCACAACTCACTCAAAATGCAGGCAAACACTTTGGGCCAGGATAAGATGTCCATCTTCAGAGACAAGTTTCAGAGAACTGGAAAGGAGAAAAGGGACCCCAGGATAACACTGGAGTTGGAGTAGCTGGGAGTTGCTGCACTGCCTGAAGGCATCTTTCTACTCCACTGGAACCACCTCTGCTTTCCTGTTGTAATAGACATTGCCTCAGGCAAGGGGGATTGGAGAGAGGCCTGGGGGCAGATTCTTGGCATCTCCTTCAGGGCTCAAAGGGGCTATTATGCTCAGGCAACTTCAGGAAGAGCTTTTTGAACTGGGATCAGTGTCTTGGGTGGCCTCTTAGCTGTGCGTAATAAATCCATCAAGCAGAAGAAAGGATCCAGAAAGAAGGAATGGGTGAGTGAGGGGAGTAAATCAGAGGGATTAAGGCACACCATACCAGCATGCCGAGAGTGTCTAGAGCATGCACTGCCCCCAGAGCATGTGTCGAGACAGAATTGAGAAGGCTTGAAGGAGGAACCCAATTCTGGGGTTTATGGGTCCCAACCCCTCTGGTGTTTTACACTCTCCCCCTATCATTGCACAGGGTAGCAGGGAAGAAGGGCTGTGAGCTGCTGTCCATTGCTTGGGCAAGGGGTATGACCATCCATCTGCAGCTCAGAATATGAAAACCTGAACAAGATCTTTCAAGAGGAATTACTCCTGCCTTATACATGGCACAGCACCTGGTTGTAATGAATTTTAACTGTTTGGCTGCAATCACCCACAATGCATGCAATCAAAAGGGTTATGGCCCTGCTCAGTCCTGCAGCAGCCTGGAAATGTTATCTCTGAAAATACAGGACGGTTTCGGGAACCTTGATTTAAGCATTTTTGTTCTGCAATTTTCTGAAGAGGGAAATCAGCTGGTCAGTTGGACAGGGGGATGTGAACACCACTTCAGTAATCTGTGAATGGGGAATGCAGTTTGGAGAGTTCCCTGATTTTTGCTTCATCTGAGTTGAACTCAAAGGGTATGGAACAGTGACATTTAGCTGGGGTTACTGAAAATTAAATACTGTTTACTTGATATTGCAATTGAATTCAGAACAGCTGTAAGATGTCTTTAAAGAACAAGCCCCAGCTTTAGCATTTGTGTGTCCCTGAGAAAATACTGAGATTTGCTGAACTGATGGCCTTTGTATGTGGTTTTAGGCCAACTGTATGCTCTTGAATGTTTTCTTATGTGCAAGTCAGTTGAAGATCTTCATACCCAGCTGCCCAAAAACAGCACACAGACTTCACCAACTAGAAGAAACTAGAAAGATGGTTTATCATAAAAGAAGAAGCAGGAATCAGCTAAATTTAGAGAGGATCTGAAGAGCAAAGGTGAGACAAAATAACATGCAATATTTCCTAGATGCAGAGAAAAAAAAAAAAGAGAAAAAGAGATTATGCCAATGCATTATTTTTACTGGGCCTCTATTGGCAGACTGAACTGTGTTGGGGATGGCTCATTTCTCCTCAGCAACAACAGCAGGTTTTAAATAATGCTTCATATTTCCCAGGTTTAGCAGATGAAGAAAAGTAATTACTTGGGAGGCAAATAGAGCAGATTTGCAAATAGAGGAGAATGTTTTATGACCAGACTTGCAAAGATTTGGCTCCTGCAGATGTCAGAAGACTCTGCATCTGCTTTAATCAATGTCGGTTGGTCCTGGCTGATTATTTCTTTGAGATCCTCATGATTCTTAAGGCAATAGTTTTATATTATCCAGGACAATGTGACTGTACAGCTTCACAGAGAGGGCAACTTACCTGCAATTTCAAACTGCATAGCTTTTTAACTGTAAGAACTTTTTGCTCAGAGAAGTCTGGGTTTTGTGTTTTGTTTTGCTTTTGAAACGTCACTGTTCTTTCATGTCTGTCTTTAGGACTCATTGGCCTCGAAATGTCATATGGCTGGGCGTGTAAACACTTGGCTTCTACAGACACCAGAAGACTCTCTATTTGCCTTGATCAAGTGAGTCTGATTATTTCTTTTAGATCCCCGTGGTTCTTGGAGTGGTAGTTATAGACCATCTACAACTACATCAACATTCAGCTTTTCTTCACGCAGAGGGCAACTCACCAGCAGATTGAAGCTGAGTGTCTGCTCAGTTTATTAGCAAATGGCCAAGAGAAAACAAAAGAGTCTGGAAATGCTGAGCAATGCAGTGGTGGGTATAGAGGCCCTGTGGTGTCACCTTGACTGCTTTAGATTTCATGATGATTGAATTGGTTGGAGTGTGATGGGATTGGGTCTCTCTGTATGTTTATAGTGACCCTGCTGTAATGTATCTTCTTTAAGATAAGATCTTCTTTAAACATAAGAGGCAAGGAGAGAGGGGAGAGGGCAGGCAAGTACTGTATATAGCATCTGTAACGTTTAATTATATGAGACAGGGATTTTCCAATATGCCTTGCAACACAAAGAACATTCAGCTATAAGCATCACAGTGTATATTTTCTAAATCACAACACCCACACATTTCCTTAGCCAAGTAGAAGTTTTCCCTCCATGGCTGCATATCTAAAATTAGCCTGAAGGTCAAATCTGAATAGAAATACCCTTACCATTGAATGTGCTGGGAATGATTGGTGCAACGGGCTCAATTTTCCCATTGAAAACCTTCATTTATTTTTTTAAATAACAGTTGCTTTTACAGTCAAAGAGCTTGGAGAAAGGCAAAATGAGTCCTGCTGTATAAAATCAACATCAATGTTCTGCTTTCACTGCAAGGCTATTTTTATAGCCAACTATTTTAAATGTAACAAGATGGATATAGTGAAGTCACAATGTAAAAGATGCTGCAAGAGGATTCTGAATAGCAAGGATGCGCACAGACACGTGAAAGAAAGGCCTTGAAATTTGGAAGATGTTTGTCTTTGAAGACAGACAAAATGAAGAATTCTAAGTTAAGAAATGCATTGTTGAGAAGTGAATAGTTCAGGTCTAAAAGTAGTTTTTTTAACCTGCAGTTGTATTATGTGAGGACTAAGCAGCCTATGCTGCATAAACGCAAAAACACCGTCTTGCAAGAAGTGCATTTATCAGCCACAGTGTTTTATTGAGTGCTTTAATAATACAAGTGTACATCAACTGATCCACAGTCAAAAGTGGCAGGTCCCTAAGAAATTTACAAGCACTTTTTTTTTGTTGTTTTTTTAAGTAAATCAAAATACATATTAATTTTGTTCAATGCAATAGCCTTTTGTGTGGGAAACAGAAGGCTAGTGATAAACACAGTCTTAGTAATGCACAGTGATTCTTGATTTTAAGCTTTTATACAAAACTTGTTCCCAGTAGCATGCACCCACCATTAAAGACTTCAGTACAAAAAAATAACCCTAAACACTACATTTAAGTAGAAACGAGATATAATTCTGAATTTGTTTTCCCCAGAACCACATGAAAGAAAAAAAAAAAAGCCAACCCCACACATTAATACAAAGCTTTGTGATAAAGCTCTATACTATTACAGATCCAACATTCTTTGCACTGATAACCAAAATTCCCTGTCTACATTTGAGGGAAACAACTTTAAAGTTAACAGAACAAAAAAAACCCAGAACAAATAAAAATAAAAATAAAACAAACAAAAAAAGAAAGTAAGGACAACCTTTTGTCACAAAATGGTTCAAAATTTAATAAAAAATAAGAATGAAGGGAAGGGCTATTGATGCACTTAGTGAATGTGCTTGCACAGGTCCAGCAAATCCTAGGGGAGGTTCCTATGTGGCGTATCGCTTGGTCCACTGTCTGGCCATTCTGTCGTGCTCTGCTCTGTTAGTCATGTACTGAGTGGCAATGCTTCCAACCAGGGGGTCAGCTGAAAAGGAAACACAAACCGTGAAACGCGTGTCAGCCTCGGGAGGATGAAAAAGCTGTTTTTAGATCCACATTTGTTCAGTTCTCTTAGGTCTAAGTGCAAGAACAAGGTGCCTACATACACCAGCCTTGTTTTCAAAGCATGGAAGGAAGATGATGGAGGGGAGATGGATGGTAGTTAGATAATAGATGCCTGGTAAACATATAACTGAAACAATTTTCCAAAGTTCTACCTCACAAAAAAATGTTCCAATAATTTTATTTTGAGGTAAAATTCACCTTCAGGTGATGTAATTTATTTATGATATTAGACTCCCACAAGTATATGTATTCTCACCTAAGAAGAGGATGAGCTCTCTATCATCAGGTTCAATGTTGTTTTGGTTTTACTTTTAAATACTTTTAGTTCCAAAGCATAAAGAAATGTAAGGAATAAGGGCAATAAGTACTATTTTCAAATCAACAGAAGTTCATTCCAAACTTTGGGAATTGTTATTTAATTTATGGGATCTTTCTGAGCATTCATATGGCCAGAATGCTGCATAATATGATCTGGATCTATTAATTACTTCACAAATAATTACTCTAAACCCATCAGTCCCCTAAGAAAAACAACCCAAGACAAGACATTCCCAGAAGTGACTGTATTTCATCAACATTCTTCTCTTTCAGACAACATTTTCCTCTTCTCAATTTAAGCAGACAAAATGTATAGATGTTTTCCCTTTTTTGAGGGGAACTCATACTCTTGATATTTCTGCTGCAACTTTCTGAGATTGTACCATGCAAATCCAGAGGCACTGATACCACACTTTTCCCTGACTTAGGACAGATGAATACAACTTCTTGTGAAAGCCAGGTAATAATCACCTTTTATTTGTCTGAAGATGGTGCCACTGAACAATATGAACATCAGCTTTCCCGGTACAGTCGTAATCTGAGTGTGGTGCTTACACTATTAACCACTGAAATTCTCAGGACAAGACACCAGGCCTTCTGTCAAGCAGAGTAAATCTGGGCTTTTTTGTTAGGTTGTTGATGACAAGAGTTTATGATAGAGGAAATACGTTGGCTTAGCTAAAAATCGTTTGATTGGCTGACTGCCAACCTCACAGAATATTAGTGAGTAATATCTCATGAAAAAAATTCTTTCGCTTTCCATGCACAACCTGCACTTTCAGGAAGAGCCTATGATTTGAATGTTAAATTTGCACCTTCTAAATTAGTAACACAAGTTACCACTGAGACTGCAGTGTACTACGTCCCTGTAGTCCCGTCCTGCGAACGCTTAGTGCATGTGCTTACCTTTAATATCTTAATATATCCAGAGGAGGTCACTGAGGCCTGGACTTGATTATTTTTACATGCATGAGTGTAAAAGAAACAAATCTGGTCTAAGATAGAGTTTAAAAGTTGTAAACCAGAAAGTGTATCACCTTGAACTCCTCAGCCAAGGAGAAAAACTATGTAAGGGACTACCTGAGGGATTTTGTCCTGTGCAAATAGGAGATTAACAGTCTACAGGCACTTAAGTAGCAAAAAGTTATTTGTGGTTGGAATGAGATTTGAGCACTGCAGGGTAAATGGGAAACATGGGCAATGGGAAAGGGCAACATTTCTCTTCACAGAAGATTTCCCTAAACAGCAACAGGGAAACCTTGTCATAGTGTAATGGTAGCTTGGGGAAGAGCCTGAGAGCACTGCTGCAAATTCCCACACCCCCCTCGGACACAAGGCCCCTGCGCAAAGAAACACTTCCACAGACTCGTGGAGAAATGGAGACTAAGGGTTGAATCTGAAAGGAATCTTTGAGGCAAAATTTGAAGCATATCCTGGTTTTCATGCTTGTTGGGGAAGGTGAGGTTTGGCCTCTGAGGCATCTGGCTGGGAAGGGTTGCAAGAATATCACGGCATTACCATCTGGAATGCGGCAAGTTCTTATTGAGGTTTAGTGTGTATTTAAAGTGATGCCTCTGAGATCTTTATAAAACCTTGTATGAGTCAGGGAGCAGTGATGTGCTGTAGCAAAGGTTTATCTAGTTTAAATCTGAAAGTTTTTTTATGTGCAGGATAAATGTTTCTGTGAAAACATGTCCTTCACATTCAGAGCTGTAAATTAACTTCCTTGATATACTACAAGGATACCGAGGATCACATCATCATCCCCAATACTGATGATAACTAGAATGTTTGGTTTCCTAGTGTGGGGTTCCATCTATATCTCCTTTTAGAGGCAAGAAAATACTTCAACAACATACTCTTTACAAGGCTTTGGAAGGTACAGGCCCTTCCCCCCACCTCCTCCCAGAATGGGAGGATGTCTCCATTCCTTTGGGGTGAGACAATGAGTGAGAAGAGTTCTTGTTAAGAAGGTGAGGAAATCTGTTGAAGTCCAGTAATGCAGAGAACTGGGCTGTTTATTTATCCACATGTTCAAGCCTTTGTCTCTGCAGTGTTTTGTCTGGTGGTTGAAAGAGTGGAGGTGATGGCCTGTAAGATGTCTGAGGTCTACAAAGCTTTGTTGTAGGTGTGTAAATTCCTGCTGAGTGACCTGAGAATCAACTATCAATCATCTCAGGTGCTTCCCCCAAGCCAGTGCCTCCCTCCATTGCTGTCTGCCTGTATGAAGCAGGACTGTGGGAGCAAAGAGAAGTCCTTGCTTGCTGTAGCATGAGCAGGACCAGCTGCACCCACAGCCAGCTGCCAAGAGAATGCTACTAAAAGGTACTCTCGGTAATTACAGAAATGACATTGATTTTTTTCAATTTGGCTGTATGTTTTATTGGTTATAACAATACTGAATAAAAAACCAAACCCCCAGTTTGAGAAAGCCACTTGCTCATTTGAGACTGCAAACTGAAGGAATAGAAAAATAGTTATTGACAGCAAGGCTCAGCTATTTCACATCTCTGTCAGAGGGTCTGGAGGTGTGTTACACATAGATATTTATGAGGACTTCAAAAAGGACACTTCTGTAGGTGTTTGAAGAACTGGCTTATTTTAGCAGTTGCTACGAAGCCATAAATCCATCAGGAGGCACAACTGCTTTGTTTGGGAAGCCAGGACAGCTGGCAAGGAGGGACATTTAAACTTCAGACCAGAGCCACCCAACCAGGGGCACACTGGCCAATTTGAAGCAGCACGCTGCATTTGTGCCACAGGATGTAAGGACAGTGTGTGAGCTCCAGAAATGCCATTGGGCTCTCCCTGCATCTGTGTGGGCAGCTCCAGCCAGCCAGCAGGCCCAAGGAGACACATCTCTCAGCACTTCATGAGTCATGAGCCACCACTGCTATGTAATTTGCCGTGACAGGCCATAACATGGAGATTACAAGATAAACTGAAGCATCTCAATTAAAACAGTTAAAAGATTTAACTCCCAACATGCACAAGCCTTTTTTATAGTATCCAAGTCCTACAAAATATCAAGTATGAGGAAGAAATCCTACAAAATACCAAGTATGAGGAAGAAATAATGGTCCCCATTCAGCCCCCTAAGCTACATAGTACATGGCTGAGCACCACGTGGTGCTCAGCTGGGCTGCACTGTTTAAGGGGTGTTGTGAAATATCCATTAGTAAGGCCAAATATGTATTTATAAAACAACCGCTGCATAAACTATCTAATTAAGAAATTAAAAGAAAAACCGGATCTCAAAATTCATAATAACATTTTCCCCTTGTTTCCATTTCTCACTACCAGAAAACTGTTTCTTATTTTCCATTTGTATATAACTGTGGTTTTATTCTTGATGCTAGAAGCTTGTTTCTGTAACTAGTAAACTGCTCTAGTTTTCTCTCCTTTTTTTTTTTCCTTAAAGAAGTAGCATGATTCATCAATGAATCAGGATTAATTTCAGAATTTGACTCGAAACGGGACTGTGCCCAAATGACAACAATAACCAGGGCATAAGAGTATAAAGCTATGCCAGAAATGTGTTACTGAAACAATCTAGTGAAAGAAATTAAGATAAACCTACAATAAATTAATAAAAACAGCATATCTATGCAACTCATGTCCTGGCAGGAGAAATGTATTCTTGGATCACCAGATGCATGGTGGCTGCCTTGAGAGCTGGGATGGCACCCTCTGTGCACAACTCCTTCCCTGTCCTGCGGGCAGGAGCGGGCTTCCCAGCCTTTGGGGTGCTGGTGGCTATGCCAGCCAGGATGAGGCAGGGTGACCCGTGATCCTGTGTGGCACTCAGCAGCACTGGATCTCGGGAGCAGGTTTGCAGGTGGCACTGGCTGTGATAGCCACATGTAGGGAGCACAGGAAATCCTGCTGTGGCACACACCCTCAGCTCACCGGAGCAGCTGCTGCAATTCTGTGGGCCTGGAAATCTTTAAGGACTTGTAATTTACTGTTCCTTCCAGTCTCAGACTCTGAACTTCTAAAAACCCACCCTAGGATGCCTCTATAACCTTTAACTTGTGTAAAGGAAATTTTTTATCCCATACTCTGATTAACTCCAAGCAAAGTATTAACACATCAGGAATTACAGCATCAAATTTCATGTTAAAGGACAGCTCACGAGTAACGAAAATGTATAAAAAAGGCACCAGATTATACAGGCAAAGACAGAAGCTATGGTTCAGCGACACAGTTTACAAGGAAAATGTCAATGAAAAGAACTAGACTATGAAAAAAATCTTCAGGATGATTTATAGGAAGACTGCAGCTGCTAAATCCCTCCTCACCTCACCATATGTAATCCTCATGTTATATCAGAATTCACGAAATTGCCCTGAATTTATGTGGTTTTGAAAGCTGGGTGAGCTGGAGCTTGTCCCTAGCTTAAGGAGGTTGGAAGCACTGCTCTACAATACCTTGTCATCTTCTTTTGCAGCCACTTAATATGACTGTATAAGGAAGAACATTTGTGTCTCATGTCTGTTGTAAGGCTAATCAAATTTACAGTTCAATTCAAAGGGAGTTAATGCTATTGGGGATTTGGATGAGCTGAGGTTTGGTCATTACAAAATTTCAGCTGTGTTTAATGCTAGTTAAACTGCTTTATCATTCAGAAGACAGACTATAATTCTTCTTTAAAACTACTTTCCCCCCAAATAAATGAAAATATATTGCTACACTGTATTTTTCTCGGCTTGTATTTTTACAGCTATTTCTATGTCAGCAAATAGCAATTTCAGAGCAGAATTCATCTCCTGGGCTTTGCAGTGCTCTTTTAAAAATACAGCAAACACACTCTAGTGAAATAAAAAATGGAGATGGTGTGTTTAACAGCTTGATTTCAATGTGCCTTCCCCATCAACCACAAAATATGCAATGAAATTCCAATTGGTAATGCCAACATGGTTAAAGAGACACATATTTAGACTTAAAACGTACATTACGGGTGTTTGTATGCATTTTATATATTTTTTTATGAGCATTTATAAAGTAGAATTATATTTCCATTGCAGGATTTTGCAGTTTTAATAGAGAACAGCTGATGGAGCCAGTTATTACACCACCACAAGCAAGTTCTCAGAAAGATTTCTGGAGTACCTTAAAACCTAAAAAAACCCGCAGCCCTACAAAAACCTCACAGTTTCTTCAGCCAAATATTTAGAATGTACTTTTTTTCCTGGTCCAGGTTTAAATTCAGCTCTGTATCAGGTTGTAAAGAGCTGGGCTCCAGCTGAAGAGCAGAATTAAAGTGGAAGAATTTCCAAAGGTTAGATGTAATTTGAAAGGTCTTATTCCTTCTCCTGAACTAAACTACTCTCTGCTCATAGCTGTGAGAACATCCCATTGAGAGGCTCTACAGAACTACCTGTACTAAAACATCAGTCAGCAAAAATTAAATGTTTCCTATTCTTTGGACAGGATGTGTAACATGAAACAAATAAATAATTTTCTAGTTATTTTAACTTCAGTTACACATTTAGAAGAGTTTATGGTTTAGGGAACACTACTTTTTTTTGTTTGTTTCTTTTAGGACAGCCTCTCTTTCCAGATAGGCTGTATTTGTTTTTCAATTAAAAAATGTGGAATGCTTGAGCTTTTTTTTTAAGGAAAAGTCGATGTGCTCTGTATGTCATCTACAGGATACCTGCCTTGGAGTCATCCTTATACAGCAGTACAGGCAGGATTGGTTACCCCAAAACCAAACCTCCCCAGAATAAAAGTTTATATTTTCAGTAGCTACATTTTGTTTGGTGTTTTCATTGCAAATAGCAGTGCAGGACAGAATATATTCCCATAGTGGCTTGCAGTGAAAGCCAAGATTTCTGAATCCAATTTTTGTTGGTTTTAATACTGTACCAACCTTTAAGTCCCAAAAGACAAACTAAAAAAAAAAAAAAATGATTGGGGCAACAGCAGAAACGAATACTTTACCAAAACACCAGTTTTCTTAACAGCAAANAAAGAAAAAACAAAAAAAAAAAAAAATGATTGGGGCAACAGCAGAAACGAATACTTTACCAAAACACCAGTTTTCTTAACAGCAAATGCTGACAGCTTGATTCACAGCAAAACCACCCTTAATCTAAAAATTATTTAACATATAATTATACTTTCTTATGTTGTTTTTAGTGGTATCCAGGTTAGTGTTATAAAAAGACCAGCCAGTGCAAGCTGCAAAGGCAGTGTGAGACATGCTATACCAAATATGTCACAGAACAATTTAGTACTCCAAGAGGAAGGGACTAAGAGAAGATGAATTGTTTGTGAGTAATTTTATTTATAGTGTCACTTTGCCTCGGGAAGTTTTCCTAGTTAGCCACATATCACCTGTTTCAAACTCAGTGAACTCCTAGAAGACCATGTTAAGGGTACTGTGTGTCTTGATGTAGAAAATGAGATATGTGAAATGCATCACAGTGATCTTAGAGCAGCAGTGTTGCTCTCTTTTGCTATCATTAATAATAATGCACAGACTAAGCAATTCTTTGGAGGCAGAGACAGGTGAAGTGGCACACTGAATTACTCTACTAACCTTTCACCTTCGAAAAGAGTGCTCAAACCCAGGGCACGAGTGAAAAGGAGTGCGGCAGCACTAATCCCTGTTTGTGCGGCAATAAAACGAGCTCGCGGTTGGGAGCCTGATCAACACACGCGCATGAACTGGAACAACAGCGTGATTCAAGGCAGAACAAAGGGTGGTAGCACGGCTCTGAATTGCTTTACACAGCCTACAAGCTGAACTACAATTTATTCCTGACTTTCACAAAATCACAGTTTCAACTATCCACATAGAATGTATTTAACCATCTGCAGGGCTCTTTGAAAGCCATACAGAGGAATGGTAAAGTGATCATAAACACTGTATTAAAAAAAGAGAACAAATAAAATTAATTGTTTCAGTAAAGAAAAATGGTTGTCACTAGAGGAGAAAGGAACAAATTCTAGAAAGATGAAATGTCTACCAGGAAAGAAGTCAGTGAAGCTAATAATAATTTTAGAAATTATAATTCATAGTCGAAACCATACAATATGACATATAATGAAGTCTGTTTCTCATTTCAGGAACTAGTTTTGCAGGTATGTCTGGTCACTTCTCAACATTCAATAGAAACATTTTAATATATACAGAAAGTCACGTGGTCTTACAGTGGTGCCTTAGCTTCCATTCTGTGAAGCTGGACTAAAGCTTTTCCATCATCCAGGCTACAAACTGCAAGGTATCTGGATACTTTCATAAATGTGGCTGTACAGATGTGTATCACAAAAAGACGGCTATCCATGACTTGACTCTAAATTTTGAGCTCTGCAGAATTGCCAGAAACATATTTGACTGTTAAGTTTGCACAACGGTTGCAGTCACACAAATATTAAGGCACACGCAACTTGATTACAATGTCCAAACTGTTCTCTGGAGAAAAAAATGTTACCTATCTTCAAAAATAAAAGAGCTTTGCAAATCTAGTTTAGGAAACATCCATTTAGTAAAATATCCATTTTGTAAGCATGGAGGGAGAAATTCATTCCTCTCTCTAGACTTGTGTTTGATTGCTGTCAGGCTACCTACCACAGACCTGTGTGAAATATGAGGCTGCCTAAGAAAAAGATGTTTCAGAAATAAGGAGTATTATCTGGCCCAATTTTATTAACGCAGCTCTTAAAGGAAAGTGGTGGCAGTGACTCATCTTTGTATCTTGCCAAGGGATATCATTCTTGTTTAAAGAGAAAGATTTTTTTTTCAGTCTTCAGTTTTTAGCAGGATTTCTATAAATTTCACTGGCTGACTGGGAGTTAACTGAGGCAATCATGGATCAGCGAGGCACAGTGTACTGATCTTGAAGAGTTGTCTTTAATTAAGGAAGAACACACACCTATTAGAAGTGCCAGTATGCTGGAACAATTAAAATTCTGAAATAACACACTTCACTTGGATGCTTGGATGCATCTCAGTATTAAAAGCACAGATACATTAGCAATGTGTCTGTTCCTAATAACGAACTCAATTGAGAAACAGTTGTTGTTATTAGAAAAAAAATTAATAAAAAGGTGTTAGTAACTGTAGAACTTAATTTGAAAGACATTACATGGCATGTGGTTTGATAAAATTTGAAGAAGTTACAGCAATATGCATTTACCTTGTGGAAGATAGCTGTGAGTGGATAAGAAAATCACAGCCCTCAGATCTCAACATGCTGTCAAGCAACCAAAATGCTGAGACCCATAATTAAACTGGCTTTTATCCATAGGGTCATAACTACATTTTCAGAAAAGCACAGTGGATGTGATTTTTTTTGTGTGTGTGTCTGAAGACTCACTAAGGGAGGGATAGCTATTGTCTAGGAATGCTCATGTGTTTGGCGTTTCTTCCATCTAAAGATAATGGAACCAGTTTTCTTCTGGATTTGTCCCTCCTTATTTCTCACTAATCACCTCCTCCAGGCAAAGGATTGACCTATGGGTCTTACACATCCTGAACAAACAGTTTAACCCCTAAGCAACTGTGGGTAAAGCTCTTCTCTGTGACCATGCTTTGTGGGTTGTTAGATATCCTATAATCACATGCACCAAAGGTAGATTGCTCTGCAAGAAAACCAGGAGGTCCTATGGGATCCACTTACCGTGTGGATTCCCAGAGGACAGGGAGGGGAGGAGGTGCTACTGCATGGTCTGGTCTTTTAGACACCGAGAGAAAAATGAGTCCTAAAGCCATCGTCACTCTTAGAAAAGTATTAAAATGTGAGCAATATCAGAAATCTTCAACTTAAACATACACATTTTAAGTCAGATGCAGGAGTCATCTGAATCCTGCTTTTGAGTCCATCCCTTTTTACCTTTATTGCAATTCATCTTTAGAAAATAGAAAAGCCTATATATGTTATGAATGCTGCTTATTTTGGTTTAATCTGATTTTCCCCTTCTTGTCCTATTAAATCTCATTATTAAATTGTCAAATTTAAATCCAAATCTCATTATTAATTTGTCAAATTTAAATCCAAAACTGCTATTAAGAATCCCATAAAAATGTCAAAAGAATACAAGACGCCTTTATTTACAAAAGGCGGGCTTAGTGAAGAATTTTATCCCTTCTAAAGGCCTACTAAATAAAACTCTTTCATAGCCCAGGGCCTGAAATCCCTTGGCAAGTTGAATATGCATTGGAACAGGAGTAGGAACATAGGTGTGCCTTGCATGAACACACCTCTTGCTGTTACCCAGTAACACAAAAACCAGTCAGACCTCTATCTGCATTCTCTATCTATACAGGCAGTGACTGAGAAATCAGCAGGTGAGTAAGAAAATAACACCATTTTAGCAACCAACTGGACTATCCACTTCTGGATTAACTTCAGAACATGAATATAATTATGCCTAATTATGACCAGGTTCTAATAGGACTGAAAGGAAAAAACAGGTTAAACAAATAATTAGCACTCATCATGTAGGCAAGTTTTGCTCTTGGATTAGTTGCAAAGAAGTTCCATGGCAATGCTGAAAAAGGATTGAATTTGTGCTATTTTACAGGAATAATTTCATATTTAGTAACAGTTAAAATAACTTTATTTGGAAATCTTATCTTTCCTGCCTGAGGGGTCACATTGACTCCACTGGCATGCCTGACTAAATGATAATCCCTTTGCAAAATGATTTCAGGCACTGGCATACAGAGTCCTAAGACTGAGCTGTAGAAAAAAGCTATACAAGGTAGAGATGAAAAAGACACGGAAGGTCATGAAGGAATTCTTTTTGCTAGTATAATGTTATGTCTTACAGTAAGTTCCACTTTCATGCCACTTCATACAGCCACTTTATCTAATCAATACTATAAAAACCCAAGCAATGAGGATTCCAGCCCTTGAGACTTTTCTGAAATCTCATTCATCTTGGAGTTGCAAATGCTCCACTCCACACACAGAAGGGCCTTTTTCTAAGCCTTGTACAGATGGAAAATTCTACAAACAATTTACTAATCAAAGCTCTATTTCTGTATCCCACATGAATGTGAAATCTTACAGTACAGCCCATCCTTAAATTTGGGACAATTGCACCATATATTTTGGTATTTAAGTAGCTGTCTACAACTCTATCTAATGCACCTGAACTTAATTTGCTGTGAAAATAGAGATTCTGAAACACACACTGCATGTAATTTGTTTTATCTGTTGCCTTTGATAGATCTGCAAAACTGTAAAAAACAAACAACCGTTTCCTCCTCCCCTGCTGAATAATGTAGAAAATTAGCCATGCAAAATACGAGAGACATGTCTTGCAGTGGTGTAAATCATCTCTGAAGGTAGAATCTGAATGACTCAGGAATACTAATTTTTGAAATCTTACTCGAGAAAGTGAGAGACTAAATGATTTAATAGCTAACATATCCAGGATTATAAATTTTGCTTTTCAGGACTGACTCTACATTCTTATTGGGAATCTGTTAGCCAAATGTAGCAGTCTTCTTTTCAGGAGCTTAAAGAATATGGAGCAGTGTGATTTCTCCAGTGAAACAAAAATAATTGTATGTTAAGAACAGGAAGAATCAGTGTTAAAAATAGTTGTGTTAATTAGGGTCCTGAGGGTGGTTCTTAGGCAGTTAGAAACGTATGGCAAGAAATTTGAAAATCTGTTCTTGCCTTCATGTTAAAAAAGGTACACAGGGAAAAAGAAAAACAACAAACACACAAAACAAACCCCCACTTAGTAAAATGGAACAAAGTCTAAATGAAAAATCTGGATTACAAAAGCTCAGCAGGACTGATGCCAGTTTACTTCATCTGAGATTTGAGCTATTTGTACTAACTGGGAATAATGAATATTAGATTAAATTATTCTGAGATTAGAAAATTCATGTAAAGTCTAATTGTTTTGATTTTCTAGTTTTGTTTATTTTTCCTTTAAATATATACAGTTCTATTAGTGAGAAAAATATATCCAGTAGAATGGGCTAAGCCTGGAAATCATGTATCTACCTCATACAAAAAAAAAAAAAA
>VZTE01001494.1:4528002-4555696 GCA_013397775.1 Eulacestoma nigropectus
AAAAAAAAAAAATCTATCTCTCTATATATATATACACACAGACACACACACAGTTCCAATCTGCTAAAAGACGTCTGTATTGGCAGACAAAACCTGCATGAAACAAGGAAAATACATTTGATGACTGTAAAATATTAGAGTGTGTTTGTGTATTTTGAAAGGCAGTTTACTTTCTATCTTGGAACTCATTCAAATTAAGCTAGAAATCTATATATTATATATGAGAAATAACTAAGAGCTTTGTTTAAATGCTTCACATTGTTAAACATTTAATGTTGATGACTTATTTTGGTCTTGGCTCACACAAAGATTTATTATGTGTATGCACTAAATTACCTGTCTTCTCTCTGAGGTAATGGGCACAGGAAACCTCCATTGGTAATATTTTAAATTACGCATGTTTATTGGAAAGAAAATGAATTGTAACCTTTTGTATCTGTAGCATCCATCACTCATGCATTTTCTCAAGTACTTTTAATTTAATGATGGTTGAGCCTAAGCTTAAAGAAACTCTGTGTTTCCTGAGCAGAAATCAGCAAACTTTTAAAAGGCCGGTATGTATATCTATCATACAGCTTTTATAAGTTTCATGCAAAAAAAAAAACCAACCCCAAAAGTCAAGTGTATATTTTTCCAGCTTTACTTCCATTTTGTGATGACTGTATTTTTTTATGTTCTAGAAACCCTTTTTGAGGAATAATAAAAATGAAGAACAGTTAAGTGTTGCGAGAAGAACATGTTTCTTATGAGTGCCAGTTACATCCCTTTACATTTATTTCTTGTCACAGATGTACAAAGCCTCTTTACAGATTTGGATTTTAGTCAATCTCTGATTTAATCAGATGCCATTTAATAAACTGATGGTTGGGTATTATTATGTCTGAAGTTCAATTTTTTGCACATCTCCTTAAGCAAAAACAAATTAGGAGCAGAAACATTATTGAAAAGGACAAGAAATCATTAACAGCATGGTCAAACCTTTTCCATTTAAGGAATGGTTGAAACCTAAGGTGATTTCTTTGAGAAGGAAAAAACCCACAAAATAAGATGTGACAGGTAGTTTGGCAAAGAAGATTAAAAAAGAAAGAAAAAGTGGTCTTGTTTATCTTTTCCATAGTAAGAAACGAACACAAACAAAACCCTAACACATTTAGCAAAAGTTAAAAGGAAAGAGATGCTTCATACACCAAAATGGTAAGCACACACAAAAAATACAGTGTAGGAATACTAGAAGGTGATTTAGGAAACTCAAAAAAGAATTAGAAAACTTAGTAGCCATGCACCACCTGAGCTACCACTGCAAAGGCTGTACTGCTCATGCTTCAGCACATAATCTAATTGTTAGCTGTGGCTAAGAGGGAATTTCCTCTCCTGTGTATTACTGTGCGAGTAAAGTGGTTTGAGGGATTTTTACACTTTTCTCTGAACCACTGAGGGATGAGCAGTTGCAGGCAATGTACCTGACTCAATGAGTAGCACTGGTTTTCTGCTAGAGAATGACTGTACTCCTTCTAGTCATTATTCTTTGCAGAGTTCCAGATACATCAGAAAAAAAAAAGTACAGGGTAAGTGCATGTTTGACTGGCATCTGGAGCTGTAGCTAATGACTGCATCATGCCTTGGATACCACAAAATCCAAATTTTATTTTTGAAAAGCAATCTCTACCATTAGCTTTCTAAATTACATAAACCCACCAATTTTCTTATGTAAATATTTCCAGACACTTCAGAAAAAAAAAATTATTTAAACAGGCTGTAGACTTCTGAAACCATAATGGGGGGTTTAAACCCAAGTATTTCTAAACCATCTTACTTCTATAGTTGTGTTAATCTTTTTAATGATGTCTTGTGAGCTTTGAATAGCCTAAATCTAAACACACTAAAAGCCTCTATGCTCACAAACAACGGTCTCCTACCCATAAGGTGTTGTCAAAGTGCAACTGAAAAGAGCAATGATTTAGGCCAACATCAATAGTAATCCTGATCCAAGTCTCCTCCCCCTGCACACATAATTAGGAGATATTCCAAGACATATTTTCCTGAGAACTACTAAAGGGATGACAGTTCACAAATGTTTTTCCTGCTGTTATAATAATCCCCACAGTCATGAGTTCATGTTGAGGGGACTTAGTCAACTGATAAGAACAAATCTTGTAACAGTTTCATCAGCTTTTCATGGAAAATGAAATTAATGCTATTTCAATACTTATCTATATGCAATTCTCATAATGTGCTGCTGCATTTCTTCTATTTACATCTGTTTAATTTCATGTTTATAGATCATGTCCACAGAGTTTTAGACATATAGGTGCACATGTCTGCAAATATTTAAAGACCAGATGTATAGCAAGTCTCTTCCTGGCAGTGTTGAGAGGCTCCCAGTGAGACTTCAGATGTTTAAATCCCATTGGAAGTACTGAAAACCCTACCAGCTGTCAGCCAGCAGCTTTAGGTGCCTAAATGCCTTTAACATATTGGTACTGTGTGTTCAGCTCAGAATATGAGAAACTGTAAGTGATTCAAACTGTAGAATAGAAGTTAGTGTTGTATACACACTACAGCATAACTGGTATAGCACAGGACCTTTTAAAGGGAATGGGAAGAGAAAGCACTGATAAATTGCCAAGAATTTGCAAATATCAGCTCTAGATTCTATGATATGATCAGTGCAAATATGTATATTTACATTTGTAGCAGGTTCTGCAGAACAGGGAGGGGAACATACAGTATTTATAGATAAACAAGTACCTTCTTGGAGAAAGAACTTTGTCGCAATTGATGGGATCATGTTTTTTCCAAGATGACCCCACCTTTGACGAAGTCATTCTGCACTCACTGAGAGCAGAACAAAACCCATCAGTTTTACGCTGCATTTTCCTTTCATGCTCCCTCAGGAGGACTTACTAGGATGGCCTTTATGCAGAACACCCATTTGCTCTGCTCCCAGCCCAGCAGCACCGAGGCCGCAGAGCAACCACACACTACACTTTGTCTTTGCTAAGCCAGAGCCTCGGAGTGAGCTCATTTCATCTGGAAACAACTCATGGCAGAGATGTAAAAAGGAGCAGAAAGGTTATGTTGCAACTTAGAACAAACCAAAAAACATTACTCCCCGAACTGATTCCTCGCTGCTTTAACTTTCATTTACTGTGTTACTTGTTGCCATGCTTGAGTGACATGGCATAGAGTATTTTCCTGCTTCAGATACAAAGAAGGCATTTTCCATTGTGCTGAAACAGCCCAGAAACCTGCCCACTTCCTGACAGAGTACAGTATACAAACTCTGAAGAAAAGGGAAAAAACAGCTCCAAGCTAAAGAATATAAATAATCTCAGACAACAGAGCAATTTCATTGTTTACACGACCCTCTGCTGCTTACAAAAAGGATATATGGGAAAATGAGATTGTTTTGTTGTATGTCTGATAGTACTGTGTTGTGACATTGTACCTGGTAGCCTGTGGGTGCCCGGAAAGAATCAAAGTAGTAGGGCTTAGCCAGCCTCATAAAATTGGACAAATTAATATTGTTTTACCAACTTAAAAGTATTTCAGTAATTTTCCAGAATATTACTCACATTTGACAAATCTACTCAAATATGAATTATTAAAGAATGAGTATTTATAATTTTAATGAGTATTTATAACGAGTACTTATAATTTTCCTGTCTTCTATATGTCTTGACAAAAATGTTCAAGAAGGAAATAAATTTTCACTAGAAACCACAACAGCATATACTTGGGCCCAGGAAAGCCTAAGAGTCCTTTTTGATAAACTGAACAAAGCTGATAAGATGTTCAGTGAGAAAGAAAAAATTCAGATTGGATTCTGAATCAGTTTCTGATAGCAGCAAAACGTGCAGATTATGGCTTTAAGGAAAAAAATTACAAGAATGAGGAAAATGAGAAGTGGCTCATCCCTTGAACTTGCTGTCATCCAGAGTTTCTAAATTCATTTCACAACTGGAGGTGAGGGGAAAAGAAGGAATGATAATTGGGAAGTCTAAAAAATTGCAGGAGGAACATCTGATGTGAACCAGCACTGACAGAAAGCAGCCTCTGCTATGGGGAAGCACCAGATGAGGAGGAACATGGTACGTGCTTCCTGCTAGATCGGGATATATGGAATAAGGGAGAGAAAAGAAGATACATCCAGGCTGCTGAGTGGTGAGGAGCATGGACCTTTTCTTCATTACCCAGGGCTGGGAGCTATTTTAAAGCTCGAACATGGAAGCCAAATAGCAGCGCTGTGACCACAAGTCAGCCAAATTCCCACTCAGAGCCAAATGCTCCAGCATGGAACAGATTTTATTATTACAGCTATGTTACATTTTCCTTTATTAAGACGCCTTGGATTTATTTTTAAACTTTTCTTTTGGACAGGCTAGCGTTTTCAAGTATCTCAGTAACTCTGAAAATAGATCTTTTTTTATTGATACAGTGGACCTCTGTTAGTTTATTAAAATGCATGCTGGTATGGCTGGGGCTTTTCTGGCTGAAGAAGCAGAGTTATTCCTGTGCAACCTGATGCATCGGCACACACTCGGTTTGTAAGTGGCTGTGGCAATTCTGGCTCTTGGTGCCCCTGTGCCAGAGGTGATCAGCCCAAAGCAGTGTCAGGAGCACGCAGTGTGTCAGCGGGCATCAAAGCCTGGCAGCCTCACTCCACCTCCAGGTGGGAGCTGCATTTTCCTGAGAGGGTTTAAGCAAACCTACTTCCCTTTGTGTGGGGTGTGCAGAAGACAATTCTATGGGTATTACATTGTATATTGGGTATTCCAGGTATTTCAGTCAATACCTGTCAATACCTGTCAATACCTGTCAATACCTGACACAAATTTGTAGAGACTGTGGAATTGCGAACAACAAACATTTGGATGAAGCTTAAGTATCCCAAATGCCAACACAAATTCAAAATGTGAAGGTGCTCAAAACTTTCTAGACAGCAGATCTATCCACATTGCACTTGGAGGTACGAACCTTGGCCAGAGCAATTCCAACAGCTGGCTTTGGGGATGGCTGCTGATGGCAAACCTGCCAACGGACAGGGCAGTGGCATCGCAGCAGGACACCAACTTCCCTCCAAGAATGCATACTGCTGTCTGAAAGGGAAATGGGCTGAGAAATCACTAATTCAGTTCCTTCCCTTGCACGTTGTCTGACAAATCTCCCCACCTACTCCTGTTTTTGCAAAGGTTCTGGAAACAGCAGCAATTCCAGCAGCTTTGTAGCAGGGTAAATACCGTTCAGGCTTTTAGGGCTTTTAAGCTTATATTGAAAAGTCACTCTCTAAAGTGCTGTTTTAGATCCCATTGAGGATCAAAGATATGCATTAAATTACACTATTGAATCCTTTTCTGCAAAAGATGACAGAACTGGGATTTTATACCCTCATCAACAGGAGTACAGAACCGTGCACACCCTTAGGAAAATGGTAAGGAAAAAAAAAGGAAAGAGAAAAAAAAAAGAAAAAGAATAATATAACAACTGAATCCCATCTCTAAAGTTTCTTAAACACCAGCATCTTCACACAGGTGCATGTAAGGGTGTTAATATCTTTCGGCAGAAAATTTAGGCAGACCTAAATCATGCCAAACCACATGAATAACTTGTAATTGCAATAGAAAAAGAGCAATAGCATGTTATCCAGAATTGCCTGTTATACCTACTCTGTGACAAAAACAAAGAATTTTCTGGGGAAGATAAAGGCAAAATGTAAGGATGACTCATACGAAAAAAGCTTAAAAGCATGTCTCGTGTCCCTTAGTGAGACACTTAAAATCCCCACAACCTTACGATCTTTGACTTTGCTCATCTATGCTTAGATAAATGTAAGTCATTAAAATGCACAGCCACATTACTTCATGTGGGTTAACAAAGTATGAAACCCTCTAGTAAATTCATGATTCATGGCAGTACTTGTAAAAAACAGCACATCCACTTCTAACCGGGGTACAATATATTTGAAAGCCACAATGAACGTTGCAGAGTTTTTTAACACAAACAGTCTACTTTTCAGATGTGCTGAGCAACTGCAACTACTACAAAAATTGATGGGTCTCACATCAAAGTAATGCAGTGCTACTTGTCCAACTCATTTACTCTTATAAGTACATTTACTGTGAGGACACACATTCTTCAGCCGCAAACTACGTTCACAGCAAACTTTACATGTAACACCAAACAAACTGCCTCACACTCTCTGGTGAGTTTAAATGGTAACGAGACAAGCAGCTTTACACTAATAATATAATATAATATGTGCTAATACAATATGTGACTGAATTGTCTGAGAGCAGAGCAACCAACTTGACTCGTGCTGACCCCAGTGAAGTGGGTACTGCAGGAGTTGTTTGTGCCTTTCCTTTGCCAGAGGTTAATGCCCTTTTCTAGCAAAAGCTTTTTCTTTCTTTTGCTCTTCCTTTCTTTTTTTTCCCTTTTCCTTTTCCTCTTTTCCTTTCTCCACCATTTCACTCAATTGGGTTAAAAAGCAGACAAACAGTGAAAATGACAGGGCTAAGACAGAAATAACCTTCATTGGGGCTGCCAAGTGAGACAGGCACATCCAACAGGGAGCTGTAAATATTTCCACCCCGATGATGGTGATGATGAACAGGTTAGTCTGTCTAGCTGTGGCCTCATGCCCCAGTGAACTCCAAGTCAGGAAGGATGAGTGCAGTGAGGATGAGTAGGGGAACAGAAAGCCTCTCTTACAGAAGGAGGCTCATAGACTCAGGTCTGGTAGTGTGCAGCAAATACAGACAATGAGGAAAGAGGATGGTTCTTCATTAGTACACTGGGAGTAAAAACCAGGAAAACAGCCACTTAAGCTATAGGACAAGACTTGCTTAAAAATGAGTGGGCATAAAATTCCTGTGAATCAGTTCAGGTTAGGAATCAGGCAGAGGTTTCTTAAGAGCAAAGCAAGTGAGACTCTGCAGAGCCCTTCAGCAGTTACTCTGGCTACAGCTGCCATCCAAGTGTTCAGCCTAATGTTTGTGGGAAAGCAGTACCGTGGCTGCCCACATTTCAGTCTGCCACATTCATCCTCTCTGTGCACCCCCTGGCACACCCCCACTGCAGGAGCTCGCAGAAGGGCACGGGTGCCACGCAGGGAAGAGGGCCAGGAGCAGCAGCAAAGCAGCATTTGGGTCCAGAATGCATCCAGTTGAGGGATAAAATCCCCACTGACCATGGAACTAGTATGTGGGAAAAATGGTAAGGAGCCATAGCCAGAGGATGACACCAGAAGGGAAGAGGGTGGTGTGAGGGAGAGGTAGGCTTTGTTCTGATGTTCTCATCAAGGCTTAGCTGCGTGTTATTAAGCAGACATGATTTGATGTTAAGACTGTTCAGACATCGGGGCTAATCAGGCCAACCAAGTTCAGATTTTGAATGTGAAGAAGGAAGCCATGCAAAGAAAAGTGTTGCAGTGTTGCAATTTATTTTCTCTGAAACATTTGCAAATGATATTTTTCCTGGGGCTCAAGAACCTTTGGCAGGGCCAGGATGGCAATGATCAACTGAGAAAAATAAACATTCTAACCCAGATCAGCATCACCAGCTCTGTAACTATAAAAAGTAATTAATTTGCTTAGCACTTCAAACTCAGTAAAATACAGAATCTCAGGGGCCATCTGCACTTGAAAGCTCTTCAGATTAAGGCAGTGTGGGAATTTACACTCCCCAGGTTCTGCTTGAACATTTAAAGTATAGTTTACTTTTACTCCAAGCAAGACAGGTTTTCGTAACTTAATACATTTTCAAAGTGAGGAGTGTCCACACATGGAGTTACTCTGAAATTAACTGCCCAAAAATGCCAGCCCTAGCAGCTAACACTGGAAGCAGGCATTTTCAGCACTCAAGCATAGAGCTTATAAATATTCTCACTCACTCACTCACTCACATGCTCTGTTTCACACAGGTGAATATATCTATCAGGTTTCATGGAGTTGCTCATGCACATGCCAAAGTATTTACAGGACTGGAGCCCTGCTTTGTGGAAAGGGACATGTGCTGTGGCCTCGAGTGCCACTTAAAAGAAAAATACTAATCCCTGGACTGGATGCTCATGTAGCCCACCATCTCTCCCATCCCTCTGATACATTTGGCTCTCTCAGATAATGCACATGTGTTCAGTCATACACAAACCCTACGACACCCCTTCCCCCCATGAAAAAGTCAGCCAGCTGTTTCAAAATTCAGGCATTTCATTAACACAGTTTACTGGCTGATACTGCCAAGCAAAACAGAGACAATTAATAATAATCAGGACTGAAGGGTCTGAGACAGCTTATGAGTAAAGGATTGTATTAGTTGTTTAAAAAGGACAAACTTGCTCCTGCCTGGAGTGATAGGGAACAAAGGGCGGTGATGCATAACCAGGGAGGAAAGAGACTCTCTCCGTGGCTTTTGTAGATTACTGTGTGAATGACAGGAGCGGCAGGAGCAAATACCTCTTTTCATTTGCTCAGCCTGCTGGAGAAGAATAGCAGCGCTTGCCAATGAAGCTGCAGCTGTGCTTCAGCACCGTTTAATCACTGTGTATGACTGAGGGTTAATTAGCTGCCATTCTTACTCCTATTTGTTGTTCTAATGAAGATTTGCATAAATGTAAGAGTAGGGGGTAACCGATACTTGATTCTTCCCTTCAGAGGCCGGAGTGGAAGACTCGCCCATCCTAAGTGTTTATGTTTGTGGGAGATTCAATGTTGCATTTCTGTTTGACCTGACCTGCTTGTGGTTGATGAATGGTGAAAAAAGAGTTCAAAGTTGCTTATCAAATCGAGACCCCTGTTGTGTTTCTGCCTTTAGAAAAAGGCAGACTAGTTACATGAAGAGAGGACCAAGGGATTAGAAAATTACTCCCAGCTGACAGAGAGGAAAATACATATATGCATGTTTCTGCAGCTACTTATGTGTATATATATGTGATATATTTCAATGATGTACGTAACAGTGACATTTCTTTTTCTCTTTCTTTCTCTTTCTTTCTTTCTTTCTATCTTTCTTTCTTTCTTTCTATCTTTCTTTCTTTCTTTCTATCTTTCTTTCTTTCTTTCTATCTTTCTTTCTTTCTTTCTATCTTTCTTTCTTTCTTTCTATCTTTCTTTCTTTCTTTCTATCTTTCTTTCTTTCTTTCTATCTTTCTTTCTTTCTTTCTATCTTTCTTTCTTTCTTTTTCTTTCTTTCTTTTCTTTCCTTCTTTCTTTCCTTCCTTCCTTCCATCCATCCGATGGCAAGTAACCAGTAATTTTTTAATGATAAAATGTCACAAAAAATAATGGGACAGGCAGTACGACTGCAACATATTAGGCAATATGATGAAAAGTAAGGACTTGTATATTTCTGCAAACGTTCTGTTGTACATCACTAACATTCAAAGTTCACTTTTAAATAAAAAGAGTATCTAGCATGAAACAGGCAGTTTCCAAAGAAGGCGAAAATGACTCAGCAGTTCAAAAATACCTGCCATCAGTGCCTTATGAGAGTGGGATACAAATTAAAAAACTGTGCTAATTCATCAAAAAAAGGAAAATGTTACCATGAAGCAGTGATAAAACCCAAAACTACTTCATAATTAAAGAGAGGATTTGAAAATGAAACATCATAAAATTATTTTATTTCCTATAGTCAGGACAATATTTATGGTTGCTAACTGAAAGACGCTAAATGGAAGAACTTCCCATTTTTGGTATGTTAACTTGTTGTATACGATAATACAGTATGGATAACTGTTTTCAGTACTCCTCTTACACTCTTGACATGCTAGAACTGTTGTTTCACAGCATCTAAGGATTTGAGAGGGCAGCAGTAGTGAATTTCTAAATTTCAAATCACTGCTGGAAGTGTCTGGCTTTCAAGATGACTGTATCCCTCCAAAGAGAGGTGACCACAAGAGAGCACATATTTACTGCCCATTTCTCAATCTCTACACAGCTTTGCAGTGTCTCCAGCTCTTTACCTGGTCTCTAAGACACACGAGCAAACATTAATTTGGGTTTTTTACACTTCTGTCATCTATCTGCCTGACTACCTACAGACACTTCTTCATATTTTTGGCCAAACACTAACAGAAATCAATCTTTCATAGACGTTAGCAGAAAGCATTCAATCCACTTGAAATAAATGTGCCTAAAATGGTAACACTCTATCACTCCAGCTCCTAGATGAAAGGAACACTACAGGTTTCAGTGTTCTATACAGTAACAAACCCACATGAAAATAAAAGCAGTCAATCACATTTTTGCCCACTCTCACCTTATTCTGAGTTTTGAAATATTTCAATATTCTATTACAGCTTTCGATTCAGCCCCTGATTATGCCAGAATCTCACATTCTGCCCTTTTCAAAGCAATTTTTAGCCCTTTGGGCAAATTAAAAATAATATTGAAGTGTAGAATAAAAAACAAACCAGCAACAACCCTCATGACATATAAACAGGTCACATAATTCTTCTTCAACAATTCTTTAGTAATTTCTACATAGTATGATTTTCCAAGGCTACAGTCAGAATTATGCATTGGTAAATAGGGTAAGAGAAAGTGGAAATTACAGATCTAGTGGTCAATGGCATAAAACAAATCTAAAAGAGCAGAGGGGAGAGGTTAAGTGCTATGCTAGTTAATAAGAATGACAGCTTGCTTTGAATACTCATGCTGACTGCCCAAGATATTGAATAAACCTCATTTAAACCAATTTTCATTATTTGTAGAGTCTGCGTTAGGCATCTATCATTGTCAGTGCTATTAATATTCTTTTCAGAGACCACATTATCAGCATATTTAAATGAAAGCTTTCCTTTTCAATATTTATTAACTCATTAATATTTCTTGGTAGTAATATCCTGGTTGTAATATCCAAATTAGTGCATACTAAGGTATTTTTTACTGGTCAAACTTCCTGAATTAAAAAATAATTTATTCTCCAGTACGAAAACTGCACTTGAGCTCCTGAAATTCTGCTTTCTTTTTACACTGTTTATATGAATGGCATTGAAAATTTACATTTTTGTATTTTTTCAGTAGGCAATAGTAAACCAGAGCACATCTTAGTGAGCTGACCAAATGTGAACTACAAATGAACAAGGATATGAACGTTAATTCGTCTTACCCGGGTTACAGTCTGTGAGGAGGGAGCAGATGGAGAGGAGAACTTTAGAAATGGTTAACGCTGGACTCCAGTTGTCTTTTAAAATGTCCAGGCAGATGACGCCTTGGCTGTTAATGTTACAGTGGTAGATCCTTGTCCGGAACGTTACCTGGAAAGGACAGCGTGTCTAAGTACAACAGCATTCAAGCCAATAATTACACAATTATTAAGCAACGAAAATTCATAGGAACAAGCATTCTGCTTTCCAGGCTGAAATGACAGTACTCTGCTATTGCTGGTTAAAGACTGGGCAAGACAAAATGAAGGAAATAAACTCTGCCTCTTGCATCTGTGGCCAGCAGTGAAACTTGTTTGTGCAGGCTGAGAATGGGACATATTTTCTGAGCTTCCTCTTGCCTTGGTCTCATCAATCTCATTATTTTGTATACGGCCAAAAAAAGCTATTCCAGCCCCTGATCTGGACAATGCTCATGACTCAGGTCCACAGCTCTTTCACACTTCGAAGGGAGTCAGAACAAGACAGATTCTTCTACTGTCTTCATCTGTTCATCATTTGACACAACAGATTAAGCTGTAAAAAAAAAGTGGAGGCATCACAGCAGTGACTCCTGAAAAAATTGAAGTGAAATACTTTTGAGAAAAGGCTGCTCAGATAAAACGCTTTTATTTCCAAATTTTAAGTTATATTTTTATCACTAGGATTGTTTACAAAACTTCTTGAGGTTTTTTGGTAGCTTATTTTGATGACTTCTGTATCCATTTTATATTGTCTTCCAGGTGATCCTATAGGTAACAAACCAAGGAGATTATTTTAAGCCAGAATAATGTCCTTCTTCTTCAAGTTGAAGACATAGGCTTTTTATTTTAAAAGAAGCTCAGTTATGAAAGTTCACTTCATAGTGCAGAATGGATACTAGGGCTACTGGAGAAGAAGGGACAATGTGAAAAAAACACCTCATGGAGTTCATCAAGGACTAATTTGTCCATCAGTTCTACCCAAATGACAAGTCCAACCAGATGGTTTCAATGACATGTTCATAAAATCTAAAATTAAGATGCATAATTTCAGACATCTACCTCACCAGCAACAGCCCTGCCAACAGAGGGGCTGAGCAGGCAGGAGACAACAGCAGGCAAAGCGCACCCTGACTCAGGGAGGAAGCTGCGCTCGTCACTCCACTTGGACAGTGCTAATGTAAGCTGGGAGTGCTCACACACCCATCCCTGCCCTACCACAGATAAACCCATGTCTGGGGAGTAACGCAGATTGATGACAGGTGCACTCCTCTTCTGATTTTCTTCAACATCAGAGATCTCAGCGATCTGAGTGGGATTATCAGGCCACTTAGCAAGCAGAAGAGAGAATACAAGTGGAACAACACGGTGCCTGGTTTACTTCTATTAAAAAAAATATTAAAAAAATAATTCTCAAGCATACTGAAAAACTCTGCCCCTTTGGATTACATCAAGAAACTTTCACAAAATAATGGAAAGAAAAGATAGTAGATTTACAGTATTAAAACATTCCATTCAACAAGAAATACTTTTTCTCATAAGTACTTTTCCACATAAATCTGAAAAAATGCTTTTGGAGCCTATTGTCATGCACCAGTGAGTTCTGTACCAAAGAACCCTACTAAGCAAGTTCATCAGTTTTTAAATGCATCTATATTTGAAGGTATTGGTAATTAATAGGATAATCTGACAGTTTGCCACTCCATACCCCATATTTGTAGGTTCGTTCATTTTTCCCCTTCACTTGTGGTTTTGCTTATTTTTTTCCAGTCTAAGTGCTTCACTTCTGGGACTTCTATCAGAATTTAAAATATTTCTGGCACAATGATCTCAATTAATCCAAATGCTACAGCCAGATGATCTATTTTCTCCCCCTCATTAGAAGCCCAAGCACATTCAGCATTTGGAGGGAAGGAAGTCTTCTGCAAGATCAAGAAAGTTATTTAATTATCATTTGGTGATGAAATTAAATGTTTACAAGGGGAAGCTATTTTCAACAAGGAAGGTTACCAGTTGTCTTGGGGTGACTTTATGATGCTGTATCCCCTGTCGTCTTCTCTATGCCAGACACGAATCCTGTGCCTTTCTGTGCCTTTAAACTGGGTCCAGGAGAGGGGGAAGAGAAGCCGAGCAAATTCTTCAGCGTGGTTTTGTGTTCAAGGACACACACGCTCCCCTGCGCTCTCATAGCTGCAGAGCCAAGGAAGCACCTTCCTGCTTTTAGCCAGCTTTCGGCTCTGTTTTCTCAGGAGGGAGAGAGAGTTAAAATTCTTTGCTTTTTAGCGAGCCGGCTAGCTGAGGCAAGAAAGCTTTTCCCTGGGACTATTTCTTCTTTTCTTCTGGATTGTTCAGCAACACCAGAACATCACCGGGAGGCTCCACACTGCAGCCCGCTGGGGCCCAAGCTGCACCCCAGCCCTGGAGAGGGCAGAGCCCCACCTACAAAGAACTCTGAGTCTACTCAGGTTTTCTCCACAGTGACAGGTTTCATTATTTAATATTATTCATTCTTTTTTGGTGCCTGCGTGCACCCTCCTTGTTAAATAAATAGGGTTTTTTTTCCACTTTCCTCCGAGGAATTTCCTTCTGAACCTCGTTGGGGGGGGCTGCTGAAATCTCCCTTCTATTAGAAGACACGTTCACTTCAGAAGTTTTCCTCCAAATTTGTCTCAAACCGGGACACCAATGCACTAAAGTCATAAACTACCTTACACAAACTGCATGTCAAAAGTGTCCAGAAGGGGAGATGGTGTGGAGGACCATCCCGTGAATTGTAAGTGCTCATTAATTCCCCAGGAACTAATTAACTCCAGGAACTCTTATACTCCAGTTAGAAGTGAATCAGTGACTGCTTCCTAGCAGGATGTCCCAGGCTCAGGCAAACACCTGTGTAATTTTAAGTATTGTATGCTAACTTTTCAGTACACTGTTGAAATAAAGTTTATGCTTAAGTATTTTACCTCAACAAAGGTGTTTCCCTATACTTCCACAACGAAAAATTTGAGGACTTTATTCAGTGGCATCTAAACACACTGAGTAATAAGACATATGTGGTCTCACTGAATGTGGGGGAAACACTGAATCCATTGCACAGATTAAATTATACCCTCTAAAATATTTGTGACATGTCAGTCTGAGCGTGCAATCTGCTTCAGAGAAGGTCATCAATCTGAGCGTGTATTTTAACGTGTAACTGTTTTGCTGCCAGCAGAGAGGACAGACACTGCCACACGTTCCCCTGCCTCAGCTGCTTCTGAAGCACTGAAACAAGGACACTGGGAATTTGGCAGGATTCAGAGCCACTGAGATGAACGGACGTAGTTCATGTCTTTCATAAACTATTCAACACTCCATTGCCATCTCAGGCTACCTGGTGGATAAATGTTCGTGGGACTACACCTGTTTGCAGCTGGAAGGCCGTTTTTAGAAAATTCTTAGACCTGAAATGTAGCATTTTTCCACTATGAGCACATATTAAACCTGTGACATTGAGAAGGCAAGATAAGGCTTGCTGCTGACAATGTCACTGACTAGCCAAACATGCCAGTGCACTTTAAAATGCCTGCCTAAGACAGGCATTTTAAATATTTAAATAATCAACACATTAATTATTTTATAATGACAATACATTATATTTTATTAATTAATTTTAATATTGAAAAATCAATTCAATTAATTAATGAAAAGAATCACAGTGTTTAGAATTGCAGAAGAAGCTGTATTAATGCCAGCCTTAATACACTGGAAACTGTGGCCTGAAGGCGCCAGGTAACAGAGTTCTTACTCCCAAGGTAGCAGAGTACAAATGGGATAACACATTGCTTTCCTCATCCATCTATTGCCTCAAACTGCTGATAATGTGGGAAATGCTGGCATGTAACTTTCCAGATGTTGTGCTTCCATATCTGCATTATAAGGTTATGCAGAGTCCTCCTATTACATGTGTAGAGAGAAACCATGTGATAATACCATTCCAGGGGAACTGCATTTTCTTTATTATGGTCATATTTTTACCTTTGATGTCACTTAAATGTTTCCTCTAAATGGTGCACTCTAATTCCATTTATCCCCTAATGAAAACACCTAAACAATCCCATGCAGGGGCTCAAGGGAGTGTGTGGGTGTGCAGGCAAAGTTATCTTCAGACAACTGAATGGCAGAGAAGCAATTTATGGGTTTTCTTGAACAATAAGTGTTCTCTATGGATATTTTCTCTTTCATTCTGGAATTTAAAGAGCATACCTAATTTTTGTTTAATAAAAGTACAGGTCAGGAAAATGTGAATTATGGGAGATAGGGAAAAATGAGACTGTTTTCTGAAAACTGTGAGTACTACAAACAAGCTTGCAAAAGGTAATGATAAGAAATGCATATTCAGTCAGTTTTGGAAGTAAACAATAATAAACTCATCTGTCTATCTACTGCTGAATGCCAAACATGTAAAGCTATGGCTGGCTGTTCACTGAGTAAGTCTTAGGACTGAAAAAAGACTGTTTTAAAATATAAACATAAAACCTAGAAAGAGGAAACTAAGATGGATTTCAGTTGAGTGATTGGAGGCAACTGGCTGAAGGCAAGATAAATTATTTCTGTATATCAGATTGATTTTAAACACCAGTTTTCCAGCATGATGTAGTCTTAAAATAACTTTCTCTCTTTTGCATCGAGGTCTAAACCCAACAGCCACTATGGTTCCTGGTATCCAAGAACTTCTTAACCTTTGCTGTGGGATTCAGGGAGAGGCATGTAAAGGCACCACGGCTCTGGTAGGGCTGGTCCCACAAACATCTCACACACTCTCACACTCTGCCGAATTCAGTTGCAATCTTCTTCAAAAACATATCAGGAGGAAGAAATGATTCCCCAGTTTTACAAATTACATGCAAGGGGTTACAGTGTGCCCTCAGAGTTTGCTTTCATCAGCCTGTTTGGGTTCAAACCCTCACCTCCTGTTTTTCAGTCACTGGAGCCTGGTGACTGTGTAAAGAGAGAGGAAAGATTCCCAGAGCCAACAGGAGAATAAACAAAAACAACCTCCTTTTGCTCAGCTAACACTGGAAGCAGAGCTGAGATCCCAGGGCTCTCATTCCTGCGATTTTGGAAAGTTCCTTTTAAGACCTTTCATCTCTTACAAGGATGGAATCCTGCATGCCTGCCTGAGATGAAATTTCTGTCTTCCTCAAATATTCCCCAGGAATTCTGCTTTAATAAAACTGCAGTGGCACTACCTGAAGTGGAAGAAGTTGTACTGCATACAGAAAAGGTTATATATATATTAAAAAAATATGATGCCATTTATGATGATGTTCATAGAGCTCAGGAGAGATTAAGTTGTTCCCATCTCAGTTTGTCAGACTTTATAAGAAATACATTTGTCTGCTCAGATAGAGAAAAAAACAACAAGATCGGGCCTACACTCTTTAGTCATATGAGAAAAATATTCAAAAACAATCTAAATGAAAAATATATATAGCTCTGAATGACACAATGCTTGTGCAATAACCTTTTTATTAATTAGCACCCTTTAATTTCTTACAGAGTGCACTTCATTTATCTATGAGCACTGAGGCTGCCTTTCTAACACAGGGTGGACCATTTCCAGTTCGTTAGTACAGATTTGTAGCATGCACATGAACAATTGTTGAGATACTTCATGGTTTATCTCAAAAAGTGCATAATAAATGACTGACCGTATGCTGCTCACTATTAAAGAATACATTTTACGTTTACACCAAGAAATGAGCTTCATCCAGTTCTCAAAACACTAGTTTACATCTAATTTTAGTTGGTAAAAACCATTTATTTTATTGAAGGAAAATATATGGTATCTGCATTAGCAGGAAATGATAAACTGTGATTACTTTTGCTTGACCTACAGAAAAATCTGATATGCAAACTGTGCTGTGCTTCTTTGGCAAAACGCACCACGCGAGACATCAGCAGCTAAAAGTGGTAACAATTTAAATGGATATAATAGCATCCACATGAGTTAACCTTTAACATTACTGAAAATGAACCAGTACTCAATGTGAGTAATTATTCATTATATTCATGGTAATTATGAAGCCGAGTGAGTACTCACACTGTCTCATTGAACACTGTTTCAGGGGAAAAAAAATTGAATAAGCACAGCAGCACCAAGCATCTATATTATATAAATGCACTCATTTTGCACATAGATTTAGCAGCAGGAAAAGTAAAAAGGGACCTTGATAATCTTTGATGTACCTAAGAGGGCAAATAAAAAAAGATCCTAAACAGTACAAAGTTTTCTGAAAATAAAGGAAGAGAAGGAGAGGACAAGGGAAATGGATTACTGTTTGGGTTAGGGACGTTCAGGATAGAAACAAGATGATAACATGTCAAGCATCAAAAGCTGTCTCTGACAAAGTCACTGTAAGTTTTTATAAAATGATTTTCATATAATCAGCACAATCTTTCTTAAAATTAGTAGTTCTATATGGAAAGTCAGCAAAAAAGTTCTCTTATAGAGAGTGAGTTTTTTTTAAGATTTACTGGCCATTTAACTTTTACAAAAGAAATCCTCCCTTTTGAAGTTTAAAGCATGCAGGCTGTGCTGTCCTATGTGTACACCTCTCTCAGTTCACCAGAGTGCTCCTGCATGGTGCTCCAGGCACGAGACTTTATTCCTAGACTTTATTCTAAGAAAGAGGGGCCTTTTTTTCCTCACCCTATTCCAACAGCCTTTGGATATTTAGGTACTCCCTAGCTGAGAAGTCCTAGGCAGACTGACTCCAAAACTAGTAGTTTTTTGTCCTGATCAGTTCATCTGCTCTCATTTTATAGTAACCATAAAACTCTTTCTCTCACATCGTGTATATTTATCTGTGTGTGTGTATAAAAGAGGACAAGAAATAACATTGACATATTATATATTTTTAGATCACATGGATTTTATGCAGTAGTATAACATGGTTGATACAGCACAATTATGTAGCTTCTGAAATATCCAGTAGACAACACAAGTTGTCTTTTGAAAATACATTTGACAAGCAGTATGAAAACCACTGCTGTGAGGCAGAAGATATTCCCCATAAGATGCCTCTACAGGCCCCCTTAAAAAGCTTCATGTACTGGGTATTCATAGGAAATGGGAAGAAATGATAAACCACCTAAGTCTTGGTGAAGGAAAACAGGAGGAGTTTAGTTGGATAGAGCCATTTTCATCAAGGCTAAACAAATCATTAGAAACTACTGATATAAATTAGTGTATTATAAACAGAGTGAATAAGGAGGCTATTCATTAGAAGAATCATTGGCAATTCAATTTGCCAATTACTAGAAGCATTATCAGATTAATGAATTTAAAGGAAATCTCAGAGATTTGCACAGTGTTGCCTTATCAAATACATATTTTGCATTTATTCACAATAAAATGTAGCTATTGATTCTCTCCTCAGCCCAAAATATTTCTGCTCACATCTATGACCTCCACTTTAAAACTCTCATTCTGTCATTTTGTGAGACACCACAGTTTCTTAAGCAGCCACCTGGGTTTGACCTGTCCAGAGCCCAGTACCACTGCACGCTGGTTCAGCGTCACCTGAAGACATCACAGACTCACAGAAAGGCTTGGGTTGGAAGGGTCCTTAAAGATCATCTGGTTCCAACCCTCCTGCGATGGGCAGGGACACCTTCCACCAGACCAGGTTGCTCAAAGCCCCATCCAGCCTGGCCTTCAACACTTCCAGGGATGGGGCATCCCAGGGATGTGACCTATGGAACAAACTGTTTCTCTGCAAGTGGTGCAAGCATGGGAACTGCACTCTGCAGCTCACATGCCTGGGAAGAGCTGCTCCAAGAGCAGGGTTCGGGCTGATCCTGCTGGCTCTGACAATGGCCTGCTGGTGGTAGGTTGTCCATTTCTCCCTCTCAAAGACTCCCCTGCATCTGATTTCTGCCTGCAAACACCCAAAGACTTCACTTGCTGGGAAAACCTGCCAACTCCATTTATTGTCATGGATGAAGGATTCCCGGGCTGCTCTCAGCAAGAAGATGCAAATAGAAGGGCTGGGCGAGAAGAACAAGGGAGCATGGAGGCACAGCAAAGGGGCCGTGGGAGGCAGTGCTGTGGGAATGCACCGGGTGGGGCACCGCCACACTATCAGGAGGAGGAGGATGGGGAGGGCAGGAGGCAGCTGAAAAAAGCTGTGAGCAGCACAGCATGGCACTGAGAGCTAATAGGATGTGACAGAGGCTATGAGAGAAGTATGACGAGGCAAATGAATGTAAGGGATAAGGTTGACAGGAGATCATTGCATTTGAAGGCTACTCTTATGAGGGCAATATCTGGGAAAGGGGGCAAGAGGAGGTAAACTGAAGCCCTGCCTGCTTCAGGGTTGAAGAGATGGTAAAAAGGAGTTGATCAAATGGGCTGTACTTCAGGAGTTTTAGAGCTTCAAGTGTAAACTGTGTTAACAGTAATATATGCAATTTAAAGTGCATGTCTACCTTGTGAGGTTCATTTTAACAACTGAGGTTAGAAATACCAAGGAATGCTTATTTTTTTGCATCTACTCTTGTAAGCACTGCTCTTCTATTACACTGCAGATAGAAGTGTCCTTAACAGCCAGTCACATATAAAACAAGTATGTACATGTAGAGTAGAAGCCAAGAACAAAAAGAATTGCCCCTCAAGACATGAGGCTGAACTTACAAAATAGGTCAAAAGTGTCTACCACAGGAGAAGAATTTCACATAAGGATATTCAGTGCATTGAGATTAGTGCTGTATCATAATTATGTATAAAAAAACCTGAGGAGATGTTTAATATTGCCATTAAGATCAGATTCTACAGACATTGTGCATTATATCTAAAAAGGAAAAGGGCCCCCCTTGCAGTCCAACAGCTGATTTAAACTATCTAGGCTTTCAAGTGCTGAGAACAGTTTTACAGTCAGTTGATAGGCATGGGAGATTTACATGGAGGAAACAGTTTCCTGTTATTTTAATTTTGATTTAGAGGTGATTTAGCATATTGCAGCTTTCAAGTCCTATGAACCATTTTTTAGTCAGCTGAGATTAAAGTCCCTAGCAAGATTAATTGTAGAGTTGGGATTAAGAGATTTTATAAATCACTCAAATTCAAAAATAAAGCTAGCAGAGTACTAGGATAATGATAGATATATCCATATTGTATCAGCCACAGCTAAATTGAATTGACACTGTAATAGACTGAATGTAGTCAACTATGAGAGCTGAAGTTATTAATAAAGATTATTCTTGATGAAAATGCAGACACAACTGCAGTGACAATTCCTGCGGGGCAAGTTCTCTTGAAGAGCATTCATTTTTCTACAAACACCTGTACAAAAGACTGGTATGGCTTCCTGATTTGTCAAGGCTTCCTTCTCCGGAGGGACAGTATGCAGGATAATGAAATTATTGCCTTTCCTTCAGCTGTGGAGTGTACACAATGCTGAGGTGTTAAATTTGTAGTGATGGCTAAATTTTAAAGGATCTCAAATCAAAACCTTGCATACTTGGGGAATTCACTGATTTCTTATGCAGACTGAGGACAGAAATTGAGCTGAAATTCATTCTGTCAGACCAGGCTGACTAAAAGATGTGACACTCCCCTACCCAAATACACATGAACATATACATATATAATCATACATGTACACCCACAGATACATACACACACATCCTCCCACAAGAGACATCTATGCATAGCTAGATCCCGTTCAATACCCCAAAGAAGGAGCACAATAGAGAGAGCTTTCCTCTGTTAAAGCCAAGGGGTGAACTGTCTGAATCCATTAAGGATGAAAGGAAGATAGTTAGCAGGAAAAAAAAATCTCAAAGGTATTTCTAAAAAAGGTTGAGGGGGTCATTAAGCCACTGAAAAAAATGTAAGGTTATTTCCTTGGCAGGTCATCTAAGCATTTTTATTCATTTCTGCTCTGAACAGGGCACAGCTTTGTCTATTTTTCAACCCGCTACACTACAAGGAAGGTGCTGTATTTTTGGGCTGAAGTGAAACCTCACCTTGTGACCGAGACTGAAGCCTCAGAAGCATCTGGCCTTTAGCAGAAAGTGATTTCATGACCACATCTATGCCTCACTTTGTGTGTTCCATACCTTCCTCTCATGTGGCATCTCATAAAACCAACATGACACTGAGGATGCAACCGAGAGGAGAAAGGCGATCATGCAGCCCACCCGCTCTCTTGCTGACTCAGCCAACAAGGTGCTCAGTTATCTGCAGTGCTACAGCAGCTTCCTCACAGTGGAGGCAAGGAAATATTTTTAATTGATTAGAGTCTCCCAGAAAGCCAAAGCTAATTTGTCAGTTCTCAGATGAGCTGTTCTAAAAATCTTGTTTTCTGATTGTAGAGCTAAATCAGAGTTAGGCGGGGCTGGCCCTCCATCACTCCTACTCAGGCTGAATTGGTCACACAGAGATAAACTTTATGGGGGAAGAACAACTCCCTCCTCTGCATGAGTGTGCTGCAATTGTGAGTGAAGCCAAATGCCATTGATTTACAAGGAAAGCAGAGCTCAAAAGGTCAATGACCTCTGGCTCAAAAAATTCGGAGTCCAGTTTCAAGGCATGTGACAAAGCTGAAATACTGAAACAGACTGACTTCAAAGGGGAAGAAATTAATAGTGTGAGAGCAAATTATACTCTGACTTACCACATGGTATATTCTGCAATGGTGAAGACTGAATTTGATACTACGCTTATGGTTTAACTTTGGAAAGACATTGACAGGTTAGGACAGACAGAAATAAAACTATGGATCCATAGGGAAAAGACTTGTTGATGCATACTGGAAGGGAAACCTGATGACAGTGATGTGCTGCTATACAAAACTTGAAATGTGAACTGGACCACACAGCAGGATTAATGCGTAAAATAGAGATAAAACTTGAAAATCTTAAGGTTGTTGGACGCTACAAAGGTGTAAAAACTGATGAAATACCTAAAAGTGAAAGTTTGGATAGATACCTTTTCTTTTTTAAACAAAACCCGAATGAAAGAGTGATTCACTTTCCTTCACGTGATAAAGGCAAAGTAGAAAAGCAGATTAACTATCTAGAAGAGCGAATGAAAATACTTTGTATATTTGTTAAGAAGAAAAACCAAAATATAGGTAGAACATCTTAACTCCTTGTGCAAATGTAGTCTCTGTTGTTTATTTTAACTAATGTTTTCCAACATGCAATAGGGTGCCCAGTGATCAGAATAGGCATCAACAGTGTTTATAGAAGCAATCTTCATCCCTCAGAAAATATCAAGAACTTTGTGTAATACAAATCAAACAGTGGTTACACCACAAATATATTTTAATGATGGTAGTAAAAATAAAAGACACATATCCAAAATCCATTTTTAATGCATTTTTCTTATTTTAAAAATTATTTTACCTTCCTCAAGCTCCATGTGTGACATACACATGCATGATAAGGGAGTGCACAACATTTGAGAATAGATAAGGAAAAGGGATCTTTCCGCAGATTTTAACACACTGTGGATTAGGCCCCTTAACAGTAACTATGTTATGTGACATGGGAATTTGCCTTTGGAACCTCAGGCTGGGTCAAGTAATTGCATCTGGGAAATACAGTTTCTGTTTCTTCCCAGGTTTTGTGTGGTCACATTTTTGGAAGATCAATTTTGACAGTACTCATTTAAATGTTTCCTTACTTCATAGTGAATGAGGGATGAAAATGGCCCACAGAAATCTCAGGAGTAATTTATGAATTCAATCATAGTGAAAAAGGTGAATTAGACCTTTTCTGCTATGTTCTTACAGGGAGGTCATCTGACCAACACTCAGGATACATTTTATGTCTTTCTCAGTACATTTCACAGTCTTGTACTTTATCCCTAGGTTTTTTAAGATGATAGAGCCACAAGAAGTTAGAAAAACCAGAATATAATTACAAAAAAAATCTACAGTGATCTGTGCTCATAACCCTAGAACCCATGATTCTGAGAATAGCACAAAATATCCCAAATCTCGTGGTGAAGTAGAAGAGATGCCAACACCCAGTGACACAGATAGCACCATACCGTGAGGCCATGTGTTACGTGCCACGTACTCAGTAACTTTCTTTTGCTAGAAATCAGCTTGAGGAGAACATATTTAACTACCCTTTCCCAGCAATGCTGACTGGCAGCAGCTACCTTATGATAAGCAGGGGTCTTCCCATGCTGCTTTATTCAAGGGATTTCCCTAACTATTTTACCTACGAATGAGTTTCATAGGGTTTGGAAAATAGGTGTAATGAAATAGCAACAGTTTGAGAGGTCATACAGCTGAACTGCAAAGAGGGGTAATTTAGAACTGTGGCTGAAGTGAACAGAATAAGAATCCATGTGTACAACACATGCTTATGACACAGTTATATCTGACATTAGTCCCCTGTGCGCACGTACTCATTACTTTCTTACAGATGACAATTTCCCTCATAAATAATGGCCTTTTAGTAATACAATATGGCATCATCAATTCTCTTATCCTTTATCAAGCAGTACATTTTCAAATGATTTATATGCACACATTTCTTACCATGACAACTGGCATCAAGATAAAGGCAGGCAATAAAATCTGTTACGAAGCAGGACAAGAACCACCTCTTTGCTTGACATTTCATTAATAAGCAATGCACAGCTGCATTACTCATGTCTCAAAATAACACAGTCGCCAAGCACAACTGAGTGCAGATTGAAAAAGACTTTACCTTGTGGACCTTCAACTTCCATTTTAAAAGGATGTCTACTCCATACACTGTCTCAAGACTCAACAGACTCAACGGAGAGAATGACAAAAGACATCCCTGTAACTTGTCTTTCAGAGCTAGTTCTTAAGTTTTAGTTCTCTGAGAGAACTTCAAGCTCTATTTTATATACCATACAGCCATTCTACCCCCTAAATAATATAATTTTAATTTTCTGGGGAGACTGAACATAACCCTTGCACGGCAGCTACCGCAAACAGACTAAGCCCAGGAAAGAAGTAAATAAACAGGGTCTGTTAAAACAGATCTTGTACAGCCAGTGGGCTGGGCTGGGGGGAGGCAGGAAGAAGAGGACAGGGGGAGGAACAGAACAGGACTGACCCCAGCTCAGTGTGCCCAGAGCTTTAACTAACTGAAGGAGAAGTTATAAAATTTCAAATTCTTTCTTCGCTCTGTAACAACAGTTGCCTAAATCTTAAACTGTGCAGTCATGAAGGTGTACAACCCCTCTAAGGCCTCTCAGTGACCTCAAGGCTTCTCTAAACTGGAACACTGAAAGTGGGAAACAAAGTTAGACAACCTCTAATACTGCTATCCAGACCCATCTTTAAGTTAATGGCCAGGAAAGCTCAATTTACAGAATGACAAGTGCTTTGCATTCACATTGACTTCTCTCTCTTTTAATGCAATATCCTTCTATTATAGACCAACGTGGCACACTCATCCTTTCACAAATGCGTCAGAAAGTAAATATATTGGATCTCATAGCTCCTTCTGTGGGGCTCTTGCAGACACACTCTCCAGAGGGGCAAGGTGAACAATTCAGCTCTTTTTACTTTGTGTCATGGAAGACAGCCCCATCAATTAATTTGTTTCTATTAACAGCTCGGTGGGATAAACTTTTCCTGATTTCTATTCCTATCAGTGAACATGTGTGTTAAGATTTGCACTCAGTCTTCCAGATAAGGTCTTCCAAGTATCTTGTATGTGACATTGGTAATTCCTTCTCTCTGTAGGCCAGAGGACGCATTTTAGGAGGATGTTTGCCTTTTTTATAAATGCATTAGGCAGGTGGTTTGCAATAATCCTGTGATCATCCAATAAAGCCCCATTTTGATACCCTCCTCAGCAATTACTACTACTGGTTATAGATGATGCTCTGTATTGCCCCATTCCACGCCATTTCTGTTTTTCCAGTCTTCTTAACCATTAGATTTTTTATGTTTGACACTTCAAGTTTATCATGGTAATGATCTGTCACCTTCATGTTATTGATACAGTTCTCTGTTTCTGGTTGCTATCATTATAAACAGCATTATAAAAAGAATCTTTAAGGAATTCTGTAAATCTCTGTCACTCCAGTTTCTTGACTTTGGTGCCATATTTTTACATTCTTCCAGAAAACGGAGGTAAAGCAATTACTTATAACATCATAACAGTAGTGTATCTTGTACCTGCAGAAGCAATTCCTATGGGGTAGCGAAATAGGTGCATATTTTTGTCCAGACAGCCATACATGCCTGGTGAATTATATTGGTCAACAGGAAAGATTAAGTATCTTCAGCTACTTATACAGGGTGCAACTCAAATATAAGCACTTTCATATTAGAAACAAATCCAAATTAAAAAAAAAACCCTGGAAATTATGCAACCTTATGATAAATAAATCCATATCCATTCAGCTATACTGGCAGCATGCAAGCAAATTTTAGCCAGTTATTTAAATTCTTTCTATCAAAAGAGTCAAGTTTAAAAATTCATTATTGCTTTGAAAGTTTTATGTTTCATCCTAAAATCATATACCAACATACACATTAAAAAATATCAGAAGGAGAAGACTCCTATCAGACTTTGAATATCCTTCTACTAACCTTGGGTGGTTTAAAAGGATAGTCCGGTGAAAAGGTTATGTCAAGGAAGAAAACTCCACCTTCATATACAGACCCTGGAGGCCCCAGTATAGTTGACCTCCATTCATAAATGTTGTCGCCTTTTGGTCCAGCACTAAAATAGAAAACAAAAATATAACATAATAACTACATACAATCAAGGATATACTGCATCAGTTACACTCTACCAGTAGTACCGCTGGTTTTGCTGTAACACCAGAAACTAAAATTGTGTATCACGTTCATTAAGTTAGTCCCCCATAGAACATGCATTTGATGTCCTAAGTTCTGTCAGAGAAGTGATACATTCAGCCAGGAAGAAGTATTAAAATCACATCATAAATTATTCAAATAAGCACATAAAAATTCCCAACTGTCTTATCTCAAATATTTTAGTGGGCAGATGTGAAGTATTTACAGTGCAAGGATATAGAGACTTTGCTGAGATGTCTTGTCACTGTCTTGCTTCACAAGCCATCCTATTTTCACCTACCTCCTCATCCACCTACCTCCTCAGTCAGTAGCAGTGTAATTACACACATTACACAGTACAGACTGTACTAAAGAAAGCAGGGCACAAACAACCTTGCAGCTGCACTTGTTCCTAACCTAAGGTCTCCAGTCACTAGCACAGAAAGCTGCTTAACTGCAATCATTGCCCTGTCTTAAAAATAATATAAACAGGAAGTGGGTTAAACTGTTGGATTATGTCAATTCAAAGTCCTTGGTTGAAAACACAGTACTGAAATAATATTTAAAATGTACAAAACATAATCCTGTATGAAACAAGAAAAATCTCTCACCCGTACGGTGAATTTCTGAAAAAAATGATATCAAATACTAACTAATAGTCCTTGGGCATGACTCTTCTAAAGCCAACACAGCCTCCTTTCATACAATGTAATGCCTGTCCCTACAAACACATATTTTACTCAGGATGGCCTCTTAAGGCATATGAAGACTTCTTTTCTGTTCATAGCCTGCTGATACCAGTCACCGATACAGGACCTGAATTTTAATTAGGATCAATTGGAATGGCGACTTCCAGATAATATTCTGATTAATATTTTTTAGAGGAAGACAGTGCTGGCAGGTATCTCAAATAAGTGATGTGGCATTGTCTTAAGGCATTTCTTGTGAAACAATTCTTGTTATGTTTGCAATAAGGATTCTGCAGCATACAGGGGTTTGTGGAATAACTCCGTGTGTAGAACAGCTGAAAGCTCCTGGCTATGCTCCATGCCTCACAGTGTTCCTAAGCCATACAATTATTATACAACATCTTGTCGTGCTCACTGCTCAACTATTCGTTTTGTTCACTGAAAGTTGATAAAACTCTCTTTCACCTGCAATCCCTTGGGATTCCTTCATTAAAACTTCTGACTGCATGATTCCCTGCATACAGCTGCATGGCTTAGTCCTGTGCAGAGTACTTCATTAGTCATGGTACCTACATCCATTTTCTGTAATAGCTGTTAATGCTTCTTGGCTTTCTAAACTACCTTGCTTTCTCAACAATAATGGGTTATAGAGACTATAACATTATGGAATGCTCATTTTCTATCAGCCATAGTAACAAAACTAGCAATTGTTTTAAAGATAAAATCTGGCTTTTTAAGTGTCACAATAGCAGAAGTGTTGCCATCCATATTTCACAGTGTCGATAATACATCAGGTTGCTAGCTGCCAAACAAATTTAATTTATACAGTTCTCAGTTTGCATTAACCTTTGAATAATAAAGCACAGCTGAGACTGCTGTAAGAAACAAACCAGAGAATGAATAATTAAAACCACCTCCACTGCCTTTAGAAAGACCAATCCTGAGTCAACAGGGAAGGTTTAATTGTGACTGAACTAGGCATTAAGGGGCTAATTGAACTCTTTATAAGCACAAACAAATGCAGTCCTACATCAGTGGTATGGTATACAATGTTCACAGAAAATAAAACTCCTAAAAAAAAAAAAAAAA